>CP139508.1:165590249-165965788 GCA_021014915.2 Artemisia tridentata subsp. tridentata
AAATTTTAAAGCTTAGAGCTGTTAGTACATTCCAACACTCGCATTCGCATACATACACATGGCAAAATGACATGCAAGTTGAGCGAATGCATTGCTATATTTAACAAAAGTACCATGATCGTTTTGTAATACCACGTATATACTGCATAGTTGCATGAGAAATTACATACCAGTGAAGTCAGAGGCGAGTTTTCCATTACAGAAACGACCCGTGGATTGGTTTTTGATGAAGTCTCTACCATAAGGAGGAAAATTAGATTTGACAAGGGTCTCGAGGTCATTATTATTTCCAACGTCAACAACGGAATCTCCAAATATGAACATTGCTGGGACTAATAGCTGAAGATAAAACCAAGTAGGCATGAGGAACATTGTTAACTAATACAGGCGGCAATTTTTATCACAAACAATAACGGTACTGGATCAGTTCCAATGCAATGCAACAGTTAGTTTGGAGCAAGGTGTGATTGAACGACCATAGACATTCTAACAATTAAAAGTAATCAATAATTATCTGTTTTGTTTCGTCCTGCAAAAAGCTTTACCATATTATGGATAAGATAACATTTCCCATAGCTCGACTTTAGAAATCATATCAGGTCAAATGATAACAAAATATATTTCCCACATTTAGAGCACGTACCTCATAATCGATGAGTTGGATAATGTGGTCCTTTCCCTTGAGTTTATTTAAATTCAATTTCCTGACAAAACCCGTAAGCAGTTGCATAGTCACGACCTTTAAGCTTGATCTTTTTCAATGCATAGATCGTGCAATCCTGAGAAATGACTTTGTAGACTTCACTGCTTCCTCTATAACTTCTCTCATAGTCTAGTTACTACTAGTATTCGTGATCCATAAGTTAAAAGCTCCAATAGTACAAATCCAAAACTGTAAAAAACATTGTTGCGTAATCAGTATTGTAAACTAAAAAGGATCAATCGCTTATTCAGGATAGTACAAATAAACAGGTGACATACCAAAAAGCTTGGTCATTACCTCCATTAGAAGACCTTTTAGTACGAAACATATGTTTAGAGACCTTTTATCAGTAACAACACGCCCAACAACCAAAAAAAACTTGAATCTCAAGTGTTACGACCAACCTTTTTTATTGATACCCACATATAAAGTTTAATGAAATACAATTATTTCTTTATAAGTATATGTGATCGAAACCCATCCTGCAGACAATAAGATGCTTAAAAACCTTTGAATCAGAATAATCTCATGTATCTTTATACCATAAAATCCATCTTGATGACCAACCAAATATGAAGATGCTATTACAAAGGAAATTTACAAACTAAATCACTAATTTCCCACAAATAGCAGAAATATCAAATAATTTTTTTTATTGCAATTAGACATTTCATCAAACACTTGGTTTGTATAAATTACAAAACTTTGCTGGAATCGAGATATCATATCGAATATTTACTGGAAATATAAAAAAACAACCACAATAGTGTCATATTTGTTTCATTATTAGAATCGAATGATTTCTTTACAACAAATCAACAAATAGTTTGCGGGCAAGAAGATAGAAGGGTATGACAATTGACAAAAAAAAAAAATTAAAGAGCTAAAACCTTATAACTTACCCAAACGAATCTTGAGTCAATTGTGAAAATTCAATAATGCAATCTTAAGAAAAACTAATGGTAGGGTTGATTATGAACTGATTGACCTTCTCTTGAAAGCAAATATGAAATTAGTTTGTAGTGATGAGATTGTGGAAGCAGCGGCGGTAGTTTTTTTATTATAAGAATGATAAGAGAACAACTTATGTTAGGGTTTTTGTTCAATTGAAACCCAAAAGAGGGAAAAGTGAAAATTATCTCCCGCTTAGGAATCTCAAATTTTTTGGGATATAGACCGGTGCTCAAATAACCCGGTTCAGTTGAGTAGCTTTTAGACCTGTGAAGATGATTTGCACGGGTCTATACATGTTTTTTACATTTAGACCGGGGTATATTATTTGCACACGTCTAAATAAGTCTGGTTGTGTGAAAAATCATTTAAAGACCCGTGTTTATTAGAGAAGGTCTAAAAAGGGAGGTCTAAAAGGCCCAATTTGTAGTAGTGACATAAGATTCAAATACAAGAATTGTCAAGTTACGCAGTAGAAAAGTAAAAATAGTTTTGAAACAATATCAAAGTCAAATGATGTAGTATTTGATACATAGAAATCCTCGTGAATGTTGTCTCCAAAGACGACTAGGGTAAAATTTGGACTCCATGCAGTGCACACCATATAAGCTAAACACCTGAGAAAATACATGCTAAAATGGTCAACATAATGCTGGTGACTTCATAGGTTTTGTTAATACAAATATCGTCTAAAAAACGTTATTTATATTTTACGATCTTTGCTATATTTTCTTAAAGACAATTATAAACTTTATTTTAGCAAAACATAAATATAGTTAAGTCTTTTGCATATATAGTCACAAGACTTTCATAAACATAAAGTTAAAACATCACCTATCCAGTATATACATTTTACAAGTTCACTTTCATATACATTTTAATCTAAAAATGGAAATGTATTTTTACATCATGGCATGCATCATCTTTGAGATCTTTGGAAGATATTGAGATCATTGGAAGATATCATGAATATCTTGCTTAGATTGTTACTCAAAGAATCATGGAAAGATATGGTAAATATTTTTGTTAGATTTGACAAAGATTTTGGTTGATTTTATGTCAGTCCCCGCGGAACCAAACAGGTAGACGGACGGAACCCTATATTTGGTTTTGTCCCATCCGTGGCTTGCTGAGGCTTTTTGCTTATAAATAACAAGCCACTCCATGTTGTTTCCACATCACTTACAAGCATAAACAACATCATATATTCTTTCATTCATATCTGAATCATTCATATTTCCTTTTAGTGAACTTCTTTGTAGCAAGAAGATCAAAGCATTAAAAGCTTCAACAAAACGTTGCAAGGCTTGTTAGTGTGTCACTGTGTGAATTGTTGTTTTTCATACATCATTTTTTGTACCAAACAATCATAAATCCTCTATAGTGACCGATTAGTATTTTAATCCTTAAAATACATAGTGTGACGGGAGTGGTTGTAACCTTGTAAAAGAACTCGAAATCTAGCTTTGTGTCGGAAATATTGTAAGCGACGTGTAAAGGTTTTCTCCGCCGGATAAAGGAGCTTGTTGACTAGTGAAGAAAACTCTTGAGTTGGATACTCGGGGAGTGGAGTAGGGCAAGGAAAAAGAGTCCTTGTAGACCAAACCACTATAAACACTCGTGTTGTGGTTTGATCGTTTCTCTCTTGCACTATACTTATTTGCTATTTTGTTTGCATACATTAAGTCATTTCATACAAACATAACAAAGAAAAAGAAATTAAAAACTGTAAAACTATTAAACCCCCCTTCTAGTTTTCCACAATTGGCATCAAGAGCTACGTTACTCAAGATTTTTAAAATTTATTGTATTTTAAAACTTGAAACGATCCATGGATTTTGAAAACTTCAAAGAAGGGCAATCTATGCAAAGACCACTTTTTGAACCAAATGGATTTATTTATTGGAAAAGGCGTTTTGAAACATATGTGAAACCAAAAGATATAGATCTATGGTATATAATTATAGAAGGTGAACATAAACCTATTATAAAAGATATTGCAAGTGGTCGGGATGAGGATACTTCACTTACTCGTCATAGTGATGAGCAAAAGAAGTTAATTGCAAAAAATAATGAAGCAAAAATGATGCTTTATAATGCTCTAACTAAAAAGGAATTTGAAAGAGTCTTTATTTACAAAATCGCTAAAGAAATTTGGCAATCTTTAATAATAACTCATCAAGGAAATTCACAAGTCAAGAATAACAAAATTGATTTTCTTGTTCAACAATATGAACAATTTAGTATTCCTGAAGATGAAATTATTGATAGTGCATTTGTTTGCTTTAATACTATTATTACTTCTCTTAAAGCACTTGATGAATCCTTTTGTAGCAAGAATTTTGTCAGGAAATTCCTTAGAGCAATTCTTCCAAAATGGAGAGCAAAAGTGACGGCTATTGAAGAATCTAAAGATCTCTCAATGTTATCAATTGACGAGCTAATTGGAAACCTCAAAGTTCATGAAATGGTGATGGTGAATGATTCAGAAATTGTTAAAGGCAAAAACGAAAAGATCAAATCCATTGCCTTGAAAGAAAGAACGGAGTCAAGTGATGATGAAGAATCTAGCTCGAGTAGTGAAGATGAAGAATATGCCATGGCCGTAAGAGATTTCAAAAAGTTCTTCCGAAGACGAGGAAAGTTTGTAAGACAACCTAAAGATGATAAGAAACCTTTCCGAAAAGATCGTGACGATAAGAAAGGGAAGGTTGAAAGAAAGTGCTTTAGATACGGTGACACAAGCCATCTCATAGGAGATTGTCCAAAGCCACCTAAAAACAAAACTCAAAGAGCTTTTGTGAGTGGTGCTTGGAGTGATAGCGAAGATGACAACGAGGAACCAAAGAATGATGAAATTGTTCTCATGGCTCAAGACTCAAACAAGGTACACTTTGACTCATCCTATTCTTTTATTGATGATGATACATTACAAAAAGAATATAATAAACTGTGTGAACTTAGTTTAAAAATCATAAACAAAAACAAGTTTTTAAACACTAAAAAGGAGTTTTTGGAAAATGAAGTTTATGAACTAAAAGAAAAGGGAAAACGTTTAGAAAGGAGTAAAGCCATTAACTTAGTGTGTACATCATGTCAAGAGCTCAAACATGAAATTGAAAGAATAAAAATCACACAGAATGATCTCATCAAACAAAATTCTAAATTCAAAAGATTTGATAAGAATATTTGTTGTGTGGATGAAATAATGAAAATCCAAAAATTACTATATGATAATACTGGATTAGGATTTATGAAGGAGATTTAGGTAGTCTAAAGAAGCAAACCGAAAAAGTACAAGAAACTGTTCCAACAGTCTCAGAAACCCACGGATCAGACGAAACCAAATCTTTGGTTTCGCCTGTGGAAGAGAAAGGTTCCGTGGGTACTGTAGCAGAACATAAAGCTTGTATATCAGCTCGTATAGAGTTCGTTAAATTCACGAAGAAATCTAAAGCTAGTTCAACTGAAACTAAAAAAAAAAAAACAAAAAACAAAAAAAAGGCTGTTACTATAGTAGTAGGACTTGCTAAGAATGAGTTTAGAGCTAAAACTACTCAACAAAGGCCTAATGCAACTATTCCCAAACGCCCCTTTCCAAAAAGCAACTACAACACGCAACCTAATTATCAAAATGGCTGGAACGAAAACTTTCCTCGGCGTTATCAAACTCCTAACTACATGTAAAACCCTAAAATCCGGAATCACATTTATTTAACCATTTAAATAAATAGCCTTAATTTGATAATAAGTATTTGACATTTAAAAACTATACATTATAATTAAATAACAAAAGATAAAAACCTTTTTACTTTGTACATACACAAAATCAATCAAGGGATAAGAACTAATAAAAGAGGATATCTCCAAATAAATGAAAATGCCTAATTATTAGCCTTAACTCATGACACACATTAAAACAAAATAATCAGTATTAATTTGCTTCCAATTTTAACACACGCTTTTTCCTATTTTCTCATAAAATGTATACCTTATTCCTTTGTCCCTCTCATATAACGAAACAAATGAAAACATCAAACTAAAATCAATTCAATTAAAACAAGAAATCAAGAAGAGGATCGAAGCAGGCTTGGGTAAATCTTAGATCGCATGTATGGTGTTGGTTGTGTGTTCCTTTGATATCTCCACAATCGGCCAAGGTAGCTATTACAAACCTTCCTTGTTATTAACCCTATTATACGATCTAAATCATCAAAGCTAACCCAATCTATATATGTTGTATCTCGTTAAAGTTATTACACAATTGATAAGCCACTTTATAAATCATGTAAACCCTAAACATAATTAACTAGGGTCGTATATAATTGTTAACAAAAGATCCAAGTTTGGTTATGAGTGTGCATTCATGTGTGAGCCTCGTTAGGATTTGTAACATATGGTTCTCGTATTTCAAATCTAGTTTAGGGTGTGTTTGTATCTCGGATTGCTTTACTAAAAAGGGATTTGGGTTGGTTTGTTATTTTTGGTTTCTCGCTAGGGTTTAGAGAAGGGTTGGGTTTGTTTTCTGTCTCAACTGCATGCTGCCCAGATTTTGGGTCGTGTTGCAAGGGTCATAAATTGATGATGACAACGTGTTTTTGCAAGATTTTTGAGCCTAAAACTAAGTTCAGGTTGTGTACTATCCGCATATAAAATTTTATAATTTTTGGAGGTGGGGAAGATGACTTTTTGATTTTTAGAACATTAGATATCAATCCTGAGTTTAGGAGTCTGGAAATTCAGCTGGTGTTTTTGAATTTAATTTTCAAACGATGATTAATTAGGAGGTCTCCTTATACAGGTATAATATTTAGGATGTAAGGAACTTACTGGAATTTCTGTAGAATTTTATGAAGGGTTCTAACGGGGTAGAAAAATGCAAACTTTCTAGGTGTCTGTGCAGTTATCTTTCTGGGTAGGTTTGGGAAAATGATTTTTGAAAGCATACTATAACTTTGAAATAAAATCTAAGAAAATTAAAGCAGGTTTCCAACATGTATAGGTATCCATAATAAAAATCTTAGCTTCCCAGTATACACTTAAGTATGGTTTAAAATTCATAAAAATCAGGACTAGAATGGGATAAAATCTGAACCATCTTTCAAGTTAGGAATTTAGTGTAACCTAAACCCATTTAATGTGTTTTGACCTTAATTACATTGTAACATTAATTCGGATACTCTTAAACACGTGTTAACCTACTTTCGACCTAACCCTATGTTTAATTAATCTTGCTTAAATTGGCCGTTAATGTAAACTAAATACGATGTAAACCCTAATTAGCTAATTGTTATACTTAAACCCTAACTTTGTTATAAATTGGTTTTAAGTGCATTTAAACCCTAGACTTATCTGATTATCATTTCGAAACCCTAATTTGACCAATTAACGGAAAGTTACCAAAAGTGGTAAGTTACAAAAATCGGAAAGTTACTAAAAATGGAAAGATACTAAAAATGGAAGGAAACCTTAAATAAATAGAATAAATGAACTGATAAATAATAAATGATCCCTAATTCGTGTAGATCATTTGAAGAGGCGCGACGTTGTTTCCTTGTGTTCATTCAGTTGTTTGCTTTCCTTTCATTCGCATTAAGGTACATTTATTCCGCCCTTTTTCAGTAAGGGTTTCTCATGACTTTTTGCTCCTTGATATTTGCTATTCTGAGTTATGATTCATTTGATGTTCGTTTGGTTGTTCTGTTTGATATGGTCTGATTCATCCGTTCTCTCTTGTGACTTCAATATCCGTATTAGAATCATTTGATACTTTTTAACCCATTTAATATTACAACTTCATGTGAAAACCTTTGTTAAATACATCATGAGAATGTTTTAAAATGATCGATATGAAACCAAGGCGATACCACTTTTATATGAAGGTTTAATGACTTTTATGAAAACTGCTTTTACAAGAATACGTTTATGAAAACAGTGTTTAAATGATTTTCACAATTACTTAACCTATTTGTACTCTATCTTTTCCTTAAAGATTTCTCATGATTTGTACTCTATTTCATTTACCATTTTGCTATTCTGATTTATGATCCACATTTGATTAGTATGCATTTGCTATTCTGTTGATATGATTCATTTAGCTGGTATTATCTTGTTGGATAATTAATAATTATCCTTTATGCTTATTTGTATCATCTGTTTCGTTCTATTGCCCATATTCGGAGCCAGTCATGGGGAGTCCATGGCCTTTCCATTGATGCACCAATGGTATTGACACTATCTATGGAGGTGGGTTTTAGTCCACAGCGTTCCCACTTATGCTATATAGCAACCATGGCCGCCATATTTATTATTATATTAACGTACATATGCACAGTCTCGAACTTGTATATGTATATCTATTTTGCAGGGAGCGTATGGATGCATCCTAGGTACCTTGTTTAGTTCAGTTATTTGGTGAATGGATTGTGTGTGTGCCATACATCCCATTTCACACTAGTTCTATTGGAGTCTGCAGCTCCTATGTACAATTCGCTATGATATGATATATGTTTGTTACTTGGGCATTTCCTTGTTATGATTGTTATCCGTTTCATATTCCTTGTTATGTTTTGATTTCATTACCATATATCCCATATTTCATTGATATCTTGTTCAGCCGGTTCTCGTGGTTCCATTTCACTTATCCGTTCATTTTACCACTTATTGTGACTTATATCATTTTATCCAGCAGATCCTTATGATTTCATTTCAGTTAGTCTTTTGCTTCAGTTATCCATTTGTATATATCTGTTCACTGGGCTTTTTAAGCTCAGCGCATTTCTTTTCCTGCGGCAGGTTTTAGGTTGGAAGCTGGGTTTTGAGTGAAGAATGCTTAGGAGCTCTTAGTGGACTGCACCTTGATAGCTTCCCATGGATTAGAGATGCATTTGGAGTTTTCTTTTGGACTTAGTTGTATTTTAGTATGGAAGTTGTAATGTTCAGATTTGGTACTTTATCTTTTCCTTAGAATACCCTTGTAAACATTGTATTATTAAAGTGTTTCGCTTGCGTATGTTCTGTTCGACGCCATAAATGTGACATTTGACCCGTTCTCGGATGGGGGTGTTACACTACATGCCATGGAACTCATATCCACCATTCTCATACATGAATCAAGTTAATGGGATGTTTAACCAAAATGGACCCATGAGATATTGGGGACCAAATGCTTGAGTTTTTCTATAACTTAGGTATGCTTGAAAGTCGGATTGGAACCAGACGAGTGGATAAAAGATAGCGGTTGTTCAAGGCATATGATTGGAAACAAGAGCCTCTTCTCAACCTACCAAGAATATGACGGAGGTAATGTTACTTTTTGGTAGCAAGTTGAAAAGCACAATCATCGAAAAAGGTACTATCTCTCATGACTCTCTCTCTCTATTGATAATGTTGCTCATGTTGATAATCTAGGATTCAACCTTCTTATTATTAGTCAACTATGCCGTAAAAAGTATAATGTCCTATTTAGTGAAAACGAGAGTAAAATACTAAAAGGTGGAATAACCATCGCAAAAGGAATCTTGAAAAACAACGTATATGTCTTGAAAATTGATAAAACTTCTAGAGATAAACTTTGCTTAACTTCGTCAGATGATTCCTCAAATCTTTGGCATATACGCTTAGGCCACACCAATATGAGACTCATTCAATCTCTATCCTCAAAAGACCTCGTTAGGAACTTACCCAAGTTGAAATATGACCAACACTTTTGTGATGCTTGCAAAATTGGAAAACAAGTTCATAGTAGCCATAAGGCTAAAAATATGGTGTCTAGATCTAGGTGTCTAGAACTTTTACATATGGATTTATTTGGTCCATCCGCTATACAAAGTTATGGAGGCAACTTCTACACTTTGGTCATAGTAGATGATTATTCAAGATACACTTGGACAAAGTTTTTGAAAAGTAAAAATGAAGCTTTTGATCAATTTGAAATTCTTAGTAAGAAAATTCAAAACCAACTAGATAGTCGTATTGTGTCAATAAGAACGGATCATGGTCTTGAATTTGATAATGAAACACAGTTTGGAAACTTTTGTGATGCCAATGGCATAAGATATATTTGTTTGGCTCCTCGTACTCCTCAGTCAAATGGTGTTGTACAACGTACAAACCAGAGTCTTCAAGAGATGAGTAGAACAATGCTTAATGAACAAAACATACCACAAAAGTTTTGGTGTAATACACTACTAGAAAAAGGGCTATCCTTGACTCACTTTTTATGACCCACGCTAAAAGATGACGCGCAAAGAGCAAAGTCATAAAATAAGAGTCATTTTGAGTAAATTTTCTATTGGGGATGACTCGTTTTCTGAAGCGTCATAACATATGGGTCATAATCATCTATTTCCACCTAATATACTACTTCCACCTAATAAACACACACACACCCAACCAACACACACACCAAAAAACTCTCTACAACCCCTCATGCTCTCTATCCAAACCCGCCGCCCTCTCTATCCATCTTCGGTACAAATACAATCGCCGCCTCCTTTTCCGGCCACCAACACCATCGATGCCACCATCTGAGGTAGTTATTCCCTACTATCTTTATATTTCTTGATTTCTTTCTTTTAATTTTTTTTCTTCAGATTTGGGGTTTTCATCACCGGCCACCAACACCATCGGTGCCTCCTTCTCCGGCTACCAACACCATCGGTGCCACCATCTCATATTTATTTTCCCTACTATCTTTATATTTCGTGATTTGTTTTTCTATTATTATTATTTTTTCTTCAGATCTGGGTTTTTCATCACCGGCCACCAACATCATCGGCGCCACCATCATGGGGAAATAACCGATAATACTCGATTTTGGGGAAACAGGTAATTATATTGTATTTACAGGTAATTATAATGATTTTACAAGTAATTACACGTAATTTTGTTTTCTTTGTCTTTTGATTGTTTTAGAAGTGTTGTTTTGTCGATATCATTTCAATGGTAACTTTTGTCCTTTATTGTTTTTTGGATGCAAATTGCGTTTGCTTTGTAATGTCAATAATGCAATAACCAGAGCATGTGAATTGTGAAGTTCAGAATAATTATGGCATTAGTAGACAGTGTGCATACACATATAAGTCGTCCGCACATGATGTGAATGCTTTTATAGTCATTAATATGCCAAATCTGTATCATACTGGACAATTGTATTCGATTGGCTTATAATCTTATTTAATATCACTTGAATGTTTTATATGTTGGTTTTTTTTGAAGTCATTATGGTGACTAATAAGTCATTATTGTGAAGGGAACTGACATCATCTAAAGGCACTAATAGTGTAGTCTAGTGTTTTGTTTGTATACTGTTATAATTAAGCATACTATCCATATGTGGTGTCAAATACTGTATTGGGTTTAATATGCAGCGTAACTCATGGCTTACATATCTTTGTTAGTGATTCTAATAGCTGCATTTGATGGCGTTTTATAGGTATTGCCATCATTGCAAGAGAAGCATGATGAGTTTATGTTGCGGGAGCTTGTGAAGCGTTGGTCGAATCATAAAGTGATGGTCAGGTGGCTTTCACGGTTTTTCCACTAC
Organism: Artemisia tridentata subsp. tridentata; assembly: GCA_021014915.2. Classification (NCBI taxonomy): domain Eukaryota; kingdom Viridiplantae; phylum Streptophyta; class Magnoliopsida; order Asterales; family Asteraceae; genus Artemisia; species Artemisia tridentata. Next base: position 165,601,451 of record CP139508.1, read on the forward strand.
CTTGATCGTTATTTTATTACTCGTAGGTCTTTGCCTGGCCTGCATGAAGTTGGTCTCACTTGTTTTCGCGACTCGGTAAGTATTAGTTTGAGTGTTTAACCACTTCTTATGTTGTCATATTTGTGCCTTCGTTGTTGATGCTGTTTATCATTGATACTTGTAGCATTACTATCTTATGTTTAGTTTCATCATGTTTGATGTTTATTTAATGAACCACAGGCTGGGACTGCTTAAAGAAGGAAAATGACAGAGTCGATCACTATTTGCACTCTAGCAGTCGGTCCAAGCTCATAGAGTTTAGTCTTTCTGATATGTGTACAGAGTTGCAAATGTATGAAGTACACAGAATTTTGAGTTCAGGCCAGCCTTTTTTTGTTTTAGTTGTGGTTCAAGTGTTTAACCACTTCTTATGTTGTCATACTTGAATTAACCTCATTGTTTTGATATATATATATATATATATATATATATATATATATATATATATATATATATATATATATATATATATATATATATATATATATATATATATATATATGAAATGCGTTATTTTGATATTTGTGTTTTTAATTTTGTATTATCAGGTTTTTAATTGTCATTTAATAGAAAATTAGGAACTGAAAAAAATTAATTTAAAAAAAAAAATTAGGTTATGACACGCAAAAAGGAGAGTCATAAAACGTGGGTCATAAGTGCGCGTCATAGAGGGATGATGCACATATGCGAGTCATGAAGCTTTATGACTGGTCCATCCTTGACGGGCATTTGCGCGTCATCTGACCCCTTTATGACGCGCATTGCGCGTCAAGAATAGCTGTTTTTCTAGTAGTTAACGCCGTTGACACTTCAACCTACATTTTAAATAGAGTATGAATTCAACCATTTTTAAACAAAACACCATACGAAATATATAAAGGTAAAAAGCCTACGCCATGATACTTTAAAGTGTTTGGAAGTAAATGTGTTATTTTAAACACTAAGGATTATCTCACCAAATTTGACCCAAAGTGTTATGCAGGTGTATTCCTTGGATATTCTCAAAATAGAAAAGCTTATATTGTTTTAAACAAAGAAACCTTAAGAGTCGAAGAATCGTTAAACGTAACATTTGACGAAAGTCCACCTCCCTCTAAGATATCACCTTTGATAGATGATGACTTAGTTGAAAGTCAACTTGTCGAAAATGAAGAGAATATAAATAATGACAAGGAAGATGAACAATTAAACAAAGAAATTATCAATATCAAAGAACCTAAAGGTCATCCATTACATAGTGTTATAGAAAAAATAAATGAAAGAACCTTAAGATCACAAGTCCAAAATCAAAGCAACTTCTTTTGTTTTGTGTCAACCATTGAACCCAAAAATATAAATGAAGCTATAAAAGATGAATCTTGGTTCATTGCTATGCTAGAAGAGTTAAATCAATTTATTAGAAATGATGTTTGGACATTAGTTCCTCAACAAAAAAGTCAAACGATAATTGGAACAAAATGGGTCTTTCGAAATAAAATGGATGAAGATGGTGTAGTGTTTAGAAACAAAGCTAGGCTAGTAGAACAAGGTTATAATCAACAAGAAGGCATTGACTGCGATGAAACTTTTGCTCCGGTTGCTAGGCTCGAGTCTATTAGAATTTTACTTGCATATGCATGTGCACATGATTTCAAACTTTTTCAAATGGATGTCAAAAGTGCATTTTTAAATGGCTTTATAAATGAAGAAGTGTATGTCGCTCAACCTCTGGGTTTCACCGATTTTGAAAAACCAAATCATGTTTACAAACTTAAAAAGGCTTTATACGGACTTAAGCAAGCACCAAAAGCTTGGTATGATCGACTTAAAACATTCTTAGTTGACCATAAGTACACCATGTGTTTAGTAGATAACACTCTCTTCACCAAGAAAAATGATTCACATATTATCATTGTCCAAATATATGTGGATAACATCATATTCGGATCAACTTGTCAAGAGTTATGTGATGATTTCTCAAAAATCATGCATGACGAGTTTGAGATGAGTATGATGGGAGAACTAAACTTTTTCTTAGGTCTTCAAATTAAACAATTAGAAGATGTGATATTCTTTAACCAATCTAAATACATAAAAGACGTGCTTAATAAATTTGGTCTTGAAGACTCTAAACCTATTAAAACGCCTATGTCCTCGGAAACCAAACTCACCAAGGATGAAGAAGGTGAATCCGTAGATAACACTAAATATAGAGGAATGATTGGTAGTCTACTCTATCTCACGGCTAGTAGACCCGATATTATGTTTAGTGTTTGTCTATGTGCTCGCTTTCAAGAAGATCCAAAAACATCACTTCTTGAAGCCGTAAAATGAATTTTTAGATATATAAAAGGTACTACACATCTAGGATTATGGTATCCATCCTATCTGTGGTTCCCTGGGTCAGAATAATTCAAGTATTAAACAAACACCCCTCTTTCACATAACCATAACACACAAACGACCCAAACTCATACCACACTCAAAATTAAGGCCTTTCCTTCAACTGGTCTGAGCCCTAACCAACATTGTAAGTTTCCTTACTACTTTTCTTCTTTCAATTCTGAGTCTAGGACTTCAAATTTATGCACAAAACCAAAACTTGGGGATTATGCATTTTCTTAGGTAGATCATGAAGTACATTTGTAAATTACATAACTAATCATGTTTCCCTCAGTTAGGAATTGCATCTTATAAGACATTATCATGATTTGCTAAAAATCCTGTGTCAAATTTTTGTAAAAGTCTTCTCACAATTAGGACAAGTAATTTTTCACATTGTTCATACAAATAAAAATGTTATGTTTAAAACATTATTTGCATAATGTCTCTTGAATGCTAAAGGAAGTACATAACTAATATGTATTTTTGGGTACATTCAATCGAAGCTACATTAAATTAGGAGCGTTTGGGTTATCTCTTGTTTTTTTACAATATTTGCTAAAAGAAATTCTTTTTATGCATTAAAAGGAGTCGAGATAACCGCGCCTCCACATTGTCCTCATATAGGCACACACTAGAACATTATATCTAAATTCTCGTTAGTTTCAACTAAAGTATGTAATTTTTGTATCTAGGATCAATCATGCCTCCCGCAACACACTATGATCACAAAGATACTCTCAAATACATTCTCAAACACCATAAGACTATGGGCCTTACTCCCGCACAAGTCAAAATCTTCAAAGCTATAGAAAAACGTTACTTCCATGAGGGTAGAACTATTGACCCATCCTTTCTAGAAGGCACAAACATTCGCCAAGAACTTGCAACCATTCGCTTTGATGGTCTCTTAGACATCAACGAACAAATTTGTCCTAGATTTGTCTTAATTCTATGATAGCGTAATTCTCACAACCAATGATTATGGACACATGTCAATTCAATTCAAAGTAAACCAACATGACTTCAATATCCCTCTCCGTCAATTTAGCGAAGTCCATGGAATTCCATGTGAAGGTACATGCCTTTACTCGGATAAATGACCTCTTTTAATCCTTGACTCAATTTTAGATCGTATGCTTCCATACGACACTCCTCTAGTTGCCAAAGAAATTATCCAAGAACATCTTTTCTTTCCAAGAATCTCAACCACAAAAACAACCCGTTCGGGTAATGAGATCGACCGAGACCCATTTGGCATGGAACTCAATGAACTCAAACCCCAATTCAAGAAATGGGAAGAAGTCCTTAGGGCAAATGTCTTGTGCACCATTGGTAACCGTGACCACATCAATGCTTGTCTTTGTTACATGCTTTATAGTTTGTCAACCCGCCAACCTTTCAACTTAGCCTACTATGTTGCCAAAAGAATGGCCGACATACCCATGCTAGGAACCACCGCTTCTCACCCGTCTCTATAGAGCCTTTGCACCCATTCCACCCAATCCTAAAGGGTTTTGTCCTGACTACTCTCTTGTCGACCACATCATGGTTCCACTAAGTGACAAAAGAGTAGCTAAGACTCAAGGAAAACGTCCTCATCCTCCTACTTCCTCATCATCATCATCAATGAGTGAAGATGATGGACTTCCCAACTCTAGGCTTCCTCCTCTTGACTACTTCCAACAACTTCCTACAATTGAGAACCAGTCTGAAGAGTTCAAGCAAAAAAGAGGAATGTTCAAGTGCATTGCAAGGTTCCTAACCAAGATTAACAAGAAGTTGGATAGGCAAAGAGCGGGTTTATGAGTGTTTAGTACATTTGATTTAAAACAATGATGTATTGTGTATTTGTCTTTTCTTAGGATGATAACTTAACTTTGAACGATTATGTGAACTAACCTTGTCTTGCAGGTAGATAACATCTTGATGTTATCATTTTTCCATTTTTTCACGTTATTAGTGAAATAATTAGCCCCTGCTTGATCTATATCGGTACGTGTGTTAATACCTATTTTATTGTTGTTTTCTTATCACCACTAATTAATTACATAAGTTTTAAGAAAATTTACGGGTTTTGAACGGGGTTCGAGGGTTCAAAATCACGCTCTGTCTACTTTTTTGACTTGGCGGATTGGATGGAACCAAATATTGGGTTCTGTCCGTGCAAAATTTTGGTACCGCCAAAATACGGCTGACAGATCAGGCGGAACCAAATTCAGGGTTCCGCCTGTGTTATCGTTTGGTGCCGCCAAGCAACAGTAACATTTCTTTTAATTTTTAAATTTTCGTTTAAACCCGCACTCTAAATCACTCATTTTTGTTACTAAGATACTTTTTACTTATGAAACACCCCTAGTGATGTCCTCAGTGATGTCAAAGGAAGGCATAGTCTGTGACAGAGACGGTATATGTGTGTTAGTATATAGAAAATATTTATAGTATGTATTGTAGAGTAAAATCAATAAAAACGTAACGCGTAGGTAATCAAGTAAACAACAAGTAATTGGCAAGCAAGACAGGCAGGCAAGTGGCGGTCACAAGGACTTGTTTTTATAAAAAGCGGTTATAGTTTTGGGTTTATATGTACCTAGTTCTCTATAACCTTGGCTCTGATACCAATCTGTAACACCCCCAAATTTGGTAATCGCGGAAGCATTCGGGTCATGGGTGCTACTAAATTGGTAATTACAACACAAGGTAATAAAGAACGAAATACATACTCCGTTTAAATACATTCATCTAAGTTAAATAGAGTGTACAATAAAGTTTCAATTTCAGAAAATAAGGCCCATGAGTTAAGTTGTCCCATACAAACAAGTCGTAGTTGTGTGTAAAAACACTTCAGAAGATATTCTATGACCCTTGCCATGCCAACACCTTGCAACAATCAAGCAGATTAAAAACCTGAGAAAAACATGCTAAAAGTCAGCAAAAGCTGGTGAGTTCATAGGTTTAGAATGAAGCAATAAAGTAATAAGTTAGACCAATAGTTTTGTGAAAGAAGATTACAATGCATATAATTTCATACAAAATAGTTTATCACGCTAGCACTAAGTTCATGCAACCGAAGCTCGACAGTTCAGTGCACTACAATGTAGTGCATAAGTAATAATCAGGGGCCCACAGCGAGTGTTTAACCCAATACACTCGTAGTCCGACTTGGTATACGCTCGAATTGACCCGTCTGACCAACTGAACGAGGGAGTCACCCTAATAGATCTATTTATATCAATCGAGTTTCCCAACGGGAATTAAAGGTTCAGTAAAGTGGGCATAACAGTGGGTTCAGGGGCTTAGGCTAACTACGCAATAGTTTTGAGAAAATAAAACATTATTGTGGTCCAGAAAACGTTTTGCATGTTTCTTACCCCATAGTTGTAAAATAAGTATAAGTAAAGTGGGGCTATAAACTCACCTCAGTAGAGTAAGCAGTGAATGAAGTAAATCAGAGAGAGTATGGCACCAACACGCGACCTAGATTAGTAAGGCATGTCTTAGTTTATAATTTTAAATTAAGGCTCAACGAAATTTAATTCAAAAGTTTTAAAGTGTTTATGTTATTGTTGCTTGTGTGGCAGCATTTAAGTTTAAAACAATTTTGTAAGTATTTGTAAGTATTGACTCTTGGAAGTGCATAAGTGTATAATAATAAAATTATCAAGGGCGGAATAAACCGTCGGTTCGACAAAAAACCGAAAGACGAGGTACGGAAAGACATTATTGGGTGTTGACGGATTATGATAACATTGTTGTTAGAAGTACATATACATATATAACTATGTGTAAAAATGTTTGTTACTATTATAAATAAAAGTATGTAATTAAGTAGTGGCTTCGTTATAGTGTTTATAAGCTAGTAAATTATATATTTTAAGAATATATGTTTGTTTAAAATGTCTCGCTTATTGCCCGTTTATTAGTTTTGTCAAGAGCACTTTAAGTGTAGATTTTTACGAAAGTCGGGCATGATCCGTATGTATGTTTTAGTCTTACCGAGATGATTAAAAGTTAAAGCTTCCATATTAGAACAATGAACCATGATATAGTGTTTATTAAAATCAAATAAAAATTGTGTAAATGGAGTATGTTACGTTAGTTTAAATAAACCACGAATATGAACTAATGATCTCAAAATAAGTTATAATTTGTTTGGTTAAACTTATAGTTTAATGGTGCAAAAATATTAAGTTTTGTTATAAATTTTAAAATGACTCATGTTGAATATAACTCGAAAGTATTAAAATAAGTTAACACTTAGATATTTTTTTTAGTCTATTTTTTAATAGATTATAACTTATAGTTTTACATTTTTTTGTTTCCACATTATAATTATGATTAGATACGAGTGAGCCGATTGAGTCGTGAAATAATAATAAGTCAAGATAAGTCGTGATTAAGCCGAAATGAAGCAGTCAATCAAACGCACCCTTAAACATGGTGGAGTGGGCTGTGGCCCAAGGTGAAACAAACAGACACACTCTTAGACACAAGTGGGCTTTGGCCCAATGATGAAATAAACAAACATAGCCTACTGGACACAATATGGTTGGGTGTTTATCATCAAAATTTTAATAGCTCTTTTAGAACACCATGATACAATATTGAGCAAGAGAAACGCTCGTTACCGAGCTCGAGTGACCAAGTAAAAATAGGTCTGAATGCCTTCAACCTTGTGGATGTGACACGAACCAATCGTGCCCTTAGTGCAAGGGCTTGAGGCCCCTTTAACCAAGCATAACAATCACACTGCTACTCTAAACAAGCACATGTACACCTTCGATTGTATCTCAATACCCTTGTGTTGTTGATGTTAACCAAGCCATAACACCCTACGTAGGTGGTGGTGGTGGTTGTGTCAAAAGCAAGACTAAACACCCTATTTCGAGCTCGAGTGGGCTTCGGCCCACAGCCTCTCGGCTCACAATACAAACCGAGACACAAAACCAAGCTCAACTCAAATCGCATTTAGTTTACTATATGATGAAGTAGCAAGTTGAGGCAAAGTGAGCAAAGACACAAACAACCCTTACTGAACATTATCCTTGTAACCCGAGACAAACAAACACAACACACCCTTCGTGGGTGTGTTTTCCCTGGAACCGAAAACAACAAACAACCGACACAACATATACCACTGTGAATCCACCACAGTGGGTTTCGATCCCAAAACAAAACCAACTCGTCATGAACCAAGATTCATCATGACAACAAGCCGCTAGATTAAGCAAAACAACAATAATAACTTCCAATACATAAGCCAATACTCAGGTTTTTGGATTTGAAATTTCTTAACAACCACACTAACAACAATACCAACAAATAACCATTTTCAGGACATGGATTAATCAATCGGTAAAAGAAATGAATTAATACCACAACAAAATAATTGAATCAGCCGCGAGTTTACTAGAAATTATCAGATTCATAATCAACAGAATCAAGATTTTGCAACTCTCATCAAATCAAAACAACTTATAAAATAATTCAAGACTTAACAACAATAACGCCATAAAATTCATAAATAAAAACAAAGAGATTAAAACTCTTACAAATAGATACGGATCGACAAGAAGAACCAAAAATCAAAAACCCGAATCCGATTCCAAGCAAATCCACACCCCTTCAACGGAAACGCTCGCCTTTGAAAACTAACTTTGAAATCGATTTTTGTAAAAGATTGGATGTGTGTGGACTTGTCTTGAAACCGAATCCATTTAAAGAATCATAAGAGGTGGCTTTGACTTCTCCTTCTCGATCTGAAAGGGTAGGGTATAACTTATTTAAGCAAAGGTGTTTATAAGCCCTGTTTTCTTCCTCCTTGTCGTCGTTGACTTCGAGGGTTAGACAAATGGGAACAGACCTGCGGTGCTAGGGACCGATTTGGAGCTTTGTTATCATCGAGTTGCTTCAGATCTGGTTTATCCAGATGGTGGGGATGGTGATGACGTTAATATTCAGAGGAGGCGTGGGTGAGGGAGAGAGAAGTGAGGATAGGAACAAGGACGATCCTTTTTTTTTGTATACGTTTTATTAGAGTAGGGGTTAGTGGGATTTGGCTATAAAAGAAGGAAATAAATATAAAGAATAAAATTTTTATTTAGGTTTTGTTAATTTTTGTGGGTATTAAGTGTACACAGTGTCCCGTTGAGCTCCGGTGTAATTTGATGTTTTCTGGGTTAGCGTGAGCGCGGAAAATATAATTTATGAGAACGTTTTTGTAAAGGTAATATAAAAACACTAGTATTGATTCCGGATAACCAATATTAGATTCATGCTGTTACTAGGGTTGTGTCAGTACGCGTGTGGTGTTGTGTGCGAGATATTTCTCATTGTATTACGTAAATACTCAGTAATAGTCAGAAAATAAAATATTCACATTTTCTGATAAAGTAAACCATGTAATGAGTTACTATAAGCTACAGTGTGCGGGTTTGCTTCCCGAAATAGTTATGCAAGCTCATGAATGCTTAATTTAAGAGTTAGGTAATAATAAATTAACATTTATTATTAAAATATTAGTGAGAAAATTACTGTTTGTCACATCCTTCCCGCCTTAGAAGGAAAACCGTCCTCGGTTTTCACTTAGAGTTACCCGATGGATTTGAGAAAAGGTGTGGGTATTTACGCTTGATCTCGTCCTCACGCTCCCACATGTATTCGGGACCTCTTCGAGAGTTCCAGCGGACTTTAACGATAGGAATGCGGCTTTGCTTAAGCCGTTTGATTTCTCGGTCCATTATCTCGACAGGTTCTTCAATGAAGTTTAGTCTCTCGTCGATTTGGATATCCTCCTGAGGAATGGCAAAAGTTTCATTTGAGAGACATTTCTTTAGGTTGCACACGTGAAATACATTTTGCACAGAACTGAGCTCTTGTGGTAATTCGAGTCGGTAGGCTACTGGCCCGATCCTGGTGAGAATTTTGAAAGGTCCAATGTATCAGGGATTTAATTTCCCACGCTTTCTAAAGCGAATCACGCCTTTCCATGGCGAAACTTTTAACATAACCCGATCTCCAACCTGGAACTCAAGTGGTTTTCGTCTCTTGTCTGCGTAGCTTTTCTGACGGTCTCGAGCCGCTTGCATCCGGCTCTTGATTTGCACAATCTTTTCAGTTGTTTCTTGTACTAGTTCAGGACCAACAAGCTAACTTTCTCCGACTTCAGCCCAGCATATAGGTGATCTACACATTCGACCATAAAGTGCCTCATAGGGTGCAGCTTTGATGCTTTTGTGATAGCTGTTATTGTAAGAGAACTCGGCTAATGGTAGGTGCCTATCCCAACCGTTTCCAAAGTCTATCACACATGCTGGCAGCATGCCTTCTAAGGTTTGAATGGTCCTCTCACTTTGACCATCTGTTTGGGGATGGTATGCGGTGCTCATATCAAGATCGGTACCCAAAGCATCTTGTAGTGATCTCCAAAAGTTCGACGTGAAACGGCTATCTCTGTCTGAGATGATAGAAATCGAAACTCCATGTCGTACAACTATCTCCTTTACGTATAACCGTGCAAGTGTATCCATGTTGTCGTTCTCTTTGATTAGTAAGAAGTGGGCGGACTTGGTGAGACGATCAACAATTACCCAAATGGTGTCGTAACCACTTGATGTCCTTGGCAGTTTGGTAATGAAGTCCATCATTATGCGTTCCCACTTCCACTCGAGAATCTTTGGCTGTACAAGTAAACCTGATGGCCGCTGATGTTCAGCTTTGACTTTTGAACACGTTAAGAATTGACTGACATACGTCGCAATGTCAGCCTTCATGTTGGGCCACCAGTATAGCTTCTTCAGATCCAGGTATATTTTGTCGGCTCGTGGGTGGATAGAGTATTTAGACTTGTGGGATTCGTGCATGATGAGGTCACGTATCCCTCCATAGAGTGGGACCCAACTTCTATCCTTGAAACACAACGTCCCATTGGTTCTTTTCACGAATCCGTTCTCACTCTCGGGCATACCATAGATCTTCTCATTTGGTCTGTTTTCTTCCTCGAGTGCCTCGGCCTGAGCCTCAAGGATTTTCAATGGAAGGGGTGAAACAATTGTCATACCCAACGATCGTACCCTCAGGGGTTTTGGTCGTTCTTTCCGGCTAAGAGCATCTGCTACCGCGTTTGCTTTGCCTGGGTGGTATCGAATCTCACAATCATAGTCGCTGAGCAATTCTAACCAACGACGTTGTCTCATGTTAAACTCCTTTTGGTCAAGGATATGTTGCAAGCTTTTGTGGTCGGCGTAAACTATACACTTGGTCCCATAGAGATAATGTCTCCAGATTCTAAGTGCAAACACTACTGTCCCCAATTCCAAGTCGTGTGTATTATAATTCTTCTCGTGTGTTTTCAGTTTTCGAGAGGCATAGGCTATCACTTTCTCTCGTTGCATCAAGACGGCTCCCAAACCTTTGTGTGAAGCGTCGCAGTAAACTACAAAGTCCTCACTACCTTCCGATAGGGCTAAGATAGGTGCGTTGCACAACTTATCCTTAAGGAGTTGGAAGGCTTCCTCCGCCTTATCTCCCCAGTCAAACCTTACATTCTTCTGAGTTAGTTTAGTTAAAGGCTTTGTTATCTTTGAGAACCCTTCGATAAACCTCCTATAGTAACCAGCAAGTCCCAAGAATTGGCGTATTTCAGTGGGTGTTGTAGGTGTCGCCCAATCCTTTATTGAATCGATCTTTTCGGGATCCACATGAATGCCTTGACTATCAATCACGTGGCCCAAAAATTGAACAGTTGGTATCCAAAACTCGCACTTTGAAAACTTAGCATACAGCTCCTCTTTCTTCAGCAGTTCTAGGATTAGTCTAAGGAGTTCCTCGTGCTCCTTCTCGCTCTTAGAGTAAATCAAGATGTCGTTGATGAAGACGATCACAAATGTGTCCAAGTACGGCTTGCACACCTGATTCATAAGGTCCATGAATACTGCCGGTGCATTGGTTAAGCCAAAAGGCATAACCTGGAACTCGTAGTGGCCGTAACGAGTTCTGAATGCCATTTTCGGGATATCCTCTTCCCGAACTCTAAGTTGATGGTATCCGGATCTCAAGTCGATTTTTGAGTAAACACACGAACCTTGGAGTTGGTCGAATAGATCATCGATTCTCGGGAGTGGGTATCGGTTTTTGATGGTTAGTTTGTTCAGCTCTCGGTAGTCGATGCACATTCTAAAAGACCCATCCTTCTTTTTGACAAATAGAACCGGGGCTCCCCAAGGCGAGGAACTCGGCCTGATGAATCCTTTCTCTAAGAGTTCCGACAATTGGTTCGCTAGTTCCTATAGTTCCGTCGGAGTTAATCGATAAGGTGCTCGTGCCACAAGTGCGGCACCAGGCATTGATCGATTCGAAATTTGACCTGTCGGGTTGGCGGGAGTCTAGGTAAGTCTTCAGGGAAGACCTCCAGGAAGTCTCTCATGATTGGTACATCTTCCAAACGTTTTCCCTCTGGCTCCTTCTCTTTCTTCTCGGTGACTTGTGCTAGAAATAGGTGTCATCCTTTCTCGATGTACTCCTGGGCCTTTGTGCAAGAGATGATGTTTAGTCTTGATGCGTTTCTTCTGTCTCTTCTGTCGCCTTCTACGATTAGGTCTTTGTTCCTATAAGGCAGCCGAACGATTTTCTCGTCGCAAATGATGGCGGCATGGTACTTCCACGACCAATCCATACCGTTAATAACATCAAAACTACCCAATTCTACCGGCATGAGGTCGATGTTGAACGGGTGATTTAACAGGTTTAAGGTACAGCCTCTTATGATAGTGTCTACCCTTTTTACGTTCCTATTAGCTAATTCCACATTTTATACGTTGTCTAGAGTGGTCAGGATAATACCAAGTAGTGGACTAAATGTAGTTGAAACAAAACTCCCATCTTATCCCGTATCAAACAATATGGATGCATAGCGGTTATTTAAAAGGAACGTACCCGTTACGACGTTCGGGTCCTCTTGGGCTTCCACCTTGCCCACTGCATAAACCCTCCCGCAGGCTCCTCCGTCGTTGCCTCGGTTTCCCTGATACCCAGCAGCTCCTTGATTTCCGCCGGTTCCTTGATTCCTTTGGTTACCCTGATTACCCTGGTAACCTCAGTTACCACCATTACCCTAATTCTTGGGTTTTCGGCATTCACTTCGGTAATGACCTTTCTCACCACATCCAAAACATGTTATTTCAGCCTTCGGGTTGTTTATTAGTGCAACTTATGCAGTTGCAAGGGGCCTTGACTTTCAATCCCGGGTCATATGTCCTATCTTTTGGCATTTGTGACATTTGACCATGCACTGACTCTTGTGGTGCAACTTGCAGCGGTTACACAATGGTAAGTTCCTTGCGTACACCTTTTTCTCTGTTGGTCCCGCAACATAAACTTTAGCAACTTCTTGTCTTTTGTTTGGGTGGTGGCTGTTGTTGTTGTTTCGGGAGTGATCATCCCATTTCCTCTTATTAGTCACAATCATTTCAGCCGAATCCTCAATCACTTGGTCCATCAACTTATTGGCCACTTCCATAGTCTCATGGAGATCAACATCCTTGTAGGTAGTGACATTACCCTTGATTGATGGGGGTAATCCTCCAATGTACCTTTCCAGTAAATGAGTTTTAGTCTGGACCATCTCAGGGCATAACAAAGCAAGCTGTTGGAAAGGTTGGTTGTATGCAGCTATGTTGGTACCCTGCACCTTGAGGTTCCAAAACTCGACCTCCAACTTCTTAACTTCGTTGCGAGGGCAATACTTTTTGAGTACCATTTCCTTGAAATTTTCCCATGGCATTGCGTAAGCAGTGTCATAGCCAGCCGAATTCAGATAGTTATTCCACCAGGTTAAGGCAGCATCCATGAAAGTAAATGATGCGAACTTAACCCTGTCTTCATCCACACAACTACATATTCGAAACACAGTTTCCAACCTTTCAATCCATCTGACCAAAACAACCACCCCCTCGGTTCCTCCAAAACCACCAGTCATGGTCTTCCGGAATTCTTGGTAGGTACAGCCGCAATTCTTGTTGTTTCTTGGTCTTGAGTTTCCAACATCAGTAGTCGAGTTGTTTGCTGCAGCCAGCGCTGCTGCCATCCGTTCATCTACTAACTGATCAAGTATAGTTCAGTTCACAGGTGGAGCTGCCGCATTAGCCCTGGTTGGGCCTGGATTAACTGGTTGTGCACGTGTAGTTCTGTTTGACTTTCTCTTAGGAGGCATCTTGCTGCATCACAAATAAATGATAGAGATAAATGAGATTCGGAGAGTTTGTTATCACACAAGAGTATAATCACCACAAGTAGAGTATATGAATAAGATCAATCATAGAGAGAATGACACAATAGAGTAATCAACCAAGCTTGTTATAGATTAGAAGTCAATACATGTCCACAAAATTACAAGCTTAGAATACATCAGGGAAAGGTACAAGTCTCGAATACATAAAGGAGGAGTACAACTGCCACTAACTGATGACTACTCAGTTTAGTGGAAAAATACATCATAAACTACTAGAAACTAGAATCAGTCACGCCCAAGGCGTAGCTCCTCCAGTTCTGCTGCCAACCGTCCTATAGTAGACTCCAACCGTCCTACAGTAGATTCCAGCTGTGCAATGCGCCTCCTTAACGCTAAGACCTCACTGCGATCCTCCTGCTCTGACCTCATCACCCTAGCATTCACTGACTTCATATCATGCACCCTATGCCAAGTGGTCCACTCTGCATCCCAAGCTCTCGCCTAATCCCTCCCGATGTCATCCATCCTACGATGCACACCTGCAATCTCTCTGCCAAACCTGTCTGTCTGCTCATCGAGTCTCCCAAGTCTCTCTAGCTGATCTGAGTGAACATCTAACAGGGTCTCCTGTGCCCCCAACTGAGTAAAGATCCTCATAATATCATCCTCTTCCTCCTTGGCCACTAGTGAGTCAGCGGGTGGGGGGAAACTGGTATCAATGGAGATGGTGGTACAAAAGATTGTGATGATGGCTCATATACTGGACTATCAGCACGAGGTGGGGTGTTGTGCACACACTCGATGTCTCTCCATATCTCACCATTAATCTCACAAGTAGCAGGAACAACATCCAAACCCTCCTCTTTAGCACGTAGCATGGCAGCTCTCTATCCTAACCCCAGAGGTACATCCATATCTCCACCCAACATTTGAGCAGTCCTCGAACTCTGCCCCATCTCGAAAGTGCTCGGCACATCCTCCAAAATCATCTTCCCATGTCGCTGCATAGTCACCCCCTGATATAGACCTGCTGGTAAACCTGCATCTCTATCTGTAAGTATACACCTGGGGGCGTGCTCAACTGGTAAAGTCTCCTCAGATGTAGGATCTGCTGCTGGCTGCTCCTCTGGGTCATCCTCTGGGTCATCCTCTGACTCCTCCTCGGGGTCATCCTCTGAATTCTCCTCAGGGTCATCCTCTGACTCCTCATCATCCCCAGCTGAACATGAATCATCGGCCCTCCTGAGCCTCTGGCGAAGTGGTGAATGGTCAGGAGATGAAACAGGTGAAAGAGATAGTGGGGTAGTGGAGGTACCCATGTAGATGGCTCGGGTCCTCTTATGAGGTGGGGATGGTAGGTCTGAATACCGCAGTCGGCGCCCTGGGACGCATATGCGGGTTGTGCGACGGCTAGGGAGAGTCTGAACAGGTGAGGTGGACTGTATAACAGGATCAGTAATAGAGGTAGGTGTAGGCTGAACAGGAATGTGATCAGAAATGAGAGTAGGTACAGACTGAGTAGGTAGTGATGGAGTAGGTGTGGGCTCAATGGTGTCAGGATCTGGTGCATGTATGGATCGTCGGAACGTGGTGCGATCAGAGGAGATGATGAAGTGTGGGTGAGCAAGATGTCCTCAGTGATGTCGAAGGAAGGCATAGTCTGTGACAAAGACGGTATATGTCTGTAAGTATATAGAAAATACTTATAGTATGTATTGTAGAGTAAAATCAATAATAACGTAACGCGTAGGTAATCAAGTAAACAACAAGTAATTGGCAAGCAAGACAGGCAGGCAAGTGGCGGTCACAGGGACTTGTTTTTGTAAAAAGCGGTTATAGTTTAGGGTTTATATGTACCTAGTTCTCTATAACCTTGGCTCTAATACCAATCTGTAACACCCACAAATTTGGTAATCGCGGAAGCATTCGGGTCATGGGTGCTACTAAATTGGTAATTACAACACAAGGTAATAAAGAACGGAATACATACACCATTTAAATACATTCATCCAAGTTACATAGAGTGTACAATAAAGTTTCAACTTCAGAAAATAAGGCCTATGAGTTTAGTTTTCCCATACAAACAAGTCATAGTTGTGTGTAAAATCACTTCGGAAGATAGTCTATGACCCTTGCCATGCCAATACCATGCAACAATCAAGCAGATTAAACACCTGAGAAAAACATGCTAAAAGTCAGCAAAAGCTGGTGAGTTCATAGGTTTAGAATGAAGCAGTAAAGTAATAAGTTGGAACAATAGTTTTGTGTACGAACATTACAACACATATAATGTCATACAAAATAGTCTATCACGCTAGCACTAAGTTCATGCAACCGAAGCTCGACAGTTCAGTGCGCTACAATGTAGCACATAAGTAATAATCAGGGGCACATAGCGAGTGTTTAACCCAATACACTCGTAGTCCGACTTCGTATACGCTCGTATTGACCCGTCTGGCCAACCAAACGGGGGAGTCACCCCAATAGATCTATTTATATCAATCGCGCTTCCTAGCGGGAATTAACGGTTCATGAAAGTGGGCATAGCAGTGGGTTCAGGGGCTTAGGCTAACTACGCAATAGTTTTGAGAAAATAAAACATTATTGTGGTCCAGAAAACGTTCTGCATGTTTCTCACCCAATAGTTGTAAAATAAGTAAAGTGGGGCTATAAACTCACCTCAGTAGAGTAAGCAGTGAATGAAGTAAATCAGAGAGAGTATGGCACCAACACGCGACCTAGATTAGTAAGGCATGTCTTAGTTCACAATTTTAATTTAAGACTCAACGAAATTTAATTCAAAAGTTTTAAAGTGTTTATGTTATTGTTGCTTGTGTGGCAGCATTTAAGTTTAAAACAATTTTCTAAGTATTTGTAAGTATTGGCTCTTGGAAGTGCATAAGTGTATAATAATAAAAGTATCAAGGGCGGAATATGATAAAATTGTTGTTAGAAGTACATATACATATATAACTATGTGTAAAAATGTTTGTTACTATTATAAATAAAAGTATGTAATTAAGTAGTGGTTTAGTTATAGTGTTTATAAGCTAGTAAATTATATATTTTAAGAATATATGTTTGTTTAAAATGTCTCGCTTATTGCCCGTTTATTAGTTTTGTCAAGAGCACTCTAAGTGTAGATTTTTACGAAAGTCGGGCATGACCCGTATATATGTTTTAGTCTTACCGAGATGATTAAAAGTTAAAGCTTCCATATTAGAACAATGAACCATGATATAGTGTTTAGAAAAATCAAACAAAAATTGTGTAAGTGGAGTGTGTTACGTTAGTTTAAATAAACCACGAATATGAACTAATGATCTCAAAATAAGTTATAATTTGTTTGGTTAAACTTATAGTTTAATGGTGCAAAAATATTAAGTTTTGTTATAAATTTTAAAATGAGTCATGTTGAATATGACTCGAAAGTATTAAAATAAGTTAACACTTATATTTTTTTTAGTCTTGTTTTTAATAGATTAGAACTTATAGTTTTACATTTTTTTGTTTCCACATTATAATTATGATTAGATACGAGTGAGCCGATTGAGTCGTGAAATAATAATAAGTCGAGATAAGTCGTGATTAAGCCGAAACGAAGTAGTAAATCAAACGCACCCTTAAACATGGTGGAGTAGGTTGTGGCACAAGTTGAAACAAACAGACACACTCTTAGACACAAGTGGGCTTTGGCCAAATGATGAAATAAACAAACATAGCCTACTGGACACAATATGGTTGGGTGTTTATTACCCAAATTTTAACAGCTCTTTTAGAACACCATGACACAATATTGAGCAAGCCAAACGCTCGTTACCGAGCTCGAGTGACCAAGTAAAAACAAGTCTGAATGCCTTCGACCTTGTGGATGTGACACGAACCAATCGTGCCCTTAGTGCAAGGGCTTGAGGCCCCTTTAACCAAGCATAACAATCACACCGTGACTCTAAACAAGCACAGGTACACCTTCGATTGTAGCTCAACACCCTTGTGTCATTGATGTTAATACCACAACAAGATAATTGAATCAGCCGCGAGTTTATTAGAAATTATCAGATTCATAATCAACAAAATCAAGATTTTGCAACTCTTATCAAATAAAAACAACTTATAAAATAATTAATGACTTAACAACAATAACGCCATAAAATTCATAAATAAAAACAAAGAGATTAAAACTCTTACAAATAGATACGGATCAACAAGAAGAACCAAAAATCAAAAACCCGAATCCGATTCCAAGCAAATCCACACCCCTTCAACGGAAATGCTCGCCCTTGAAAACTAACTTTGAAATTGATTTTTGTTAAAGATTGGATGTGTGTGGACTTGTCTTGAAACCGAATCCATTTAATGAATCATAAGAGGTGGCTTTGACTTCTCTTTCTCGATCTGAAAGGATAGGGTATAACTTATTTGAGCAAAGGTGTTTATAAACCTTTTTTTCTTCCTCCTTGTTGTCGTTGACTTCGAGGGTTAGACAAATGGGATCAGACCTGCAATGCTAGGGACCGACTTGGAGCTTTGTTGTCATCGATTTGCTTTAGATCTAGTTTATCCAGATGGTGGGGATGGTGATGACGTTAATATTCAGAGGAGGCGTGGGTGAGGGAGAGAGAAGTGGGGATAGGAACAAGGACGATCCTTTTCTCTTTTTTTTTCTTCTTTTTTTTTTCTTCTTTTTTTTTTTCTTTTTTTTTTTGTATACGTTTTATTATAGTAGGGGTTAGTGGGATTTAGCTATAAAAGAAGGAAATAAATATAAAGAATAACATTTTTATTTAGGTTTTGTTAATTTTTGTGGGTATTAAGTGTACACCGTGTCCCGTTGAGCTCCGGTGTAATTTGATGTTTTCTAGGTTAGCGTGAGCGCGAAAAATATAATTTATGAGAACGTTTTTGTAAAGGTAATATAAAAACACTATTATTGATTCCGGATAACCAGTATTGGATTCATGCCATTACTAGGGTTGTGTCGGTACGCGTGTGGTGTTGTGTGCGAGATATTTCTCGTTGTAAGCTACAGTGTGCGGGTTTTCTTCCCGAAATAGTTATGCAAGCTCATGAATGCTTAATTTAACAGTTAGGTAATAGTAAATTAACATTTATTATTAAAATATTAGTGGAAAAATTACTCTTTTTCACAACTTATATTCACTCTGGACCAATAGGATAACCCCTTCCCACCAAAATTTGAAATTTCTCAAAACTACCTCAAGGAACCTTTCTCAATAAAGGAAGGAACCCTTAATTTGGTTCCTTCCTATCCGTGGGTTTCTAACGTGAAAGATTTTGCGATGATTGCAACTCATTTACTGCATATCTCACTTATATCACTCAACACTCTTCGATTGGATTGACTTTGGTGATTAGACATCCTTCTCTTCCACTTCCAAATCATTAGAAACCTCCATTTTTGTATGGATTAACCTCAAATCCAAACACACTCTTCCATGAATCTTCAACTCTATAAATTAGTACCACCAGGATACACATTTCTCACACCTTCACCACCACTTCCTGTGATCTTTAGCATCTCATAAGCATTTTCACAATGACAAAATCATCCAACTCATCACCCGCTAGGACATCTAGAAGAACCGCAAGGATAAGTGTCAAACCTTGTTGTTTTGTCAACTTGAATTCCTCATCATCAGACTCTTCACCCATAACCATCTCATCTCCCATCCGAGATGAAAATTTCTTAACTCTTAGTACTCCTACACCTCCAACAAGATCACAAACCATTGTAACTACTCCACCACCAACCAAAACACCAATAGCCACCACACCACCTCCTGCTCCATCACAACCATCCAAATCACCATCTCCTCCCAAGTCTCCAAAACTTGAACCCATAGAACTCTTTGCTACACCACCAACTTCACCACATCCATTCTTGGAAACTTTAGAAGACTTGCCACCTAGAACATCAAATCGACCACCTCTACCATCGTTTGGATCAATCGAGCGTATTGATCATCAACAACCCCGGGCATCATTCATGCCCAATGAGGCTTTTCATAAAGAACCATCTCAACCACAACCCCTACTTTTTCACCCTATACATAGGGAAATCCATAGGCCACTCTATGGAGACAATCCACATCATGAAATCCAAAATGATCAACCTCCACCACAACCTCAAACTCAACAACCTCAATCCTTTTTCCCTACTTTTTGAGGACATTGATGAGTCCGTGTGGATTGACCCTCCAAGCTCACAAGAAATCAGCAATGAAATGAATGGTCTCATCACCTTCCGAAACATGATAGGTTCCCACATTCAAGAAGCTATGCATTTACAAGAAGTCTTGTTCTCAAATGCTACCAACATACCACTACAAACCACCCTCCTTTCTTCAATCATAGCTCAACCAAATCCCAACCATCAATCAACCAATGATCCACCACCACCACCAACAACAAATGAACCTAGTCTACCTCCAAACTTTCCTCGACATGATTGCTCTAATTGTGAGAGAACTGCTAGGATAAGTGAAAGAACCAAAATTGTGGTTCATCAACTTCAAGATGAAATGAGGTTCATCCTCAATCACATCCTAGATCGTATTAACGCTCTTTCTCATCCTCCACAATAGATGATCACATTAGGAGCTTTACATCTTAGGATTTTTTATTTCTAAGTTATTTTTTCTATTCTAGGATTTTTCTTTCTAAGTTATTTTTTATTTTTGCATTTCCTTTTACAAAATCTCCATTATTGTCCCATTTTATGACTTTTGTCATAAAATATTTTACTAATGAATGATTTTTATTAATGTTTGTGTGTTGGTTGTGACTTCTTCTTGTGCATTATATCTATGGTTGGTTTGAACTATTTATCACTAACCTTTGTTTTGTAGCACTCAAATTCCATGCATCTTATACTTGGCACACTAACTAGGGGGAGTATTGAAAAGGGTGAGCTAATCAAGCTCGGGCTTGCACTACATTCCGCTATGCTTTTCTTCTTTTTATTTCGATAAAAAAGGGGAGAAAATATTAAACTCAAAACTCACACATTTTATACAATTTAAAACATCTAAATTGATTTAAAAGTTGCATAAAACTAGTTTAATCTATATTTTTAAAGACTTGCACTTTATTTATCTCATTTTTTAAAATTAAACTTTATGTTTTGTCCTCAACAAAAAAAGGGAGATTGTTAATACAAATATCGTCTAAAACGTTATTTATATTTTACGATCTTTGCTATATTTTGTTAACGACAATTATAAACTTTATTTTAGCAAAACATAAATATAGTTAAGTCTTTTACATATATAGTCACAAGTCTTTCATAAACACAAAGTTAAAACATCACCTAACTAGTATATACATTTTACAAGTTATCTTTCATATACATTTTAATCTAAAAATGGAAATGTATTTTTACATCATGGCATGCATCATCTTTGAGATCTTTGGAAGATATTGAGATCATTGGAAGATATCATGAATATCTTGCTTAGATTGTTACTCAAAGAATCATGGAAAGATATGGTAAATATTTTGGTTAGATTTGACAACGATTTTGGTTGATTTTCTGTCAGTCCCCGCGGAACCAAACAGGTACACGGACGGAACCCTATATTTGGTTTCGTCCCATCCGTGGCTTGCTGAGGCTTTTTGCCTATAAATAGCAAGCCACTCCATGTTGTTTCCTCATCACTTAGAAGCATAAACAACATCATATATTCTTTCATTCATATCTAACTCATTCATATTTTATTTTAGTGAACTTCTTTGTAGCAAGAAGATCAAAGCATTACAAGCTTCAACAAAACGTTGCAAGGCTTGTTAGTTTGTCACTGTGTGAATTGTTGTTGTTCATACATCATTATTTGTGCCAAACAATCATAAATCCTCTGTAGTGATCGGTTAGTATTTTAGTCCTCAAAATACATAGTGTGATGGGAGTGGTTGTACCCTTGTAAAAGATCGAAAATATTGTAAGCGACGTGTAAAGGTTTTCTCCGCTGGATAAAGGAGCTTGTTGACTAGTGAAGAACACTCTCGAGTTGGATACTCGGGGAGTGGAGTAGGGCAAGGAAAAAGAGTCCTTGTAGACCGAACCACTATAAACACTCGTGTTGTGGTTTGATCGTTTCTCTCTTGCACTATACTTATTTGTTATTTTGTTTGCATACATTAAGTCATTTCATACAAACATAACAAAGAAAAAGAAATTAAAAACGGTAAAACTATATAACCCCCCTTCTAGTTTTCCATAGGTTTAATATAAAACAGTAAAGTTGGACCACTAGCAAAGCCTATGAGAAATTCATCGAACATAATGTCATACAAAAGTTAGGTAAAATATTTTGATTGCGCTAAGTTCATGACACCGAAACCTGTAGGTGTCTATGCACCCAAGCATTACAGGCAACAAAGTACCCAAGTAATACAGGCAACAAAGTACCCAAGTAATACAGGCGGCTATGCACCCAAGCAATACAGGCAACAAAGTACCCAAGTAATACAGGCGACTACACACCCAAGCAATACAGGCAACAAAATACCCAAGTAATACAGGCGACTACGCACCCAAGCAATACATGCAACAAAGTACCCAAGTAATGAAGTAACCGGTTCCTAACTTAGCAATCTGTAAACTGTTTAAATTTATGCACTGGTGTCCATGAGTAAAGATCAAGTAGGTAAGGTGTAAGTTGTATTGCATTCGAATAATCAAACAAGTATTTAGGTAAAGCAGGAAATGTTTTGAGTAATCAACCATGTGTTTAAATAAGGCGAGTAATGAATTTAAGTAAAACGAGCATGTATCTCCCCCAAAGAGTTTATAAGATAATTAAACGAGTAAAAGTGGGGCGATGACTCACCTCAAGTAATACAGTAGTCTGGTAATGAGTAAGTCAAGCAACGAAAGGTATCGACTCTGATGTGTGACCTAGTTAAGTTTGGGTTTGACTTAGTATGACATTATGAAATGAGAGAATGCAAGTGAGTGTTTTTAAGACATTGTATCACCACGACACGTTGTGCTTTTGTCTCCTAAGTTAAAAGAAAACATTTTGTCTTTTTGTTGATTTTCGTCTTTTAGTCGGGTTTTCATCTTTTAGTCAGGTTTTCGTCTTTTAGTTGGGTTTTACAATTAATTACCATTTATTAACTTTTAAAACTCTAACTTTACTAATTTGACACTTTTTATGGAAAAATACCCATTTATTCTTAAGTATGACTATTTTCATAAAATAGGTTAAGTGTTATACTTTTTGACAAAAATTCGGCATGACCCGTTCGTAAATCCTTACGTTAACATTTTTATCTATTCCAAATCTAGTGATTTTGAAGCCTTCTCATAGTCTATAAAAATATAGTTTTACTATTAGTGAAGTTTTCCATGAAAAACATAGTTTGCGCCGCAACATTGAAAATAGCATAACTTTCTCATTTTAAATCCGTTTTTGCCCATTCAAGCGACCACGTTTTCGTTATAAAGTATATTTTCTATTTTTCTATCCTATTGTTGAAAAATATAAGCTCATTTGTCCAGATTTTCTGTTTTGGGACAGCCATGTCCAAAAATGCGTTTTATGACTTTTAAGCTACTAGTTTAGCTGCAAATACAACACCAAACTAGTCCTAAATCTCTCCCGCCAATATTTATCAATTCCTCAACAACCAAAAACTTCAAACTAGCCTAGTTTATCTCATCCACCAACTTACGACAAAGTATAGCAATAAACACTAATTAAACCACAAATCTTGTACAAAGTTAATTATGTACACAATTCTAAGCACAACAAGACAAATGTAACATGGTGATACATAATTTGAAAAGAAAAATGTATGTGTCATATATATATATATATATATAATATATATTGGATATATATATATATATATATATATATATATATATATATATATATATATATTGGTTCTATAAAAAAATCCACTTTGGTAGAAAAGTGTACAAACCACCCTCTCCTTCACCTCCCTTTTTTCACACCAAACTATAGGGACCTTATTGTATTTTCCTTCATTCTTTAAGGGAGGTTTTGTATATTCGCACCCTACCCCCTCCCCCAACCCCACCCCCTGGAAAAAAAAATTCCGCCAAAAAAATTTTTTTTTTGGGCCAAAATATTACAACTCTGATGCACCTTTATTTTTTTGTGCATCACGGTTATAAAAATTAGTTATAACTATGATGCACCAAATTTTATAACTGTGATGCACCAAAATAAAAAGGTGCATCAGAGTTATAAAGTTTTGGCGGGAAAATTTTTGGCTGGAAAAAAAAAATTGCCCAAAAATTTTTTTTTTGGGCGGGAATCATTTTTT
This sequence comes from Artemisia tridentata subsp. tridentata, assembly GCA_021014915.2. Classification (NCBI taxonomy): domain Eukaryota; kingdom Viridiplantae; phylum Streptophyta; class Magnoliopsida; order Asterales; family Asteraceae; genus Artemisia; species Artemisia tridentata. Next base: position 165,625,395 of record CP139508.1, read on the forward strand.
TTTGGGGGGGGGGGTGGGTGGGTTTCAAAACTTACCCTGAAGTTTGAGATGTTTGCAAATCCTACCCTATAACTTTTTTTCTCATTTTTCTATCTAATTACACTTTTCCCTAGAACCGGACCCTATATATATATATATTATATATATATATATATATATATATATATATATATATATATATATATATATATATATATATATATATATGTATATGTATATATATATATGTATATGTATATGTATATATATATATATATATATATATATATATATATATATATATATATATATATATATATATATATATATATATATATATATATATATATATATATATATATATATATATATATATATATATATATATGTATATATATGTATATGTATATGTATATGTACCTATGGTTTTCAAAAGTTTACTTGTGATTTAACAAAATCGGTTTGTACTATTCAAAACTACATGTTTTAATTAACGAGAAAGTACAAGTTAATTAAGAAAAAGAAGAATTACAAAATTTTGTGAGAAAAGTAGATCTATTGCAAAAATAACCCAATCTTGTGTGAAAACTCTAGTGTGATGACTCAAAACACCAAATGCAAGCTTCTAGTATCCAAGTCGTCTAAGAATCAACAAGAAAAATAAAGAGTGTGTGTGCTTGGGTGGTGTACGAAGGCAAAAAGAGGAAGCACACAAGTATTGTGTGTTTTTGTGTTATGGTATGAAGTATGTGTACAATTGACTTCAATTTATAGAAAATATTGCATCCATGACTCCAAACCAAGCCCTAAAGAGTACATGAGTGTGTCTTGCCAAGTTGGGTAACTTTTTGGCTTGCATGGGAGCACCACATGGGACGTACAAGGTGAGGTCATGGTGGGGGGGGGGGGGGGTTCACCATTTTGTCGACACTAGTTGAATATTGAACCATATGTCATCTTTTGGAATTTTATGGCACATGGTTTGGCAAAATAAGAGGGTATTCGGTTTTGGCTTGCCATATGGGACGAATTATGTAATTTTTACTTATAAATAAGTAGTGGTGTGAGTCATGGTCATTTACTTGGTCGTTTGGTGCTAAAACCGTGCACATGTGACCTAAGATTCACTTTATGCGTGTTTATCGCGAGACTTGTAAAATAAAATGTCATGACACATAAAATAGCTCTAATAGAGTCGTAAAGTATTAATTTAATGTAGACCATGCCCGTTCTAGTGCCGTTACACGTTAAAAATTATTTTTCACGTTACGCGAGTTCACCTCGCAGTTTTAGGTTTAAGTAAACACGTAAGGGTTAAAAGTAATTGTTTTGAGTTATTGGTCAAATATTGGCTTAGAAAATTGACAGTTTATAAAAATTGTCACTTTCATGTTTACGCAGTGTAAGTTCACAGTTACGCGTAAAGGTAAATCTGTAATTTTCAAGTTAATAGTTTTAAGTAAAAAGGTAATAATGACCTGAAAAGTGCGAGTTGCTACAGAATACACTGTTCAAAGTCAGGCAAGGGCCTTTTTAGTCTAAGTATGATGATACGAAGTATGACATAGTCCTCATACGCCGTATTAGAAGTCAACTAAGCATGCATTTCTTTAACTTCTTCATTTTTGATCCAAATGATGCCGAAATATGCCCATTTTCCATGATTGCTCCATAAACACTAAGAATCACAAAAGTAAACATTTAAATAACGATTCTTATATAAAATGATAGTATATGAGCAATATATACGGGATAAATGATGCACAAATATAGTACTTATTTGATCACATAATCATCTAAGTGGCGATCAACCCTAAAAAACCTAACTGTGGATTGAACCAAGAAGCATCAAGAAGAAAAAGGCGATTTCGTACCCGCAGCAGACTGTAGATCTGAGTAGAAGCTTAAACCGTGCAGAAATAAAGTAATTCTTCTATAAACACCCTCAATACATGTTTAGGTTTAGGTTATATCTTTGATTAGGAGATCTTGATATTAGGGTTTAGTCTGCATGGCGTTTATGTGTTTATTTTCCGTTGTGCATGTTTTATATGCCATACGGGTGTCCACCAAATCTCTATAGTAGTATCAGAGCCACCCTAATCATATATAACCTAACTAGGGTTCTTAGTAATTAATTATATTGTCATAAAAATCAAATCTTGATTTTGGTTATGAGGTTGTTTGGTCGATTTATGCGATTTAGGGTTTTTTGAGATTTTGCAATTTTTGACAACCAGGTTTATTTTGGATCTTGATTTCTTGCATGTCAAGAAACCCTAGTCAAAATACACAAGGTTTTTCAACCCTTGAGGGTGTCGACATTATTAGGGTTTAGGTTTTAGTTAATCGAAATACATAAGGATTTTATCCTTGAGGGTGTCGATAAAAAACCCTAAGTCAAGATTATGTTATTAGGGTTTGTTTGATCAAGAGGCATAGGATAGATCAATTAGGGTTTTCTTAATCCTAGTGAATTCGATTCTTTTATGATTATTGGGTATCCAGGATCAAACGCAAAAAACCCTAATTGAAGTTGTCATGATGATTACAAAAATTGGTTATTGTAATCTAGTTAGGGTTTGAGGTTTTAGATCACATAAATGTCGAATCTTTAAGGTTTCCTAAACCCTAAAGTTGTCAACTTTATAAGGATACAAGGGTTTTTGGGATCAAACTTGAAAGAAACCCTAATCTGGATTAATCGCAAAACCCTAATCCATAAAAACCCTAATTCTTGTTTTGCAAGCTTTTGTTTAGCCTTGTATGATTTTGGGTTTTAGGTATTTTGGAAATTGGTAAACTTTACTAAAAATATGCTAAAACTATATTTGAAAACTCGGGGTTATCAAATTAAATCATATGGTAAACAAGATAGCTTAGGCAACAAGTAAGACTGACTAAGGTTTACCCAATACCTAGGTGGGTTAATTTTAGGGATCCTTGCTAGATGGGATCATGAAATCAACGGACATATATCTTTGTGACCAAGTAGGTGGTTTCCATAAACTGATGAAAGATTCAGTTTGACCTAATTCAGAATTTTGGAGTCCTAACTATGGAAACTAGGGTTTCAAGTCATAACCGGACATTTAGGAAATAAAATTTTATTAAAATTTTCATAATAAATTTTTTTCCAAAATTAAACGTGGTGACTTAGGGTTTCTTGTTACCTAAGTCATAAACTTTTAAAATAAGTTTTTAGAAACCTTAAAAACTGACAATATGAAGCAATAAGGTAAGAACCGTCATTTTGGGGGAATGACAAGTTGCATTAGTATGCAACAATATAGGTGAATCTCATGATTCGAATATACTATTTGGATGGGCTACACATGCGGTGCATGTGCTTGTGTAGTAGGTCCTAACGAATCATAGCTTAAGTGTTTCACATATACTTTATTAAATAGTACTTTCCTGCTTTATTTAAAATCATGCATTGGCACGAGCCTAAGCCATCGACCAAAATATAAACTGTGGGGTTGTGATGTAGTAGTAGTTTATGTTTATATTTTATGCTTTGGGTTTACGGGGGGGGGGATTTATTTTATAAGGTAGAGTAGCTTTTATATAAATGGAAACCAAAAACAGACATGACACAAGGAAGCCCAGATAATGTAGAACAACCTATAGAGTGTGAAGAGAGAGGAGACTCAATGAGAGCGCGGAGGAATGTAGATCCACCATAAGCGAGGAGAATCGCGAGCGATGCTGAGAAGACACGGAGTCTGAAGAGACCTTCTTCCCTTGTGTCACTGTCATGTTTTAACCCTTTGGAAAAGACCCAAGTTGATTCCCGAAGTGGCTCTCAGGATCAACATTAGATAATGGCTCGGCTATGTCAACCGTGTTTTATTTAAGTCTATATGCATGCTATATGATAAATAATATGTCAACCGGTTTTATTTAGAGACTTAATTAAACTGTGCGTCTCTACTAAAGTCATGGGAAATGGTGTACTTAAGCACCAAGTCCCTGACAACGAGTTTGCATAATAAAATGGTAACGTATATGAATTAGTATGAACCTAACTAAAAAGGCTTAGGAGGGGTGATGACATCAAATAACGACTAAATAATAGCATCATTTATCCCATTTATATTGCTTGTTTTATACCATTTTATATGATAATTGATACTACATCCGTCCCATAAAAACTGTCCACTTTGACTTTTTTAAGTCTTTCTTTTTCAACTTTGATCTTAAATATTTATGTTTGCGTTATATAACACTTTATGAAAATATATGAATGGATTAGGATTTAAATATATTTTCATTGGTATAATTTTCTTCAAGTAGTCTCAGTTATTATAGAGCAATTGGTGAAAGTTATCGAAAATAACGTGTTTTGGAGCTAAAACAATGAAGTTCAGGAAGTCAGCTGATTCTGACACCAATACGTTGTATTATGCTAGACAAATACGCCGTATCCCAAGACTTTGACGAATTCAAGACCACTGCCTGACTTTGATGCATATGCCGTATTCACTTCAACAATATGCTGTGTATGAAACTTTGGTCAATAATCAAGAACAATCACGTTTTACTTCCAATACGTTGTATTCATCTCAGCGAATACGGCGTATCTGCGCCCTAACTTCACAAGACATCCATGACGGGAAGGCATCAATACGCCGTATCTAAAAGCACTTATACGCCGTATTGAAGGAGGTGAGATCGATGCAAAACAAGTATCACTTAAAAAACAAATAAATCAATCTCAACCATCCATCCACCTTTCATCTAATGGCTAAGATCAAATCAAAAAATAAAAAAGAGATGGCAAAATTGACATTTTAGCTCATTTAATATAAAAACCAACTTTCCACCTTTTTTTTAAAACAACATATCTTGCAAACGGTAAATCTTCAAGCTACGAAAAATACACCATCGCGACGAGAAAAAAATTATCTTTCTATTGATATGCATTGTTATATACTTTCGACGAACTTTTTTTTTCAAAATTCCGTCCAGAAAAATCCCACAGGATTCGTAAAAAATCCCATGGGATTCGTAAAAAGACGATTTTTTTTCAAAATTTCCGTCCAAAAAAATCCTACGGGATTCGTAAAAATCCCATGGGATTCGTAAAAAGACGATTTTTTTTTTCAAAATTTCCGTCCAGAAAAATCCCACGGGATTCGTAAAGAAATCCCACAGGATTCGTAAAAAGATTATTTTTTTTTTCAAAATTTTCGTCCAGAAATATCCCATGGGATTCGTAAAAATACGAATTTTTTTTCTTCAAAATTTTCGTCCAGAAAAATCCCACTGGATTCGTAAAAAGACGATAAATCACAAAGGATTCAGTATGAATCCCATGGGATTCTTTGGTGAATCACATGGGATTCATTGTGAATCCCATGGGATTCTTTGGTGCATCCCATGGGATTCATTGTGAATCCCATGGGATTTTTTGGTGCATCCCATGGGATTCTGTATGAATCCCATTGGATTCGTAAAAAGACGATTTTTTTTCAAAATTTCCGTCCAAAAAAATCCTACGGGATTCGTAAAAATCCCATGGGATTCGTAAAAAGACAATTTTTTTTTTTTTTCAAAATTTCCGTCCAGAAAAATCCCACGGGATTCGTAAAAAGACGAACTTTTTTTTTCAAAATTTTCGTCCAGAAAAATCCTACGGGATTCCTAAAAAGACGAACTTTTTTTTTCAAAATTTTCGTCCAGAAAAATCCTACGGATTCGTAAAAAAATCCCACGGGATTCGTAAAAAAATCCCACTGGATTCGTAAAAAATCCCACGGGATTCGTAAAAAAATCACTTGTGATTTGTTATTTTTAAAAAATCACAAGTGATTTGTAAAAATGAGTAAATCACTGTTTTATACTTTTATGTCATAGCTTTTTAAGGGTAGATGTTTTTTATATGATTGTTGAAATGAGCTCTTGGAATCTCTTTATTAAAAAGTTGTATGTTGTTATACAGAATTCCATGTGATTCTCTGTGATCCATTGGGATTCATATAGAATCTCATGTGTTCCATAAAGATACTTGACGAGTATCTTTTATGTGATTCATACAAAATCCCATGGGGATTCTGTATGAATCACATGGGTAATCTTTATGAATTACAAGTGATTCATCAAAGAATCTCATGGGATTCTGTATGGATCACATGGGATTCTATATGAATCACAAGGGATCAGAGAGAATCACATGGGATTCTGTATAAATCCCATAGGATTTTCATTTTGCTTTATATAAAATGGAAGTACAAAATTACTTGAGATTCTATTTTTGTTGTGTAATGTTATGAGAAAATTTCTTGTTCACTTTGAATATATCTTGTTTACTTTGAATATATAATGTTTGTTACTTATATTCTGTTTGATCCCATGGGTAATATGTATAAATCCCATGGGATTCTGTATAAATCCCATGGGATTCTGTATAAATCCCATGGGATTCTGTATGAATCACAAAGGATTCATCAAAAGAATCACTAGACTAGATACAATACATGACATCCCTCCTCAGTTAACAAGATAATTAAAAAAGAAAGAATCACATATGATTCATATCTAAATAACATGCGAAATAAAAAGCAACCTAAACACCCTCTAGATTTCTTTTTACCAGTATCAACTATCAAGTAAGATATGCTATAAGTTAAAAAAAATAAAAATAAAAAATGCTATAACTTATTTGTGAGGTCAAATGGAATTTCATAAAGAAAAATTTGAGTGTTGCCTTAACTGGATGACACCATTCCTATTATAAATGCTATAAAAGATGAAGACACACTATGATTCAAACACCATTAGCTCCAAAGTCACTTTGTCTTCATCCACCTATTCTTCCACGCACTAAAAAAAAACAACTTTCCTTCAAAATCCAATCTCTTTAATCCTCACATCCAAACACTCCCACCTAAAATCAGATCCAAAAAAATTAATCCAAACATGTTCAATTCTTTAGCAGACAATTTAATCCTCAACATCTTCACCAAACTCATCGACGACCAAAACTGATCCTTTAAGAAGATAATGGATAAAGTTTACGCACAAGCATTTATATAATAAAGCAAGAATCTTACTCTTTGTCGTCAGTATCACTCCATCAGTATTTACATGCAAGAGGTCTACACAAGACAGTTCATTTTCTTCAAGTACCTTATGCAACTCATTTATATTACTTCTGGATATAACAATGCGTCTGTCCTCATCAATTTGTTTACCACGGAGTTTGTTCTTGTCGCCGCCGGATCTATTGTCGCCGGATCTGTTGCCACCGGATCTGTCGGTGGTCGGATCTGTTGCGACCGGATCTGTTGGTGGTAGTGGTTGATTTAAGGGAAGTGAAATGAAAGGAATTGATTAGCAGCTATTTTGTTATTATGGAGTGTTCGGATGATATTACAAAAGTGCCCTTCAATAATTAGTTATATTAAAATGAGAATTAATCTAGACCTTTAGATTTAAAATAGATGGATGGTTGAGATCTCTAGATTTGATCTTTAGATAATTATTGTTTCGTATTGAACTTTTGTCTACGCCGTATTGAAGGACGGTTGATGAATATTCTAGAATATAATAATCATGGAGCCCATGCTATTCACCCTCGATAAGCCGTATTGGACCACTCCAATACGCCGTATCGACCATTTTTCAGAACGTATAAATAGAAAACCTAGCATTCGGTTTTCAGAGAGCTTTTAACCACCAAGTATGATTCTCAGACGATTTTAAAAGACAAGAAGGTCCTGCAAGTGCATTCATTCCATAGGAAAACTCTTGTAATCATTATACTCCGCTATAATCGTTCGGTTAGCGTATTGTTTTCTTTATGAATTCTACTTTAATCGTTCTAAATATGATATTGTGTATTGTTACAGAGATTATGGGCTAATACCTGTAGGTATTAGCCAAGTCTATGACAATATAATGTTTTGATTTGTTATATCGATTGTTTACTCTTTCGTTGCATGTTGATTATGTTTATCACTTAATACACATTTATGTGCTTGATTATGTTTTCATCTGTCATTCAACTAGATCTAGGTTTATAGATAAAGTCCTGTTTCATGATTATGCGTGATTGTGTTAAGTGGATAATAGACTAGGCCCGTAACTAGGTTTAGAACTATAGATAAATTCATGTTTCATAATTACTGTATTCTTGTTAAGTGGATAATAGAATCCGGGATAGATACTACATATTGCTTATCTCTAGGACTAGATCACTAGTATTATATTTAACGTCTTGTTTCTACTATTGGTTAAGTGAATAATAGTTCTTAGAACTATAGTTAAAGTTTTGTTTCCTTTAGTAGTTAAGTAGATAATAGGCTACTAGTAATGATAAATATTAGGCCATAAATTGGTAAAGCCTCGATGAGTTAGGTTGCAAAATAAAATAACCTAGATAGATTATAATCAATTGTGAGACTTTATGCGGGTTTGGTTGATTGTGATAGGACTAACCGATATATAAACCTCGAGTTTAGGGAGAAGACCCACCTAACTTTCATTAGAAAACCACCAACGAGAGTATATCAATCATTGCACAGGTAAACAACTCTGGCATTTATTTAGTAACTTGGCTAATATGTTTTCCTTACATTTGAGCTTGACCACTTCTTTATCGTTTGTTTATCTGCTTGTATGTGTGGAGCACTAGTTTTATTTATCGATTTATTAGTATAGATTAAACCAAAACTCGCGCCGGTCTCTCAGGCTGAAAACCCCCTATTTGCATTAGTTTAGGATTTAATTAGGTTAATTTAGATAATTAGAATACCGGTAGATTAAGTATTAATGCTCACTCTTAGTGATCGACACCCTACTTACCAATGAAACTACAATTGATCGGGTACACTGCCCGTTAGTGTTTGTTAATAGGTAAAGTCGGCAAAATATAAATAGTAAAACTTGATAATATAATTACCTATACTAAACGATACATCAAAGGGTAACCCGAGTTTAGACACCTTTTATTTCAAAAAGATTTGTTTTAAAACTTAACAAATCGTAGTATGAATTCATGCATAGTTCATACGTAAAACGATTTTTTATGAGGAAAATATTTTTTATTCTGGATATAAAAAGAAAAGACTACTGAACTCACGAGTCTGGAAGTCTTGCCATATGTTAATCATAGACTAGTGTGCCACCCATAAATTGTTCCACTCTCTTAGCTCAGACCCTACAGCCAGTTGATGCCATAGCACGGTGATTATGGGTACATGGCTGACGCGGGAGAGGTGGTTATTGGATTCATTGTGTAACAATTTGCATTTTTAGGTTACTATCCAATCCCGAATTTTTACTATTCATTTTTACTATTCACTTTCACTATTCATTTCCAAAATTTTTATTTCACATTCTTATAAGTTAAACTATTTTAATGATAATCCGAGAGTTTGACACTCGTCGGATCATTTCTGCAAAAATCACGAAACCGTGTCTGAGATTTACTTTAAGGTTTAAACATCATTTAGGCATCCCGATATGTCCACACAACACTACCAACAAGAGAAATATATGTTTTTCACCTTCCGTGACATTTTCAAGAATTTTGGAATTTTACGTTTTTCGAATTCGCGTTTTACGCGATTAACGCGTTTTAAACCTACGTTTCCAGCGTTAACAGCGTTTTCGCAACCCATTAAACTTATCACTCATTTTTATGACATAATAATGAGTATATTGACAAGTTTAATCATTTCTATAAGTTTCTTATTTTTACGATACCCGGTTTTGCGTTTCGTGACTTAACGGCTTACAGTTAGCGATTAACGGAACCAAAACTCACTCCGTAACCAAGATAATACCAAGACTACCTATCTATTCATCCTAGCTCATCCTTGGCCGGCTATAGGAAGGAGTCACCATGACTTTTGTCTTGATCTTAGGCCTTGATCTCCTAGATGCATACAAGTGTACTTTAGGTTGCAAATTTGATAACTACAAGCTAAGATGACTCATGTATCTTGTAACCTCCTCATTTTAGTATAAAAGGAACTCATCTCTTCCTTTCTATTCATTTCAAACGCCACACACAACACACAAACACATTCATTTGATAGTTTTCTTTCAAGTATTTCCAAGAGTTCAAGTACTATATCAATTCCAAAACTCTTGTTAAGTTTTGATTGTTCCAAAGTCCTAGTTCTTCATTCCTTTGGTAATCTTTCATCCACACAAGAAGTGTTCTAGTATAAGACTTCAAGTGCTTTCTCAAGTAGTCACAAGTTGGTGTCAAGAGCTTGAAGAAGTTGGAAGCTAGAGATCCTAGTTCAATCAAAGTCCTAATCCTTGTTCTTAACTTCCTTTCTTTAGAAAGCCAAAACTTGTAAGAAATCCTAACACACTCTCTTGCTCTACATCATTTACATATTTCTTATACTTCATTTATGCTATATATAGTCTTTATGTTATGTTCATGATGTACAAAAACCTTTAAAACATGTTAGTAAGACTATATGTTAACTTAATTTAAGTAAACAAGAAAACTAGTAACTTATGTTAGGAAAAACGACAAAAATAGTATAAACATGATATTGGAAAATTACCTACTGTAAAAGAGGACTTCACAAGGAAAACATAGCAATTAGAATCGCCGAAAACAAGTATACGAGTCAAAAGATACGGCCAAAAGAAGTTAGCGAGACCAAAACGCCGAAACTGCCATTTACAAGTTGTTAAGCAGCTGTTCGTTTTGAACGAGGCCCTTCCAGTCCGTTTCATCAAAAAGTTAAAACACAAAAGTTGTCTGGAACGACGTTTTCTTCAAAAACCCAGTACCTCAGGTCCTGGAAACGCATAAAAAATGGTATTTTTCTTCAAAATCTTAACAGCCCCTTTATATGCCTAAACAACCATGTATTTTGTCACGACTAAGGAAAACCAAATGGCCTAAAGGCCTAGGATTGAGATCACAAACTTGGCTAAGGTCAAGTTTGAGATCTCAAAGACATGATAGCCAAGACCAAAGCCACGGCTAAGACCTCAAGACTTTCTAAACCGAAATCATTAACTAAAGTTTTAGTCTTAACAAAACAAAACAATTTGGATCTACTCCATCGATAGGCCATGAGATTTTGCAAGTAATATCACATCCATACTAGACTTAATAGACTTATAAAGATAACAATCTTCATTCAAAATAAACTTTCCTAAGTTTATTCAACTTTCAGACATGTAACTTTTAATGACCAACAAACGTATATTTTCTATCGAATACTACAATACTAGGAATCTTCATGTGAGGGGTTCATTAGAGTAAAATGGATCAACGAGTTGCTGGATTTACGAATTAAAGTGTCCTAGCTCCTCGAACGTTTACTGCATGACCTCTGGATTATGATGGCCCAAACGGTAGTACGAGAGATAAACTAAACATGTTTCACAAACCGTTTCTATAAAATGACATACACATCATACCAAGTACTACATCATGATCAATATAAATGACATATATAGGCTCGTCTATGTTTTCTTAGACATTGTTCCAAACCTAAGACATAACATCATATTCTAGGTTACGCGTAAAGACTTCCTGGCTTAATCCATCAATCCCGTTATACGTTGTGATATCATTAGTTCAAGGTGAGTCATAGCCCCACCTTTTCTCATTTAATTGCTTTATAAACTCTTTAGGGGAGATACATGCTTAGAAATACTTTACTCACTTTATTTACATACATGATTTGCCTTTACATAAATACTTGCATACATACATGATTGCGTTAAACATGATTGCATTATTCTTGATTGCATTGACAACTATAACTATACTTGATACAAACGTGCATCCTAACATTGAGGTGTTGGAAGGCCATTAATTTGGATACATCCCAAATTAAGTTGTTGGAAGGCCATTAATTTGGATACATGATTGATATACTATTTACATACTCAAAACGTTTATTCTTATAACTACTATGATGCACATATACATGATTAACATACTATTTTAGCAATGGGTTGTGAGCACACAGGTTGCAAGTTTTTTATGGGCGGGATTTGCAACTGAGTGGATTCACATTGCCTTTGCTGTGTGAACATTCTTTAAAGGCTTTTCAACTTATTTAAAACAAACTCTATGAACTCACCAACCATTGTGTTGACACTTTTTAGCATGTTTATCTCAGGTCTGTAAGGTGATAGATGTTACATGGAGCATAGAGTCGCTTGGCATGTTTTGAAGACTTGTTCTTTTATCATTACCATTCGATATGTTTTAAAACACTTATGTATTGTACTATGGAACTTAGGTTTGTAACTCGAAATTTATTAATCGAATGGTAACTTTTCAAAACGTCTCATTTAGAGGTCGTTTTCTATAACTTGTACTTTGTATTATGAAGTAGCACCCCATTGACACTATCATTCTGCTGCGATATTTTGGGGGTGTTACAGATTGATATCAGAGCCTTGGTTATAGAGAACTAGGTTGCATATATTACCTAGACTATAACTGCTATATACATTAAGACTCTCCTCTTTATTTGCCTTACACACACTTCATACGCATATGCTTTTGCTAATTGTTTGTTTAGATCCACGCTGTTGGATGATATGTTTATGGGAAATCCCAGAATTTAGTCGAGTCATCAAAAATATGGAGCTCGGTAATAACTAGTTATTTAACTTGATCTTGTGACCGTTCTTGTTTGATGAGACATGAGATTGAGTTAAATAAAGGTTATTATTTAGCTGTAGAGATTTGATGATTTGCCCGAGGATGGGAGTTTTCTTGAGAACACCTTAGAGAACTATGTGTGCAGTCTTTATATATGCTTACTTTATATGATCTTAATACCTAAGGGAGAATTCTATGTACTAGTATGACACTCAAACCTTTCTATAAACGCGACTAGTCCTTTCCTTCATATCACCCTCTCCAGATACCCACACTATGTTACCCCTTCACAACTTAAGAACGAATGATAAAAAGTCTACCCAATTATGTAGTATCAATCGCTGAGATATGTGTGCCTAGTAATATGTACACGTTTGAAAGGAAGCAATTGTAATTATTGTGGCCAACATAATTATAAATGCATCACGACCCACGTGGACATATGTGACCATGCTTGCATTAATCGGCATTGACTCAAGTTAGTAACGATTTAAGACTAAGTAGTCCAGGAATTTACCTCATATCTGACGTCGACAAATGACCTTCCTTGTAGAAATCATGGGACCAGAGAGAGTAACTCGTAGCACTAGCCGAGGTGGTGCAACATCAAGGAGTGGAAGGACTGGTGGACGTGGAGGTAGAGGAGACGATCATGACACTAGTAACCATAGTAATGATGGTGGAAATCCTTATTTTTCCGCCATTATTGCCCAACAACTACAAAACCTACTTCCCACTATAGTCACCCAAGTTGGCAATCACATCAACAATTCGGGAAACCATGGAAGCATAAATGACACCACCAATAATGGAGGAAGTAATGGTAATAACAACAACAATAACAACAATACGACTGGATGTACGTATAAGAAATTTATTGCATGCAAGCCAATTGAGTTTGATGGTAAAGGAGGCGCATTGGCGTATACTCGATGGGTCAAAAAGATGGAGTCGGTAATCTGATACCACTTGATGTTACTAACTAATTATCACACAAGCTACCTAGATTAACCACTAATAAGCCCTAGATCTAGAGAGAGAAAGTTAGAGAGAGAAAGAGAGTGTGGAAGATGATTAACAATAATATGGAAATTTTTAGTGCATTCATCAACCAACCCTCTCCCTTGAATGGGAGGGGGTATTTATAGTTTTTACATGTGCATGGGCTTGTAGCCCTAATTAACATACATAAACATAATTAAATAAATAACCGGCATAGCCCATGGGCCTTCTACACAGGCTGGGCCATAAATCAAACATAAAGGCCTAAGCAACCTAATTACAAAATGATCAATACTTGATAATACAAAACGTGTTCCCAACAATTTCCCCCTAAGTATTGGTCATCAAGGTTGCTTGACGTCGTCTTTGCTTCTTTTGGCTTTGATGTCTTCGTAATCTTTGTTCTTTGTTCTTGATCGTGATGTGATATGATATGGTACTGATCTGCCATTCTCCAATGGTCTCTACTTCTGGTGTCTTCACACCTTCTCCACCATGCTCATATGTCTTTTGACTTTGGTTCTTTAACTTGTTCTCACTTCTTCAATCTTTAACTTGTGAAAGGTTGTAGTGCTTGAACTTTGAATTTTCTTTAACATATTCTGAACTTTTGATATTTCTGAGTCTTTATGAGAACTTAACTTCAGGATATGAGCATGATGGAGTCTTGATGGTGGTTGAACTCCAGGTCTTCAAGCTCCTTCGCAGCAATAGCACGAACCAACCGGCACTTACAGGCTCAGACTTTGAGATTGTCAATAGCATAGTGTGAAGACTTTCTTTAATCCTTACCCAGGCCGTTCTGAACCGGATACCCCCGAAAGGGCTTACACGGACACACCAAAGTGCACCCACGATTCAGTGAGCCGCTGGAGATCACCCCACGACTATAGACCGTTTTGGAGCAAACACTAAGCGTAACCCACAAGGAGTTACCGAAGTGACCTGCTGTCAGGGCTGTTTGATGTTGACCCTGGCAGGATTTCCATTCTATCACTGAGAATCACAATTGTGAGTTCTCTCAAGAATGTTCTTGGCAGATTGCTAAGATCTGCGTAGGACGCTTCCTAATTTACAACTGATGCCCATGATGTAGAACAACAGTGTAATACTAAGTGTTCCTAAGAGATCTTTGATGAATCTCATGGCTCTAGACTCGATTAGTGCACATTTGTTTGGTCGTCAGAGGCGTGGAGCAGAGTGCCTCCTTTTCAATATCAACACATCTCGTAGTGAGAGGTCGATAGATGATGAAGGGTTCTCCGTGTGAAATAAAACAAGTGCCTTTTGAGAGACACCTGAGTGGCTAGAAGGTTTAGTGTAGTGCGTCACTGGGTCCATGACGTCTTTTGTCTTCAATACCGGTGATGCTCAGTCAACCAGTAGATTATGAATTGAACCCGGTGTCTGCCCTAAGGTTGAACAAATGGAGGGCTATTTCTTTTCACCCTTTTCTTTTCTTTTCTTTTTAATTCTTCAACCCCTTCTTTCTCCTTTCATTTCATTTTTCTTTTTTTTTTGTATCATACCTAGGACTTTCTAGTTCTAAACTATGGGAATTGTCCTTGGGTAGATCCCTCCGGATCTGGCGGATCATAGGACGGTTTTTCCTAAACCTTAGTCACCTTATAACTCCATGACTATCCTATTGTTGCCATGACCAAACCTTTTGAAAATCTCTCAAAGTGTTTATGATTGTGAAAACATATTTTGTTAACACTTTGAGAGTTTTGTGATTTTCAGAAAGACTCCCCCTTAACATGTGCTCATATGTAGTTAAAGTAAATTTGCACATGCCGGGTAGAGTTGGTACTTTTTGAATTGATTGATTTTCAATGAACATGATCGTCGCGAGACATGCTTACATCACTAGTAAACTAGCTTGAAATTATTACCCGTCCAGATCACATTCAAGGAAAATCGCTCAAAATTGGTACATTCTACTCAGACACGTCCTTTGCGAGACACGTTTACATCACCAGATGAACTGGCTTGAAATTATTACCCGTCCGGGACATGTCTTTTCGACTACTGACTTTTTCCTATCGTCAATTCGAGGGTCAATTCTGAGTCGAGCACTCATGAGATTCCAACGTAGCATTACCATATTTTGATCTTATCGTTATTCTCCCCCTCAAAAATAGCATACTTATGATGTTTTTGATAAACGTTTGATAAAAATATGTCGTACGAGTTTTATGGGGAGAATTTCAAGAACTTTTGTATGTTGAACAAAGATTAATTTTTTCAAATACTCCCCCTTGACAAGGGAATACTTGTCCTTATGGGCAGAATGTTTGAAAAAACTTAGGAAAAACATTTCGGTTTAATTCTACTCATAAGAAAGAAGCTTTCGCTCCTTTGAAAAGGATTGAGGCACTGATGCGTACCTCAGGGTCCTTTCTTTACTGGTACGGGTTGTGCACTGTTATATGTACACAAACCATAGTCGGTGATGAAAAATGATGAAATTATGGAAATGATGAAACAATGAAATGGTACCAATGGTTATTACTCAGGACGACGAAACGTGAGGATGTTAGGGATTCGTGCACGTCCTCCAACGTAACTTTCCAGTCGTCGCATCTGCATCCGGAACTTGATCTTATTGTCAATCCTTTTCACGAACTTCACTGCTTGCTTAGCATCATTCTTGCTCCATTTTATGACTCGTAACCATCCTGTTAACAACCCTTTGCTCCGTTTTTCCAAAATATCCTCAAGTTCAGTTTTGACCATTAGAAGAGTTTCGTCACTGAACTTGCGAAGTTCTTCAAAACCCATGAATCTTGGTGACGATCTGTCCCTTGTATAATACACCCCAAACGGTCTATCCCCAAACGTGTACGGCTGCTTGTCAAGATGTCCTGGAGGTTTGAAATCTGGCTTGACGAGATTCAACTGTGTTTGGTAGCTTTCTACCCCAAGATGGACATCCTTAACTCGCGTTCTGATTACAATGCTGCGGATGTAGATGAGAATCGAGTTGATGATATCGTACTAAAGGCGTCCAGGGAGATGTTCAAGTTTCCCTTGAACTTTCAGTAGATACATATCTTCGATATCATTGAGGTTCAGGTAGGGATAGTCAGCTTCACTGAAGGTGTACTCTTGATTATCTGATCTTCTCACAGTAATCTTCTTCAGAAAGTTGTACCCAAACATAGATTCGGTTTCTGCACTGGTGATTGACAAAATCCTATTCTTGCTCTAAACATCAGTTTTAGTTGTTCTTTTGGTGATCATAAACTTGTAAAACAACCTTCGCAGATTTGGCCAATGGTAGACCCCAAGAGCAGCATCTTCATTGTATTCTTGAACTTTGTCGATCCATAGACTGCCAACTTGTTGTTCTAAGCCTTCTATGGCATATGAGGCTGCTGGATATTTGGTAATTGACGTTGCATATCGTTTCTCAGGATTCGTCTTTCCATAGATGAGATAGGCTAAATCGTTGTTGAAGAAGTATGCTTTGGGTAACTTGGGATTGTTTGGATGACCAATGAGTGGTAAGGGATGGGTGTAATCATGGAGATGTAATTGTTCTTTTGGATTGGAGGCTTGTGCATCTTCCCAGTTGATGTTTTCTCCCAGAGCTCTTGCAACTTGTTCAATGTTGTATTCAAACTCCAGCTCTGTAGTTGTAACTGTCTTGAACTCTGTGAATCCACTCTTGCGAACTCGGATGATGTCAGGTAACCCCAACTTCTGGACTTTAATTTCCTTCTTCAACCATTTTGTAAAGTCCACAATCGATCCTTCAACAGGTTCATCATTGTCATCTTCAGGATATGCATCAACCATCTTCTCAAACCAATCGAACTTTGGAGCCGATGGATTGACCCATTCAGGTAGTGGTACGGCTTTTTCAGTAGCAGATGGAGCATTAACCTTTTGAACTTTTGTTGGAGCAATTGGAACTTCATGATCAGAACTTACATCATCATAAGATTCAAGTTCCTCGAAAGCGCCGCCTTCAAGAGGGACGAATACCGGTTGACTTGATTGTTTAGTTGTGCCGGAAGAATGTGCCATGGAAGCACGGCCAGTTGAAGAAGAATGTCTCCTCCTTTTCTTCCCTTGATCCTCTGGGTCTTCCCGATGGCGCTTGACTGGTTTGTCGGACTTGCACCCTTCTTTTTAAAGACTGACTTCCTTGTCATCCTCTTTCATGGATTTGAATAGTACTTCTTGAAGTTCTCGTTCTTTTGGATCATCCATGATTTCTTCTAGTAATAACCCTTTGAGGTCAGATCTGGATGTTTTGGGTGGCATGGTTCGAATAGTGATTGGTGTTGTCTGCATTATTTTGGCCACCGTTTTTTTCCAGATTTCTTTGGACAAATGTGTTGAGAATTCCTTGAAGATTGTCATGAAGATATTGAGTGACCTCTTGAGTAACTTGAGAACTGACTGTCTGCGGGACATGAGTTTTCAAATATTCTTTTGCTGTCTTTTCCAAGTCGAAGTTATCAAATCGGGAAATTTGGTTATCTACCTTCTTTTCTACATTTTTTATCTGTTGTTTTATCTCTGTGTGCTCTTGTTCTTCTGCTTTGAATTTCTCAGACACATGCTCTTGAAGTGTGGTAACCTTCTCCTTGAGTTCACTATATTCATTTGTGGATCGACCAACAGATGACGGTTGTGGTGATGGTGATTTGTCATCCTGTTTGTCATCTGACTTATCTTTTTCTTCATCAAACTCATTATTACTTTCATCTTCATCACTTTGACTTTCATCTTCATCACTTTTGCTTTCTCCTTCTCCTTCTTCATCATCTTCTTTATTTTTGCTGTTTTCAGATTCTTCAGACCCAGACCCAGATACTGATTCATTCTCAGACTTTCCAGATTCACTCTCTGATTCACCAAGTGTTTCAGACCTTTCAGGTTCAGACTCCTCCTATTCTTCCTCAGGAATTGATGTTGTACCTTCACCTCTTCTTATTTTCTCACGTCTTTTTCCATCTTCTTTATGTTTCAATAAGCTTTCTTTTGAGGCTTGCTTCATCTGTTCTCTTTCTTCTTTGTCAGTCAATGGTGGTTGAATTGGTGAAAATTGTATATCTGAAAACTTGATCTGCTTTCCTTTGCCTGGTTTCAATCCCTTATCTGATTCTGACAATGTAGATTTGAACTTCTCAATATCTTTCTTATTCTTGCCTTTCCCGAGGTCTACATTTTCACCTTCCTCCTCCTCACTTGATTCATCATGAAGTTGCATTGCTGATGAGGCTTTGGGAACCACTTTTCTTTTCTCAACTGTAGTGGCTTTCTTTGAACGAGAAATAGTGGCTCGAGCTAGGATTGATTTACTCTTTCCTTTTGATGATTTTGCCCCTTTGGGTACAATTCCCACCTTTTTGGCTTTCATAGCTTCGTCATACTTCTGATATGCCTCAGTATCCATCAGTTCTTCAGATAACAAGTTTTGTGGAATTCTGGCACCTTGCTTTTGTGTGTGAGACTGCTGTGTTCTGATTCTGGTAAGAATGTAGTCTTTGTCTTCAGTGTGCATTTTCTCATTTACGGGTCGATTGAGTTCAGAATGTTTTTGCATGAAACGTGAGATCAGGAGTTTGGTGAAGCGGGGAAAAGGTATTTTGTAATCTTTATTTTGATGAAATTTGGTACTTAGAAAGATCATGTCTTTCCAGATGTATTTGGCGAAGTCTAGATGTTTTAGGTTGATAACACCACAGAAGAATTGAAGGTGCTCTTGTCGAGGGTGTTCCAGTCCAGTGGTTTTTCCAGTTATGCAATGAATGATGATTGAGTACATGGTTTGCCATGGTTGTGGAAAGTACTTTCTTTCGACTTTGTAGAGTGACGTGAGTGGTTCTGTTTCATCATATCCCAGAAGCTGAAGTGTTTTGGCCATATCTTCAAATGTTGGGTCATCGTGAAACTTCGTTAGTTTTCCCGTTACTTCTTTTGGAAGTTGCAATACATTCCTTAGTGTTTCAACCTTGAACGTGATCTCTGTATTATCCAAAGTGATGGTCATGCTCTCTTCATCTTCACTAATGATCAGAGAATACCAGAACTGGTTGAGATATATTTCAGGTACACTTGCTGTGTTTGTCAAAGTAGGTCTGATGAAATGTCTGTCAAGGATTTCCACAATGATCTGGCAAGTTTTATGACATCGTAACTTCTTGAAGTCTACTCTTGAGTTAGAGTGGCCGATCTTTCGTTCATCCCCTTCTGGAATGATTTGTTTTCGGGTAACAGATGCTTGAGACATGGTTTGAGACATGGTTCACCTGATCATCATAAACACCAACAACAATACACAATGGACACAGTATATATATGTTAGTGAATGACAGTGGTTTCATGAAATTATCCTTCATAATATGATGCATCACATTGAACAGAAATCTCATGAGGGGCATACACATATCATTCAATCAAATCATTTTCTAAACAAATCAGTTTTTATAAATAATTTTATTTCGTGTTCAAGTTTGTAAAGATTTTAAGTTTGAAACAAGTTTTATAAGTTTGTTAAACTTGAAAAACATTGAAACAAACTTAGAAGTTTTAGAAACTTGATAACATGAGATCATCTTTATAAAAACTAGATAAGTTTAAGAAGAATGATTAGATCAGAAACTAGATCAGCATAGAACCTTAATTAACATAGTTACTCGATTAGCATAGAACCACGACTATCATAGTTACTCGATCATCTTATTCTTTTAGAAACTCGATCAACTTACTCGACTAGAATAGTTACTCGATTAGCATAGATCCACGACTATCACAGTTACTCGATCATCTTATTCTTTTAGAAACTCGATCAGCTTACTCGACTAGAATAGTTACTCGACTAGATGAGTTGCTCGACTAGAATAGTTACTCGACTAGAATAGTTACTCGACTAGAGGAGTTGCTCGACTAGTGGAGTAGCTCGACTAGTGGAGTTTCTCGACTAGTGGAGTTGCTCGACTAGAGGAGTTGCTCGACTAGAGGAGTTGCTCGACTAGAGGAGTTGCTCGACTAGAGGAGTTGCTCGACTAGTGGAGTTGATCGACTAGAGGAGTTGCTCGACTAGAGGAGTTGCTCGATTAGTGGAGTTGCTCGACTAGTGGAGTTGCTCGACTAGAGGAGTTGCTCGACTAGAGGAGTTGCTCGACTCGAGGAGATACTCGACTAGTTTGACTGTTGTCTCCTAACTCTGAGACAAAGTCGGTCATCTTGCACCAACTCGATCACCTTAACATGCTTGAGTAATATGCTCGATCATCTTAACAAACTTGATCAAGTTACAATCAGCAAGAAACTTGATATGAACCTCGATTAAACACTCAGATACATGGTATTCAAAATGTTATGCATATATGAGTATCTAACATTTATCTCATGATCTAGCATTGAAAAACATGCATACAACAACACTCAAATAATCACAACACATTACTGTTCTTCACAGTCTCATCAATGTGACTGCCATAAACCCTAAAACATTCAATTAGTCCTACTGGGGTTATGAATCTAATTAAACATGTGCAATATCTACTAAACATATAGTAAATCGTTTACACATACACAATTAGATCAAATAACTTCCAACAAGAAACGCCCAAATCGATTCTATAAACCCTAATTCGCAAATCTAAAAATTCAATCACAGAAGCAACCACAAAATGATTATAGTGCCTAAAGGATTAAATTAAAAACTTACAAATTATCAGAAACTAAAATTCTTTAATTCTTGAGACTTATGCGTTTTTGGCGGGCTGGGAGGATTTTAGAGTGAGTGTGAATTACTGTGTGTTGTGTATTTGACTAAAGTCAATCCGTTTCGTTTATTTAAGTTTGTTTGTACTTTTGACAATTGTGGTCCTCAAACTTATGTCCAAATATATCTCAAGTCCTCAAGCAAATAATACTTCACATTATGACATGTTTAATCCTTTGCTAGAATCCTGGTTCACTTATGGTCCTTTTGATACATCTTTTAACAACATGACACTTTCAGTCCTTTGATTTTTATGATGAAGATATTGATGAAGATAAGAGAAGGATAAATGTGCAAAAATTTCTCCCCCTCAAAATATGTTCGTGATTTGAAATTAATAAAAATTTGAAAGGACGAGAACATATTTTGATTCGGTTTCACTTTTGCACACTTACAAATTTTTATTTTTTATTATTTTTTTTTAATATTAAAAAAATGAAAAATCTTTTTGTGTTTTTCAATAATTATTTACAAAGATAGTTTGATGTTTGACTCTTTTTAATTTTGAAGAAGAAAAGTATTTAAGTCATCCGGAGTCAAACACCTCATGCCAATTTGGTGAACCAGTTCCACAAATCTTGCATGGGGCAAGGCTTTGGTGAACAAGTCCGCCAATTGGTGTTCAGTACCCATAAAGTATAATTCAACAGGTGCCATTTCCACGTGCTCCTTGATGAAATGATAGCGTAGAGCAATATTCTTGGACTTGGAATGTTGGACCGTGTTGCAGGAAATAGCGATGGCACTCTTGGAATCACAGTACATAGGAATCTTGTTGAAGACGTATACATAGTCCATCAGCTGAGATCGCATCCAAATGACTTGAGCGCAGCATGCTGACATGGTGACGTGTTTCGATTCTGTAGACGATAGTGATGTGCAGTCTTGCTTCTTTGATTGCCAAGAGACGAGCTTGTTACCCAAAAATTGTACTCCCCCTGATGTACTTTTGCATGTGTCTAAGCACCCTGCATGGTCAGCGTCTGAAAATGCAACAAGTTCAAATCCAGAATCCTTTGGATACCAGATCCCCAAGTTAATGGTTCCCTTTATGTATCTAAGGATTCTTTTAACGGCTGACAAATGCCGCTCAGTTGGTCTTGACTGATATCGGGAGCAAAGGTACGTGGCAAATACAACATCCGGTCTGCTAGCTGTGAGATACATGATCGACCCAATCATACTATGATATTTTGTAGGATCAATGGGTGTCCCATGTATGTCAGCATCTAGCTTCGGGGATGAGGAAGACATAGGGGTGTTATAGGTGTCACAGCTGGTCATACCATGTTTTTTCAGGATTTCCTGAGCATACTTGGACTGACTAAGGAATATACCATGGGGTGATTGATGAACTTGCAGTCCTAAGAAGAACTTCAGTTCACCCATCATGGACATCTCAAAGTTATTTTTCATTAGTTTTGCGAAAGCATTTGAGTACTTTTTATGTGTTGATCCAAAAATGATATCGTCGACATAAATTTGTACGATGAGAATGTCCTCCCCGTGTTTTTGTATAAACAAAGTCGGGTCCACAGTTCCTTTAGTAAAATGGTTTGCAAGTAAGAAAGCAGATAACTTGTCGTACCAGGCCCTTGGGGCTTGTTTAAGGTCGTAAAGGGCTTTCTTTAGCCGATATACATGATTCGGATGTTCTTGGTCCACGAAGCCTTCTGGTTGAGAAACGTACACCTCTTCCCGGAGTTGGCCGTTGAGAAATGCAGTCTTCACATCCATTTGGTTGACAGTAATGTTCTTGTGAGCCGCATAAGCCATGAACATGCGAACAGCCTCAAGCCGTGCGACTGGAGCAAACGATTCTTCAAAGTCGATTCCCTCTTCTTGACTGAATCCTTTTGCGACTAGCCGGGACTTGTTACGAATGAAAGTACCATCTGCATCTAACTTGTTTTTCCAGATCCATTTCAATCCAACGACATAAACCCCATCTGGTCTCTCTACCAGTTCCCAAACTTCTAACCGCTTGAATTGTTCCAATTCTTCTTGCATGGATTCAATCTAGTTGTCATAGGTAAGGGCTTCCTTAATGTTTTTGGGTTCGGCTTGACAAACGGTGAGTGCATAAATGCAGGTTTCACCGTCTGTATGGAGTCTTTATCTTGTCATGACTGGGTTTTCTGGATTACCAATGATGTTTACTAAGGGATGGTCCTTTGTCCATTTATGAGTGGATGGATAGTGTTGATAATTGTGGTGCAGGTTTGACGGTTCCAAATTGCGTGTAGAAGATTCTGCAATATCAGGAATGGTTGGTGCAGGTGCAAATGGATTAAAGAATGCATCTCCATCATAACTTGATGGTGTAAGTACTTCAGCAGAGTTGTGGGGGGAATCTTCAGCTGTGGGTGTAGAAGTAGAAGGTGTTTGATCTACTGACGATGATGGTTCTAGTTGAGGTGCGTCGTCAGCAACTGCTGTGGAAGTAGTTGCTGGTGTATCAGGTGCTTGATTGTTTACGGTTTAAGCAGCGGAATTGGTGGATACAGCAGAGGCACGATTAACTAGAGAGTCATCGAACAGAGGAGCAAACAAGTCTTCTATATCCTTTCTGTTGAACGGTAATGGTTCAGCTGAAGATTCAGGAAAGTTGAGACGGTTGTGTGCGGGTTCTAAGCTGTTATGCTCAGAAGCCATGTTTGTGAGCTCATCAAAATCAGCATGGATTGTCTCTTGAATTTCCCGAGTACGGCGATTCCAAATTCTGAATCCTTTCGAATTCTCACAATAGCCAACAAATACTCCTATGTCTGCTTTGGCTTTCAGTTTACCAAGATCATCACGATCATTCTTTGGATAACAGAGAGCTCCAAAGACATGAAAGTAATTGATATTTGGTTTTCGACCATGAATAAGCTCATATGGTGTTTTGTCATGGCGTTTGGTGATCATGCATCGGTTTTGGGTGTAACAAGCAGTTGAGACAGCTTCAGCCCATAGGTAGTCTGGTAATTGGGCATTAATCAACATAGTTCTTGCTGCCTCCACTAACGTACGGTTGCGTCTTTCGACTACTCCATTTTGTTAAGGGGTGCGAGCAATTGATGTTTGATGAACAATACCATTTTTCTCAGTGAACTCCCGAAGAGTTTGATTCTTAAATTCAGTACCATTGTCTGTTCTGATGATTTTGACGGTGTTACGAACCTGAACTTGAATCTTCGTGAGAAAAGTAATGATCATCGAAGGGGCTTGGTCTTTGGTACGAAGAAAGTAGACCCAAGTCCACCTCGAGAAATCATCTACTATTACCAAGATGTACCGTTTCCCATTGATGGTTTGAACACGCATAGGACCACACAAATCCATATGAAGCAGTTGTAGGACATGATCTGTGCTGTGATCTGCTTTTGGAGGAAAGTGGGCACGATGACTCTTTCCTTGTTCGCAAGCAGGACACAAGTGATCTTTGGCATATCTGAATTTGGGAAGACCTTCGACCAATTTTTTCTTAGCAAGATCGGTCATCGTCTTGAAGTTCAAATGAGACATCCGTTTGTGCCATAGCCAGGCCTTTGTGGGATGTGCCTTTGAAAGTAAGCAGATGGGAGAGGAAGCTGTCATGCCTTCGAAGGAAATAGTGTATAGACTAGTGCCGCATTTCCCGTTCATCAGATCATTTCCTTCAAGATCCCGAATAAAACAAGTTTTCTCTCTGAATGCCACCTCCAAATCACCATCACAAAATTGTCCAACTGAGAAAAGGTTGTGACCTAGGCCCTCGACATAATAAACCCTGCTAATTTCGATGTTCCCATTTACGTAGTCTCCATAACCCATAATAGCAGCGAAGTGATCATTCCCGAATATGACCGTTCCAATGAATTTTGCAACAAAGTTTACAAGAAGCTTGAGATTGCCGGTCATATGTCGGGAACAGCCGCTATCAATAATCCATAGAACAATTTGGATCACCTGCATCACCAAAAGTTGACACAGAGGCAAGTTTGGTAACGGTGGATCCCATTTGGTTAGTAACACATGTATTAAGCATTTTAGGTACCCATTTAAAGCTAGATGTGTTTTGCAACCAACGCTGCCACGTCCAACTAGTCTCAGCCTTTCTCCTAATAAATGCACTTGGTGTTTTGTTTGTCCTAGGTGTATCTATGGGTTTGGGAATAGATTTTTCAGAAACTACTAGTGGTGGTTTTCCTAATATGGACTTGGCAGCAGTAGTGGGCCTAGAGGAAATGCCACTAGATCGTTTCTTTTTGCGATTCAACAGAGTTTTAGCAATACATTTCTCATGATTTCCAGATAATATACTAGTATGACAAAATACACAACTTGCATCAACCATAATATCATTCATAACATTCAACGATTTAGCATTCATTACATCATCTATAGAACTAGACTTAGACAAGTGTGATTCTACTTCCGACATATCATGCTTTTTATTCAAACTGCTAACATTAACTACTATTTCTTCAGTCTTAGATAGTCCACTCTTAGGGTGCCAGATTCTAAACTTCCTTTGTCTCTTGGTGTTTCTTGATCTGCTAGCCTTAGAGTTGTTTCCTAGTCCTGTGGAAGTGGAAGTTGTGGAAAACTAGAAGGGGGGTTGAATAATTTTACGTCTTTTTAATTTTATTATGAAAAACTTTGTTTCCTTTTTAAAATCTTAGTTTTGAGTTTATATGAAAAATGATACTTGAACAATATTATTAATTATATGGGTATCCTTTTAGATTTGTTATAAAAGTTTTCTTTTTATGAATGGAGTTTTAAATTGATCTTTATGTGAAATCAACTTCTAATTAATACTAACAATTATATATGCCTATATGTAAGAAAGTAATGACGATATAAAGAAATAAGTAAAAGATGGAAAGATCAAACCGAGACACGAGGGATTTATAGTGGTTCGGCTACAAGGATACCTTCCTTGCCCTACTCCACTCCCCGAGCACACCTTGCTCGAGAGTTTTCTTCACAACTTCAATAAGCTCCCTTATGGCGGAGAAAACCTTACACGAATTTGGCTTACACGGGTTTAACGACACAAAGCTAAATGTCGAGTTCTAATCGTAGCTAGAACCAATCTCACAACTTCACAACACAACTTGTACATAACTCATTCACGACGACTTCACGACTTCAACACAACGGCTTCACGACTTCTACACAACGGCTTCACGACTTTTACACGACAACTTCACAACTCCTAAGCTACAGCTTCACGACCACGACTTCACACCTTCTAAGCTACGGCTTCACGACCACGACTTCACAACTTCTAAGCTACGGCTTCATGACCAAGACTTCACAACTTCTAACCTACGGCTTCACGACCAAGACTTCACAACTTCAACACGACCGCTTCACAACTCCTATGCTACGGCTTCATGACTTCAACACTAGGACATCACGACTAGGACTTCACAACTTCTAAGCTATGGCTTCACAACTTCTACATGATGACTTCACAACTTCTAAGCAACGGCTTCACGACTTCTACATGACGACTTCACAACTTCTAAGCAACGGCTTCACGACTTCTACATGAGGACTTCACAACTTCTAAGCAACGGCTTCACGACATCTGCACCACGGCTTCACAACTTCTACACTACGGCTTTACAACTTCTACATGACTTCTTTACACCACAACTACTTATACACCTTCTTCACTACTTACACACTATACATATCTAGTCACTTATGTTTACACCTTATACACACACTTTACACAAATGAATGAATGATTTACAATTATGATACACCAACAACTTGGATGAAAGATTTACACCAAGTTGTAATACTTCTTGTCTTAAAGGATAGTAGTATTCTTCTCTTGCACTTAAGAGGTTGAAGCTTTGGATCACTTGAAACAAAAGCTTATGATTATATGATCAAAGGGTTTTTGAAAATATGAAATGAGATCTAAACCAGAAAGTTTTTAGTGCAAAAGGGTGAGTAAAAATCCAGGGGAAGGCTGGTATTTATAGGCAGAAAAACTGGACAGCTGGGAGCTACTGGAGCGTGGCCGGCCCCCTTAAATAGGGGGCGGTCCCCTTAATTTTAAGGGGGCCGCCTAGTAAAATTAAGGGGGCCGCCCTTGCTGAACGTTGGCCAGTTTTGTCCTTTTGTGGGGAAGGTTTTTCTGGAACATTTTAACTGATTTTGGTTAAAAATTTGAATTCATATTTTTATAAAAGATTAAATATTTTTATTTAATACCAAAAATGTTTTTCAAAAATAAGTAAAATGTTTTTGATGTTTTATAAAAAATCTAGTTATTAAGAAAATGTTCCTTTGATCATATAATGCATTAAGCACTTGTTTATTCATACCTTAAGTGATTAAGTTGTAGAAATGAATATTTACAACTAAATACTTGTTTATTTGATAAGTTTATGTTTAATGAGTTTATATTTTGTGATCATTAAAACATAGAGATATGAATAATGTTTTTAGGCATTATTTATGTCAACAATCTCCCCCTTTTTGATGATTACAAAACTTAAACTCATTAAATCCAAAAAGTTATTTTTGGACAAGTATTTAGTGAGTTTATATTCACTTCTCCCCCTTTTGTAGCATCAAAAAGGTTAAGCCAACAAGTTTTAGAGACAAAATTTGTCGGAACGAGAACTCCCCCTTGATGTGTGCTCCCCCTCGTTTGAGGGCACCAAGGAATCGATATATGGAATACTTGCAAGAAAAATATTAGAAGCACAAGCATATATATAGCAAAAATAAGCATGTATATAAAGACATTCATTAAAAATGTTTTGTATCAATACACAACCATCCAAGATTATATTCAATCCTACATTCGCTAGTAAGTTATGCAGTCTACATAATCATTCTAGGAGTACATGATCTTTCATGGGGCTTGCACACAAAATGGTTTGAAAAATTATTTTTGATTAAGCATTGCATATGCTTAATTTGGTGAGAATAAAGGTGGTGGTGGTGTAGTGGATGAAAATGGTGGAGGTTGTGGTGGAGGTTGGTTGTTAAGCATGTATTCAAGGGATGAAAACATGTAGTGTATCTCATCTCTAAGACCAAAGATGATGGTTCGGTTGTGGATGCAACAAAGGCAATTGTCTCCATGGGCTTCAAGTAAAGCCCAAGGGATGGGAAAGCATGGTGGTGGTATTGGTGATGATGAGAAATGAGCATCAAGAGGTGTTATTGGTGATATGGAAATGACAAGTTGGGTGAATGGAGGTTCTTGAGTAAGAGGTGGAGTTGATGCTCTTGATGGTGGTGATGATAGGTGTAGTTATTGATGGATGAAGTGGAAGGTATGGATGAAGATGATGTGCCATGAGTGGGGGGTGCTTTTGATGGTGCATTTGGTGCACTTGGGGATGAACATTGAGGTGGTGGTGATGGAGTTTTGGTGTCTTAGAGATGATTTTGGTGATAGCATGGTGAATGAAAATGGGCGTTTGATGGAGGTGATGGTTGATTTAGGTAAGGTTTGGAGGTTTTGTGGTAAAATTCCAATACCAGTTCGTCCTTTAAGAGAAATAGTAGTTGGGGCTAGATAAAAGGGGTCGCAAGATGCAAAAGAAAACAGTAAATTTTACTGCCTAGATGGCCGGTCCCCTTAATTGTAGGCCGGCCCCCTTAAAATTAAGGGGACCACCTAGGGAATTAAGGGGGCCGCCCATCTGGTGTTTTCCCAGGCGACCAAATTTGAAAATTTTCCAGAAAAGGGTCATTTTTAGGGTTTTTTTGCAGCAAGCTCCATTTGAATCATGTACATCAAGAATGATTAAATAGTGGCATAAACATGTTAAATACGTATGCATACATTTAAAACATATTATGGAATAAGCATGTTATTAATCATCAAGCATGTATATATATATATCATGATATCAAGTATACAAGCAATAAGCATAACAATCATATATTAAATAAAGCATTCATTAGTTGAAAATAATTATGTTAAAAACATAATTATTGATACAACACATATTTTGCTTATAGCATACAATAAGTAGAAAATTTTAAATTGCCTAAGAAATCCATTTGACTTGCTTGAGACATGAAAAACTTGAATTATTTTGGATGGATGATGGTAAAGAGGGGGTAAAAAAAATGTTGGATTAATGGGGTTGTAAGTTTGGGTGTATGGATGTTGGAGAGAGTGTTGATGGAGGAATTGGAGGTGGAGAGCTTGGATTTGACCATGTTGAATGAGGGTTTTGATGTTGTTCAAGTGGTGGTGTTGGATTAGATCTAGTGAGAAGATACTCAATCCAAGGGAGACGCTCATTTAAGGCGATGGTTTGATTTTGGAGAAAGATGCAACAAGGACAATTGTTGACATGTTTCTCAATTTGACTCAAGTGATGTGGTGATGATGGTAATGATGGTGAGATGGATGGTGATGGGTCTAAGTTGCTTTGAGCAAGGTGCAAAGCAAGGAGAGCATTAAGCTCATGGGCTTCCTTGAGTTCTTCAATGAACTTCAAGTGTTGAGTGGAAGGTGATGATGATGAAGAGTGGTTGTTATTTGGTGGAAGTGGTGGTGACACTCTTGGTGGTGGAGACATTTGTGAACTTGGGTAATTATGAGTGAATGAAGGTGGACATATGGATGATTGGTTATGTGTGTGAATGAGTTCATTAGGATGAGGTTTAGGTGTTGGTTGAGTTTGAACAACATCATTTGTTGGGTTATGGCAAATGTCAAGCTTCCTCCTCCAAATGGGCCTCACTGAGATTTTAGCAACTCTTGAAGGCTTGGATATTGGGTGGTTAGATGATGACATGATTGGATGGATGATATGGATGAGCATTTATGATGGAGTTGGGTGTTTATGGTGTAGTGATGATGTGATTGTGGAAGGTAAATTTTGGTGGGTGGTTTGTGACAAAATGTGTTTGTGAATTTTTGGAAGTATAGGATAAAATGGGCTAAAAAATAGAAAAAAGGAGCAGCACCTTCGACCATCAGATGGCCGGTCCCCTTAAATATTAAGGGGGCCACCTAATGAATTAAGGGGGCCGCCCATCTGCTGATTTCCAGGTTACTGGAAATGGGTTTTTGGCAGAAAATTGTTGAAAGGGTTGTGTTTTTTTTGGGTTTAGTTTCAAGCAAGTCCAACTTCTTTTGAGGCAATTTAGGATTTAATAGCTTATGTATGCTAAGCATATTCATTAGACATTATTATCTAGCATGCAAACAACTCATTTAGCATGTAACATATATATGTTAGACAAGAAAACACTACATAGCACCAAGTAATTCATAGTATCATATTTAGGAAGATTAATAAGCTAGTTAAATAATCCTAATGAATATCTATGTGCATGGGAATGTAGAGTTGTGATAGCATGGATTTCTAGACTTGTACCAAGTGAGATCTTAGTGAATAAATTATGGTTATTTTCAAATTTAGTTCACTTATAAATGTCACATACATAAATATAGATGACAGATATGAGATCACCATGCATGATTTAAAGAAATGTTTTTGGCATTATTCAACAATGTTTGAAAGTGGGTTTTTATGTAGATGTGAAAAATATTTTAATAAAATAGTTTTGGTTTTATTTCAAAATGTTTTTATGAGGAAAGAAAACATATTTTTCTAATCTTTGGTTTTGATAAGCACGTAATTATGGACACAAGTTTGGAAGAAAGGTAGGATGGTGAAACATGTAAAATAGAAATGTGTCATAATCTTTTGAAAAATCATTTTTCCAAAATGTGAAGTTTTTGAAAATTTAAAAATAAGTCCCATTAATTATAGGTTTAAAAATTGTGGTTTATAAAAGATCTCATGCTCAAGGGTATTGGTTAAGTCTATTGTCACATGCTACCTCTTTCTACATATCCTATGGTCTTTAAGCATGTATTATGACTAAATACAAAAATACATCATGTCAGAGTAGTTAGAGAAAAACAAAAGCTATTATAATGACAATGCATTCAACAACTAAACAAATAATTACGAAGGCATGCAGTCAAATCACATAGGAGCAAGTAAACATCAAGAAATTTTATATATGCAAGATGACATAAATCTAGGAATGAAAAGCTCTAGTGAAAAGCAAAGTTCATAACAGTAAACTATCATTAGGTATATTTAGGAAGAATAATGTATTCAAGTTGGAGAATGATTATGAGACTATTACTAGTGGTGCTCAATTCAGGCTAAACACGACCGTTTTTACGGGTTACACACACCCAACTTCTCACATAGAAGCAATTCAACCGTTAGGTCAAATTGAGTTTCTAGTCAATAGATTCTCCAGTAGTCATTCTCTTTTTAGAATAAATTAAGTTCCTAAATTTACCTATCGAAGAGTACCAAATATGAAGATTGTTTGGTTTACTAATACTTAGGGGGGCTAACTAAGGGGTTTCTAGTTCATTAAGCCACAGAACGAATATAACTAAAGTGTAGAGGCAAAGCAACCTATCAGACTAAGCGTATCCTAAGGCATTAATAAGATTATATGCATGAAGTAATTACTTATGAAATTTAAAAAGAGAACTTACCTCACGTCCTAGCTTTTCTTCGTAATGTCTCAGATGATGATCGACGTATGAATGATAGGTGAGTCGGATGATGATCTTCTCCTTCGTCTGTGTCACTCCATGATTTTGGATTGAGTTCACTTTGGAGTTGATTCATGTAGTCTTCGTCGTTAACACCTTCATTAACAACATTTGAACTAGTAGCACATGTATCTATTTTATCTAAATGTTTATCTATTAAATTTTCTAAGATAACTAATTCATGTACAAGATCAAAATCCTCATCTTTGGCTTGACATTTTTCTTGATGAAAGTTTAAGAAATTTTTCCAAATATCATTTGCCGTTTTACAGAAGAATATTCTTTCATATTCAACTTTCGGCAAGGTTTTATAAATAATTATTTTAGCTTTATTATTTATGTCATTCTTTGTTTTCAAATGCTCAATTTGACTTTCAAAATAAGTTTTTGTTTGACTTTCAAAATCCATTTTTGTTTGACTCTCAAAAGCCGTTTTTGTTTGACTTTCAAAATATGTTTTTGTTTGACTTTCAAAATCACCAATCGAAATGACATGCCAAAGATCTAGATCAATTGATTTCACATAAGTTTCAAATTTATTTTTCCATTCAAGAAAAGTATAGTTTTCAAATAGTGGTGGTTTTAGCAAATATTCCCCTTCTAGATATATTTCGAATTCCATAGATCGATTCAAGTTTTAAAATACAGTATATTTTAAAGATCTTGATTGACGTGGCTCTTGATACCAATTGTGGAAAACTAGAAGGGGGGTTGAATAGTTTTACGTCTTTTTAATTTTATTATGAAAAACTTTGTTTCCTTTTTAAAATCTTAGTTTTGAGTTTATATGAAAAATGATACTTGAACAATATTATTAATTATATGGGTATCCTTTTAGATTTGTTATAAAAGTTTTTTTTTTTTTTTTTATGAATGGAGTTTTAAATTGATCTTTATGTGAAATCAACTTCTAATTAATACTAACAATTATATATGCCTATATGTATGAAAGTAATGACGATATAAAGAAATAAGTAAAAGATGGAAAGATCAACCTGAGACACGAGGGATTTATAGTAGTTCGGCTACAAGGACACCTTCCTTGCCCTACTCCACTCCCCGAGCACACCTTGCTCGAGAGTTTTCTTCACAACTTCAATAAGCTCCCTTATGGCGGAGAAAACCTTACACGACTTTGGCTTACACGGGTTTAACGACACAAAGCTAAATGTCGAGTTCTAATCGTAGCTAGAACCAATCTCACAACTTCACAACGCAACTTGTACATAACTCATTCACGACGACTTCACGACTTCAACACAACGGCTTCACGACTTCTACACAATGGCTTCACGACTTTTACACGACAACTTCACAACTCCTAAGCTACAGCTTCACGACCACGACTTCACACCTTCTAAGCTACGGCTTCACGACCACGACTTCACAACTTCTACGCTACGGCTTCACGACCAAGACTTCACAACTTCTAAGCTACGGCTTCACGACCAAGACTTCACAACTTCAACACGACCGCTTCACAACTCCTATGCTACAGCTTCATGACTTCAACACTAGGACATCACGACTAGGACTTCACAACTTCTAAGCTATGGCTTCACAACTTCTACATAATGACTTCACAACTTCTAAGCAACGGCTTCACGACTTCTACATGACGACTTCACAACTTTTAAGCAACGGCTTCACGACTTCTACATGAGGACTTCACAACTTCTAAGCAACGGCTTCACGACATCTGCACCACGGCTTCATAACTTCTACACTACGGCTTTACAACTTCTACATGACTTCTTTACACCACAACTACTTATACACCTTCTTCACTACTTACACACTATACATATCTAGTCACTTATGTTTACACCTTATACACACACTTTACACAAATGAATGAATGATTTACAATTATGATACACCAACAACTTGGATGAAAGAGTTACACCAAGTTGTAATACTTCTTGTCTTGAAGGATAGAAGTATTCTTCTCTTGCACTTAAGAGGTTGAAGCTTTGGATCACTTGAAACAAAAGCTTATGATTATATGATCAAATAGTTTTTGAAAATATGAAATGAGATCTAAACCAGAAAGTTTTTAGTACAAAAGGGTGAGTAAAAATCCAGGGGAAGGCTGGTATTTATAGGCAGAAAAACTGGACAGCTGGGAGCTACTGGAGCGTGGCCGGCCCTCTTAAATAGGGGGGCGGTCCCCTTAATTTTAAGGGGGCCGCCTAGTAAAATTAAGGGGGCCGCCCTTGCTGAACGTTGGCCAGTTTTGTCCTTTTGTAGGGAAGGTTTTTCTGGAACATTTTAACTGATTTTGGTTAAAAATTTGAATTCATATTTTTATAAAAGATTAAATATTTTTATTTAATACCAAAAATGTTTTTCAAAAATATGTAAAATGTTTTTGATGTTTTATAAAAAATCTAGTTATTAAGAAAATGTTTCTTTGATCATATAATGCATTAAGCACTTGTTTATTCATACCTTAAGTGATTAAGTTGTAGAAATGAATATTTACAACTAAATACTTGTTTATTTGATAAGTTTATGTTTAATGAGTTTATATTTTGTGATCATTAAAACATAGAGATATGAATAATGTTTTTAGGCATTATTTATGTCAACAGAAGTATTCACATTAGTGGTTTGATTTGATGCTTGCTTAGTTGGCTTGTCTACTGTGTACATTCCTGGGGCAATCACAGCTTTTCCTTTTTCTAAAACTCTGAGTTTCTTTTTCAAATAAACAATGAAATTTTGAAGTTCTTGATTTTTGGAATCCAAAATTCTGTTTAACCGAACAGTGTCAGTTCTGTTTTTGCAAATCTCATCAATTTCTTTTTCATACTCAAAAATTTTGTGTCGTAAAACATCATTTTCAGTGCTTGTTTGAGATTCAGAAACATGACTATCTTTAGATGACAAAGATTCTTTTAGATTTTTTTACTTTAATTCAAATTCAGCACTTTGATTTTGACACCATTCCAGTCTTTTATTAAGTTTGAAATTTTCATTTTCACACTTGTTTTCCACATCAAAGTTGATCTGTCGAAGACTCTCATTCTCTTTTACCAAATTATCAATCTCAATTTGCAACATTCCAACATTCACAGCATGATCATCAACAAGCATTGCATGACAAGATTCAAAAATAGAATTCATAATCACAGAAATCACATCATCACACAAAACACGTTCCAAGAGTCGATCAACCTCTTTTTCTAAAGCTTTCTTTTGACACTTTTGTTTTGCAATTTTGTCATCTTTAGCTTTAAAAATACTCATCATTGATCCAACTTCAGTCTGTAGTTCCTGTTCCCACATTGTTGCACAAAGTCTCAGGTGTTTAACATGTGGTAAGAATTGTTTCTGAAAAATTTCTCTCTTTTCTTTCTCAGCAGGAGAAAATAAAGAAGAGATTTTGATTTCAGAATTAAATTCTATCACTTGTTCCAAAAGTTTAATGTCATCCATAAATGTCTTAAAATATCGAAGAATTCGACATTGTTGAGGCATTTGTGGATCTACAGTATCGTTTGGACCATTGATTTGTGTAACAGGAGCAACTTCAGAAGAGGGATTTGTTTCAGTTATTGACAGTGTTTGTTCTGGTTTGTCCTTAGGAGGAACAAAAGATTTACTGATGTGAGGTCTTGCTGAATAATCATATGGAACTCTTGAAAATTCTTTGTCTGACTTTGATCGACTCTCAATCTTATGTTCAAGATATTCAGTTTCTTCATCATTACTAACCACAACAACACGTTGAAAAGTATCATCAAACAGAAGTTCTGCATTGTATAACTTAGGATCATTTTTGAGTGCTTTGTGTAAAAAACGTGGTTGGTCACTTCCAATTGCAAAACCAAATCCTTTAGGACTCGGTTTCACAGTTAGTATTTGAATTTGTGTCACTGAATTACCCGTTTTATATACAACATTCTGAAATTCTTTGAGCTTGGATTCCAAGTCCACAATCTCCTCAAGATATGAGTCAACTCGTTTCCTAGTGGCTTGCTTTTCTTCAAGAAGATCATTTTGAGATGTTGAAAGCTCTGTTTGAGTTTTTAACAGCTCAGAATTCAAGATGTCAATTTGTTTTTTTAATTCAAATTGCTCTTGTTCTTTTTGAGAAAGCAAATCAGCCTTGGAAACAGTTAGCTCATGAACTTGATGCTCTAAATCCTTGACCTGAACGTATGTCTTTTGGAATGCAACCTCAAAGCCTTTCTCACGTTGTGCTTGTTTTTCATAACTTGAAAGTTGTATTTTATAGCACTCATTGTCCTTTGTTAACATTGCAATTTTAGCTTTTAAGTTCTGGTTAATCTCATTGCATTTTTCAATCTGTGACTTTTGTGCATTCAATTGTGATTGGGTGGTCAACAATAAGGTCATAAGCTCTGGATCTTGATCAGGCATAAGATCATCTTGTTCAAGATGATCATGATTTTCATCATCAACAGGATCATCAAATGAAACATTGGTGTTATCATCATCGAATGAAACAACAGTGTTTATTTGATCATCTCCTTGAGACGGGAATGATGAATCATTTTGAACAAGATTTTCTTGTGAAGATGAAGATGCAGATGGTGAAGCAATCTCATGAATAAGGTATTCTGATTCAAGTACCTAAGATAAGCCATCGGTATCATATACCGGGCCTGTCTCGTTCACATTCATCTCCTGCATGTTGGCCATTAGCATCACTGCAGCATTGGCCTCCAAGTCTTCCATCTCATCATCGGAGTAAGCATTGGCCATAAAGCTTTGCTCGTTCTGAGTCAACATTCCTTCAGCTTTTTCATCCTTGAGAGCCATCAGAAGAGCTTCTTTATGAAATGCACTTCCCATTGTTCGAGGATTAGGGCATGCATTAGCCATGTGCCCATTTCCACCACAATTGTAGCAAGTGATTGACGTGTTAGCAATGCCTCTTCTTCCAGTGCCAACATTCTGAATTCCCCTCTATGCATTCCCCATATTGTTTCTACTTCCCCCAGCTGTGTTGAACCTCTGTCCCCCTGAGTTAATCCTTGTACCAGAATTTCCCATGTTTCCTGACCCAAATCTACCAGAAGACCGATTCTGAATCTCAACTCGTCCATCATTACTGCTTGGTTCCTGGTGTTTGATGATGAACGAAGACGGTTGTTTGACTTGTTAGAGAATTTGTTGAATGCTCTTGCAATTAATGCAAATCCTTCATTGAGAGAGTTGAACACATCGTCTTCTTCATCATAATCAGCATTGGAATAAAACGTGGAGTCGGTATTGTTGTATGGGACCAGTTGGTTATCAGAATTTTGAGATGGTGCTTCATAAGGAACAATTTGATTGTTTGGTTGTGGTTGGAAACTTGGTTGAGAAGGTTGTGGAACAAATTCTTGGTTTGATGGTGGAAAGTATGATTGAGCTATCAAAGCAAGAGAGTTTGGATTTGTTGCCTGTGAATAACCTCCTCTTGCTGCAATGTCCTTGTCTACCTCAGTTTGATGTTGCTTGAGATAATCATACAAAAGCCCATATGAAACTTGATTAATCTTTTTGGCTTGCCTCACGAATGTCACATACTTCTGCCAGTCTGGTCCAAGACATCCTAGAAATTTGGAGTTGATAGCAATCTTTGGTAGAGGTATGTTATGACGTTCCAGATCATTGACAACATTGGAGTTGATAGCAATCTTTGATAGTATGATTCTAAGGATTCCCCTGGTTCAATCATGAAGTTATTGTATTCCATGTAGAGCTTGGATTCCAGATCCTCTTGGTTCAATTATGTGCCTTCCATAAGAAGATGCACATGCTCCCACATGTCCTTGGCTATTTTCTGAGCATCAATACTCCTGAAGATTGGGTTAGGAATTCCCTGGAGTATGTAAGCCATGGCCATCTCAATAGCTTCTTGCTGTAAAGTTTGTTCATTGGTATATTGAGCTACAGGAACGGGAGTTGTGGATGCTTCTCGTGGAGGTATAGCAGTTGGATCACCCGGAACCACTGTTGAAGGAACTGGATAAGGTCCTTCCATGATGACCTTTTTAAGATATGGACCATGAGGTTTTCTTAGTTCAACAAATCTAATAAACCGACTAGACCATTGCACATAGTTTCCCGGTGTCAGCATTGATGGAGTTTCAAACTGTGGAAAACTAGAAGGGGGGGTTGAATAGTTTTACGTCTTTTTAATTTTATTATGAAACCTTTGTTTACTTTTAAAAACTTAGATTCAAGTTTGTTATGAAAAATAAAACTTGAACCTTATTATTAGTTATATAAGTATTCTTTTAAATTGATTGTAAAAGTTTTGGTTTCTTGAATGGATTTTCAAATTGATCTTTATGTGAAGTCGACCTCTAATTAATACTAGCAATTATATAAACCTATGTGTATGAAAGTAATGACGATGCAAGTAAAGAAATAAATAAGGTATGGAAAGATCTAACCGAGACACGAGAGATTTATAGTGGTTCGGCTACAAGGACACCTTCCTTGCCCTACTCCACTCCCCGAGCACACCTTGCTCGAGAGTTTTCTTCACAACTTCAATAAGCTCCCTTATGGCGGAGAAAACCGTACACAACTTTGGCTTACACGGGTTTAACGACACAAAGCTAAATGTCGAGTTCTAATAGTAGCTAGAACCAATCTCACAACTTCACAACACAACTTATTCACGACTACTTCACAACGGCTTCACGACTTCTTCACGACTTCAACACGACCGCTACACAACCTCTATGATGCGGCTTCACGACTTCAACACCATGTCTTCATGACTAAGACTTCACGACTTCAACATGACCGCTACACAACCTCTATGCTACGGCTTCACGACTTCAACACTAGGACTTCACGACTAGGACTTCATTGCTTCAACACGACCGCTACACAGCTTCTATGCTATGGCTTCACGACTTCAACACAAGAACTTCACGACTAGGACTTCACAACTTTAACACGACCGCTTCACAGCTTCTATGCTACGGCTTCACGACTTCAACACCACGGGTTCACGACTTCTACACAATGGCTTCACGACTTCTACACTTTGACCTCACAACTTCTATACCACAACTACTTATACAACATCTTCACTACTTACACACAACACTAATCTACAACACACACCTTACATACAAATGAATGAATGATTTACAAACTTTGTTAAACACACAACTTAAGTAACAAGATGAAACTAAGTTGTAATACTTCTAATCTTGATTGATAGAAGTATTCTTCTTTTGCACTTGGATGGTGGAAGCTTGGATCACTTGGAAACCAATGCTTAAGATTACATGATCAAAGGTTTTTGTTTAGATATGAAATGAGATCTACAACAGAAAGTTTTGCACTTGGTTGTGGTATGAATTGTTGCTGAGGTGTTGTTTGTTGAGGGAAAAACTAATGTTGTTGCACAAAAGCATGTTGCTGTTGATATTGAGGATGAAATTGTTGTGGTTGCTGATGATATTGTTGTTGTTGATGATGTTGTTGTTGTGGATATTGTTGTAGTTGATAATAGAAATAGGGATTGTATGGTGGTTGAGACATTGTGAAGTAACTTGTGATGATTTAAGGATCTTTAAAGGATAATAACGGTTGTTGTTGTAGATTAGATTGTTTAACGGTGAAAAAAGAAAAGAAACTATGAGGATTTTACTCTAGAAACTCGGAGATTTCAATCGTTGAAACTCGGAGGATTTTACACTAGAAACTCGATTAGTCTCTTAAGAAATCCAGAAACTCGATCACCTTAAAAATTACTCGATCAACTTAAAGTTACACGATGATGATAGTTACTCGATCACCTAGTTACTCGATGAAGTTACTCGACTAAGGTAAAGTAACTCGACTAGGTTAAGTTGCTTGATCAAGGGAAAGTAACTCGACTAAGTTGCTCGATCAGGTTACTCAGTATCTCGATCAAGTGAAGTAGCTTGATCAATGTGAGAAGTTCGATCAATCTAAGAAGTTCGATCAAGGTAAGATGTTCGATCAATCTTAGAAGCTCTATTACCTAAGCAATCTCGACTACTTTATCTAACTCGATGAAGTAGTTACTTGATGAACGATGCTCGACTATATCACCTAACTCGATGAATAGCCAGTTACTCGATCAATGTTGCTCGACTAGACCAGATGTTCGACTAACCTAGTTACTCGATCAATGAACAGTAACTTATCGGATGAACAGTACGTGAACAGTAACTTATCGGATTTTTTTTTTTTGATTTTTTTTCTTAGATCTAATCTTGTAACAACCTAAATTACCCCTAGGCGAATGATACCACTTGATGTTACTAACTAATTATCACACAAGCTACCTAGATTAACCACTAATAAGCCCTAGATCTAGAGAGAGAAAGTTAGAGAGAGAAAGATGATTAACAATAATATGGAAATGTTTAGTGCATTCATCAACCAACCCTCTCCCTTGAATGGGAGGGGGTATTTATAGTTTTTACATGTGCATGGGCTTGTAGCCCTAATTAACATACATAAACATAATTAAATAAATAACCGACATAGCCCATGGGCCTTCTACACAGGCTGGGCCATAAATCAAACATAAAGGCCTAAGCAACCTAATTACAAAATGATCAATACTTGATAATACAAAACGTGTTCCCAACATAATCGACATCAGTAACTGTGCAATCCATCAGAGGGTAAAATATGTTGCATGCTTGCTATCAGGGAAGGCATTGACATGGTGGAATACGCAGATTCAAGCTAGGGGAAGAGAAGCAGCTATAGGCATGACATGGGAGGACTTTAAAGCACTGCTGAAAGAAGAGTACTGTCCGGATAATGAGATGCAAAAGCTGGAAGATGAACTTTATCATCACTCTATGGTGGGGGCTGGTCATGCAGCCTACACAGATCGATTTCATGAACTAGCCAAACTAGTCCCTCATCTGGTTACCCCTGAATCCAAAAGGATTGAGAGGTATATCTATGGCCTTGTTCTCGAGATTCGTGGGACAGTGAAAACAACCGAGCCTTCTACCATTCAAAGTGCAATACTGAGAGCGGGGACCTTAACAGACGAGATGGTTAGGAATGGAGCTTTGAGGAGCAGTGACAAAAGGAAGGGAGCAAGTGAGTTGGACAAGCAAATAAGCACAATGGTTGACAACAAGAAGGCAAGAGGATTTGCGGCAATTTTTTCTGGTCAGAAACGTTATGAGGGTCCATTACCTAAATGTTCAAAATGTTTTTATCATCATCAGAGGTCTGAGCCCTGCTCTTTATGTACTAATTGCAATCGGTATGGCCATAATACAAATCAGTGTAGATCAGTTGCGAGGCAGGCAAATGCGGCCGATAGGAGGAACAACCAAAGGACATGCTATGAGTGCAACAACCCAAACCACTTCCGAAATACTTGTCCTAAGTTGAATGGGGCACAGAGACAAGTGTTGGATAACCCGACTCTAGCCGTAATGCTTGAAGAAAATAACCCGAACCATGGAGACAATGTTAGTCCACCTCGGGGTCGAGCATA
Source organism: Artemisia tridentata subsp. tridentata (assembly GCA_021014915.2). Taxonomy (NCBI): domain Eukaryota; kingdom Viridiplantae; phylum Streptophyta; class Magnoliopsida; order Asterales; family Asteraceae; genus Artemisia; species Artemisia tridentata. The sequence continues at coordinate 165,666,772 of CP139508.1, forward strand.
CTATTTGGGTACTAAGGAAGCCCGCAATGCGTAACGGGTACGTGCCTTATCCTACCATATTATTCTATTCTAGTACAAAAATATAGCTTTATTCATGCCTCTGTTAAGATAAGAGACCTAGACACATTAAATTCCGGGACGAAATTTTCTTAAGGGGTAGAGACTGTAACAATTCACATTTTCAGGTTACTATCCAATCCCGAATTTTTACTATTCATTTTTACTATTCACTTTCACTATTCATTTCCAAAATTTTTATTTCACATTCTTATAAGTTAAACTATTTTAATGATAATCCGAGAGTTTGACACTCGTCGGATCATTTCTGCAAAAATCATGAAACCGTGTCCGAGATTTACTTTAAGGTTTAAACATCATTTAGGCATTCCGATATGTCCACACAACATTACCAACAAGAGAAATATATGTTTTTCACCTTCCATGACATTTTCAAGAACTTTGGAATTTTACGTTTTTCGAATTCGCGTTTTACGCGATTAACGCGTTTTAAACCTACGTTTCCAGCGTTAACAGCGTTTTCGCGACCCATTAAACTTATCACTCATTTTTATGAGATAATAATGAGTATATTGACAAGTTTAATCATTTCTATAAGTTTCGTATTTTTACGATACCCGGTTTTGCGTTTCGTGACTTAATGGCTTACTGTTAGCGATTAATGGAACCAAAACTCACTCCGTAACCAAGATAATACCAAGACTACCTATCCAGTCATCCTAGCTCATCCTTGGCCGACTATAGGAAGGAGTCACCATGACTTGTGTCTTGATCTTAGGCCTTGATCTCCTAGATGCATACAAGTGTACTTTAGGTTGCAAATTTGATAACGACAAGCTAAGATGACTCATGTATCTTGTAACCTCCTCATTTTAGTATAAAAGGAACTCATCTCTTCCTTTCTCTTCATTTCAAACACCACACACAACACACAAATACATTCATTTGCTAGTTTTCTTTCAAGTATTACCAAGAGTTCAAGTACTATATCAATTCCAAAACTCTTGTTAAGTTTTGATTGATCCAAAGTCCTAGTTCTTCATTCCTTTGGTGATCTTTCATCCACACAAGAAGTGTTCTAGTAGAAGACTTCAAGTGCTTTCTCAAGTAGTCACAAGTTGGTGTCAAGAGCTTGAAGAAGTTGGAAGCTAGAGATCCTAATTCAATCAAAGTCCTAATCCTTGTTCTTAACTTCCTTTTTTTAGAAAGCCAAAAGTTGTAAGAAACCCTAACACACTCTCTTGCTCAACATCATTTGCATGCTTCTTATACTTCATTTATGCTATATATGGTCTTTATGTTATGTTCATGATGTACAAAAACCTTTAAAACAAGTTAATAAGACTATATGTTAACTTAATTTAAGTAAACAAGAAAACTTGTAACTTATGTTCGGAAAAACGACCAAAATAGTATAAACATGATATTGAAAAATTACCTACTTTAAAATAGGACTTCACAAGGAAAACATAGCAATTGGAATCGCCGAAAACAAGTATGCGAGTCAAAAGATACGGCCAAAAGAAGTTAGCGAGACCAAAACACCGAAACTGCCATTTACAAGCTGTTAAGCAGTTGTCCATTTTGAACGAGGCCCTTCCATTCCGTTTCACCAAAACGTTAAAACACAAAAGTTGTCCGGAATAACGTTTTCTTCAAAAATTCGGGGGCACGGGTCCTGGAAACGCATAACAAATGGTATTTTTCTTCAAAATGTTAACAGCCCATTTATATGCCTAAACAACCATGTATTTTGTCACGACTAAGGAAAACCAAATGGCCTAAAGGCCTAGGATTGAGATCACAAATTCGGCTAAGGTCAAGGTTGAGATCTCAAAGACATGATAGCCAAGACCAAAGCCACGGCAAGGCCACGGCTAAGACCTCAAGACTTTCTAAACCGAAATCATTAACTAAAGTTTTAGTCTTAACAAAACAAAACAATTTGGATCTACTCCATCGATAGACCATGAGATTTTGCAAGTAATATCACATCCATACTAGACTTAATAGACTTATAAATATAACATTTTTCATTCAAAATAAACTTTCCTAAGTTTATTCAACTTTCGGACATATAACTTTTAATGACCAACAAACGTATATTTTCTATCGAATACTACAATACTAGGAATCTTCATGTGAGGGGTTCATTAGAGTAAAACGGATCGACGAGTTGTTGGATTTACGAATTAAAGTGTCCTAGCTCCTCGAACGTTTACTGCATGACCTCTGGATTATGATGGCCTGAACGGTAGTACGAGTGATAAACTAAACATGTTTCGCAAACCTTTTCTATAAAACGACATACACATCATACCAAGTACTACATCATGATCAATATAAATGACATATATAGGCTCGTCTATGTTTTCTTAGACATTGTTCCAAACCTAAGACATAACATCATATTCTAGGTTACGCGTAGAGACTTCCTGGCTTAATCCATCGATCCCGTTATACGTTGTGATATCATTAGTTCAAGGTGAGTCATAGCCCCACCTTTTCTCATTTAATTGCTTTATAAACTCTTTGGGGGAGATACATGCTTAGAAATACTTTACTCACTTTATTTAAATACATGATTTGCCTTTACATAAATACTTGCATGCATACATGATTGCGTTAAACATGATTGCATTATTCTTGATTGCATTGACAACTATAACTATACTTGATACAAACGTGCATCCTAACATTAAGGTGTTGGAAGACCATTAATTTGGATACATCCCAAATTAAGTTGTTAGAAGGCCATTAATTTGGATACATCCCAAATTAAGTTGTTGGAAGGCCATTAATTTGGATACATGATTGATATACTATTTACATACTCAAAACGTTTATTCTTATAACTACTATGCTGCACGTATACATGATTAACATACTATTTTAGCATTGGGTTGTGAACACACAGGTTGCAAGTTTTGTATGGGCGGGATTTGCAACTGAGTGGATTCACATTGCCTTTGCTGTGTGAACATTCTTTAAAGGCTTTTCAACTTATTTAAAACAAACTCTATGAACTCACCAACCATTGTGTTGACACTTTTTAGCATGTTTATCTCAGGTCTGTAAGGTGATAGCTGTTGCATGGAGCATAGAGTCGCTTGGCATGTTTTGAAGACTTGTGCTTTTATCATTACCATTCGATATGTTTTAAAACACTTATGTATTGTACTATGGAACTTATGTTTGTAACTCGGAATTTATTAATCGAATGGTAACTTTTCAAAACGTCTCATTTAGATGTCGTTTTCTATAACTTGTACTTTGTATTATGAAGTAGCACCCCATTGACGCTATCGTTCCGCTGCGATATTTTGGGGGTGTTACACATTGATCGTATGCCCTAGCAGAGATCAATGAATTTCAATGCCACTCACTTTTATGGTGAAGTCTATTGGCCATATGCCCTAGCAGAGGCCAAGGCTACATGTGAGACTAAGTATGCCTAACTGGTGTCAGAGTCTCAACCATAGGAGTTGTCTTTGGGTGGCAATTGGTAGCGGTAAAGCAGCTACGTAAAAGCTATTACAAGGTATTTTACGCCCTAGCGAGGTGCCTTGTAATGGTCTTTCAAGATCCTAGTTTCATATGCGAAGTTATAGGGTTTAGTAGCTATTACGATAAAATGATTAAATTCACTAATTGTCTTTATTAAAAATTGTAGATGCATGATATAACAACATTATTTTGTTCTTGAGTTATGCTTAGTAATATTATTTTTCTTGATTGGTAACTCTTCAAGAAAAATATGTGTTGGATAAAACCCGAGATAGTGTATCACGCGCCATCATACCAGTGGCGTATGGTGTATGCAGTCTTAGAGAATCTGTCATGGTTACATGACTGGATCATTAGACTTGCAAGAAGAAACAACATGTATTTCGTGCAAGGAATATTGTAAGGTATAGGATCACAAAATAACTTTGACATGTGTACTGGATGGCTGCGAACTATCTCATAATATTCATCATCTAGGATGAAGGGGAATTAATCATCTTAAGTAACATGGCTATCCATAACTATTGGATAATAATCTCTTTCGACGGCGTTTCGAACAATGAGGAGATTATGTGATGATGCGCTGCATTAAATGCGCCTAGGCAGGTGAGATGATTAAAAGCATATAAACAAAATGAGAGATATGGCTTGATAAGGAAGAATTATCAATCCAACACTTGAATGCAAGCATTTTTCTCATACTTGATATAAATCAAGGTGTCTTGAGGAACTGAGAAATCACGTAGATAATGAATGTCTATTCGCAAGAAATCTATTATTCTAGATTGTGTCTCTTAATCACTTCTATTAACATATGGTCAATTTGAGAATCATTAAAGTTAATCAATTATGCGAGGTCGCATAAGAGTTACTTGAAGTGATAAGGAATGCACTTGTCTAAAGTTGTTGAAGCAACTGTGTCGAGAAGTGTAGCTCTGCAGAAAGAATGGCGTTTGGGACGTGCATTAAGTTAACTACCTTTTGGGATATAGATTTTATAAAACATTTAAATTTCTGATTAAAAACTATTTTTTTCTCTTTCGGGCTTATCCTTTAGATGACGGCTTTAAGAGTCATCAGAAAATAAAGGATATTAAAACTTTTAAAATATTTCATCTTTTTCTTAAAAAACGTTTTTGAAATCTTATCTAGCATAGATGTTTTAAAATTTGTGGTTTGCAAGTTTTTGATAAAAACTTATGGTATTCCCAAAAGTGTCTGCGAATGGTTAACAATCTATCTATCTGGTTTGATCTTGGAAGATCATACTTTATGGGTTCCTTTATGAAACTGGTGAAGTAAAAGGAAATGTTTTACATGAGCTTCAAAGCTCAATACGATAGACTTTGATGCAATCTATCTGGGATAGAAGTTCAAAGATAACCATGGACTTTGATGCAATTCATGTAGGATGGAGGTTCAAAGTAACACGAATCTTTGGTTATGATATCTATGTGAGATAGATGAATCAAAGAAGATAGTCATGAAATGACAGGAAAAACATTTCTACAAGAATCTAAGAAAATAGAATTCTAGATACTTGAAGGTATCGCCTATCTCAAGTCTTGATGGAATCAAGGCATATACCCCACGCAATACATTCAAATATCAAAGATATTTGATAACGAAGATTTCTTATAAAGGAGAAATACTTTAGTGATAGTATTTCCAGAAATATAGAGATTGAGTAAATCTAATATGCCGCCAAGCAGCATTTCAGATCTATAAGTCAAACTCCAAAGGGCACGAGTTTGTAGGATAAAGCTGAAAGATGCTTTACATAAGAATAACTAATTGGGTTAGCACTTGTTAAACAAGACCAAATTAATGTGCTCAAGCCGAAAGTCCTTAAGTTCAGCAACGGAAGCGAGAGCACGGGAAGTTAATTCTAGATTGTTTAACTAAAAAGTACAAAGAATGACAGGAATTGTAGATCTGGGTGATCTGTGGGAGAATTCTTAGTATTGCAAGATTCAGTGGGAGGATGTCAAGATCATTAAACGAAGCGTACATTGCTCAATGGAGCAAGATAGCTTGGCACGATAGGACGTGTTGATCTTGACCTGTTATGAACAAATAAAGAAGCCATAGGACTTAAAAGATTTGAAGTATGGGATTTCAAATCGGGAAACGCGCAACTACATCGCGGTTTCAAGGGGTTTGTACTGAAGTACTCAGGGACTTAAGACAATCAGTAACAAGGAGTCACAATTCTTATTTTTTAGATAATTCAATTATGCCTAAAGTTAGAATGAAATGCACGTTGAACGCTAAGCTGAGTTTGACGCAATTTAGCTAAGTCTATCATCGGTAAGACTAAATTGCCGGTACCAAAACTCTCTTAGGTTCATTGACACTAAGACAATACTAAAAATTGAGAAGTGAGGCTCAGTGGTCCTTCTGGGAAGGATCGTCAGAAAGACTTGAATAGTAGTGATTACTTGCTCCCAACACTTTTTGGTACGAGCTAAATCAATCGCCAATGATCAAAGTAATGCGTAGACTCGTGCAAATCGACGAGACAATAGTGATGTTCTACTTATCATATTTTGAATCCATGAATGAAATGCATTTCATTCTAAAAGGGTCCTTAGCTGGTTATCATGGTGGGATACCGAGATAATGAAATCAGCTATTGTGAAATAAGAGACATTCGGCGAAACGTTGAATTTCACATGCATTTGCGTGGTAAATATTGGCATGTACTTTATTTTGTCATTTTAGCTCTTTAGCTTTAATAAGCTAACCCAAACACAAAGAATAAGTTTATAAGCTTATTATTTATAAGCCATAAAATGGTTATAACACATAAGCATATGCCCAAAACATAAGTTAGACAAACACCCCCTAGAATATTTTGCAAAAAAATACCTTTTTATATTGAAACAAGTAGTTAATATCGAACAAGAGGATCTTTCGCGGCAATAATGAACGGTTTCACTTTCTAGCCACTCATTTAACACCTACAAAAACGGAACCAAACCCTAACAGACGGAGAAAAACAACATCGAACCACATTCTCATTTCCACAATCACAAAAAAAAAAAAAAAAAAAAAAAAAAAAAAAAAAAAAAAAAAAAAAAACACACACAACTATGTGCAATTATCCTCATAATCACCATGCACATATGACATGATCAACGTAAAAACATTCATTATAACTAATCTTCTATAAAAGAAATGGAAGCATTAACCGAGCTATGCGATTTGATCTCAAAAAACCCAAGCCAATACTCATCCAAAATCGCGTGGATATGCGAATGTTGTCCACAGCCCGAGTCACTCCTCTCCGGTTCACCACGAATCTCACGTTTCCAACTCAACGCAATTCTAGCTGCCGCTAGATTCATTTCACAATGTCCTAACTACGAGGACAACACGCCTTGCATGACTGTGTTAGAGTTTCTTAGATCTATTCCTTCGTCGTTTAGTATGTCGTTTTGGCCTAAGTCGTATTCCCATGCATTGATCATGTCGTTTTATAATGAGTTTTTGTCGTATGTTGTGAAAGGGACGGAGTTGTATCCAGAGTTTAGTACGGATGTGGCTGGTTTTATGGGAGGTATCGTTTTTGCGGCTCTAGATGATGTGGGGGCTGATTTAGCGATTTCTAGAGCCTTTTTGTCGGCTTTAGCGGAGAGTTTTCCGCAGATTATCCCGCTGGATGGAAATAAGTTGGTGACGCGGTTGCTTGATTCATTTTTGGGGTTGAGTGATACAGGTGCGTCGTCTAGTGGTGGTAATAGTATTGATGGATTGGGTAGTCCGAGTGCTAGGGAGAGTAAGGGTGTTTCGTATTTTTTAGAGGAGTCGATCGGTTGAGTATTTGGAGAAGCAAGAGATTGCGTTTAAGTTGATTGAACGTGTACTTGATAAAGTTCAGGTTGATACTAAGCTTTTGCAACGTATACGCCTTATTACCAAGGAGCAACTGCGTTTGACGACGTCTTTCCTAAAGGTTTATAAGAGCTTATAATATTGTCATTTAGTACTTCGATTTTGTAGTTCACAAATGTCACCTTAGTACTATAACTTGCTGCAATTCATTTGTTTCATGGAGCTAATTGCATATAAAGGGTAAAAGGGAAGCAACTATGGTCTGCTTTTAGTTTTGGATAAAATCAAAGTTTCACAACAAATTAGTTAGGTGGTGTTTGGCTAAGCTTATTGAAAGAAGCTTAATGTGTTTTGGAAACACACCTTAAAACGTGTCTTATCAAAACACACTTTTTAAGCCTCTAAAAAGCTATTAAGCACTTTTTGGGAAGTGTTTGGATAAGCTTTTGGTGTTTTGATTACATTATAAGCTAATAAGCAGCTAAATAAGCTTTGTCAAACACCCCCCTAAGGTAATTACCTAGCATAACCATTTTCAGATGCGGGGTTATGGAAAAAGTCAACATGGTCAAAATTTACCGACACATCAGCTGTCATGTCATTATTCTGACTTTTACTACTAGTATCTAAAATAAGTTTTTAAAAGTTTGTTACCTTAAATCAGTATTGTCAAAAGGTTGATAGTTTGGTACGGGCTAAAAAGGTTGGTTATCATTCTATGCAATTTGCCCGACTTCAAATGCACAATTTGAGAAATAAAAAGAGCTGAGTACTTGAACTAGTGTTTTGTTGACAGATAAGGAAGAATGACTGGACAGATCAGGGTTCCTCGCTGAAAGGGAGAATTAATCTAAAGCTTTCAGTTTACAAGGCTGCTGCTAAGTTAAAAGTAAGAAGCCATGTCACATCTGATACAGAGGGGAAGACGTCAAAGAAATTATTGCACGGGGCTCTTGCTTTGTTAGTAGAAGCTGCTGAAGTTTGTCTCTACTCAGTATGGCGTAGGTTGAGAACATGTGAAGATCTTTTCAGTTCATTGCTTGATGGTATCTCAAAAATTGCTTTCAGTCGTGGAGGTCATCTACTAAGGGTTCTACTTATTCGGTTCAAACAGCTTGTGCTAATCACATGTGCGCAGGTAGATGTTTTTTGGTTATTATACTTGTTCGGTTTTTGTTTAGATGTTTAATTGTTTCTTTGCATTATAACACTTTGAGTAGGCTGAGACTTGGGAAAGTAGCCAAGGAGCTATGTTTGACAGTGTCTTAAAGACGAGCTGTGAAATAATCGAATATGGATGGACTAAAGACCGGGCCCCAGTGGATACCTTTATTATGGGATTGGCTACAAGTATTCGTGAACACAACGATTATGAGGAAAAGGTTGGTTGCATTTTTTCTATACCTGCAAAACAACTAAATATTAATAACTCAAAAACAGTTACTAATACCTTAAGTACAGACACACATATTGTCTTCCTTACTGTTATGACATAAAAAGGCTAATACCTCATAAGAATCCAATCCCGCTTGAACTTTTAGAAGTAGTCTCGGTGGTACATGATCTGTCAAAACTTTGCTGTGCTCCACTGTCCATATCATTGGAAGATGCAGCAAATTACCTTTCAGAATCAAACTTTCAATCTTTGGCAGGGCTTTGCATGTATCAGAATTTATTCCCCAGTTAATCGAAACAGAAATGTATTTACCAATTTTAATTATTATTGCAGGATGCTAACGAGAAAAAGGCTGTTCCCATTGTACAACTGAATGTTATTCGCTTGCTTGCGGAGATAAATGTGCAAATTAATAAAGCTGAAGTTGTTGACACAATTTTGCCTTTATTCATAGAAAATTTAGAGGAGGGTGATGCTAAAACACCTGGCTTACTGCGCCTGCGGGTATAATCTCAATTAATAATACTTTAAATGATTACAAATTTATTGAAATTTTGGCTCTTTTATGACATACTAAGTTTTTGTTTGCCGATTTACTGAAGATTATTGAAGCGGCTTCTTGCATGGCAAGTTTAGGATTTGAGAAGTCGTATCGTGAAGTTATTGTGCTAATGATGAGAAGCTACTTAAATAAACTCTCTAGCATTGGTTCTGCTGAAAGCAATTCGTTGCCAGAAGAAGCCAATACAGAACGTGTTAAGGTAATTAATATTTTCTTTAAGTTAAATTTATTGTTACCAGTTAAATTTTTTAGTTCCTGTTTGACACTTTCTAGTCCAATGTTGGCTCTTTTTTCTAACATAATAGGAGTAACTTATGTAAGCTGATGTCTAAACTGTTAATAAGTTTTTGTACAATAGTATTATCTTAAGATAGATGCTCACTAGTTCAATTAATTCTAGACTCTTCCTGCAGGATTTGAATCGATAGCTAGAGGCCTTACAAATGATAAATTGCGGGTCGATTACCGTCAGCGCCTGTTATCATTATGCTCAGACGTAGGCTTGGCTGCTGAGTCCAAAAGTGGAAGGTATGTGTTATTTCATTGTGTTTCCCTTGTAACATATGGCATGTGAGTTTATCTAAAAGTAAGGTGTATTCGTTTGTATTGCAGCTGTGGGGCTGAGTTTCTTGGGCCATTACTTCCTGCTGTGGCTGAAATTTGTTCTGATTTTGATCCAACAGTGGATGTTGAGCCTTCACTTCTGAAGTTATTTCGTAACCTATGGTTCTATGTGGCTCTGTTCGGTTTAGCACCCCCGCTGCTAAATCTTTCTTCTCCAACGAAGCCAAATGCTACACCATCAAACACTGCTAAATCGTGTTATCACTTTCCAAAGTAAATTATTCGACCCTATTGCCTGAGTATCACGAATATCTACTTGGAATAAGACCAAATATTTGTTATTAAATTAGGCACAAATCAATAACCCTCGCGCATCTAAGTGTTTATGTTCTCAGTTTCGGGTCCCTCATGCATGATTTGATCTTCCTATTTATAGGAGAATACTCATAGCTAGTCAAATGGAATTATGAGGATTAATTGGCCATTAATCGCCTCATAGTTATCCCCATTATAGCCAATAGTGGTTACATGGCCAATTAAACGTGGTCATAAGTGCAGTTTTTAACTGCCACTTGAATAGGTCAAAGTAGTTACATACTTATACCAGTAGTACCAACTTTGCACCAGCAGTACTAACTCAGCAGTACTATGAAAGTACTAGCAATATTAACTCTGCTCCATCAGTACTAACTTAGCAGTAGTAACTCAGTGAAGGATTAAACCTTTTGATGAGTTACTCCTAACCACTATTTGAGTCAGGGTAGTCATGGACCTGATGGGTGTACACTCCGTACCTCCTGACCAATTACCATATGTGAACTGATCCCTCAAGTGCAATAAATTTTCCAACAATCCTCCCCAAATTTAGTTCACTTCCTTTGCATGAAAATTAAACATTAAACAAACATGCGTATAAACGAAAATATCCTGAGGATAGAATTTCCATATTAGTACATTACACGTTTAAATATTCGAGAATCAGGGTGTTCTAAGAATTGAACCCTTCAACCCATTTGAATACTTGAAGATAAAATACACACAAGTTTTCAAACACTTAAACGCTCTTGACACTAAATAAGCCATGTGTCCATATCCAATTCATAAATGTTGCAAGAGCCAAAAGTTCAAAGCTCCCTGAAGCGGCAAAACTTCAACATTCACATAGGTGGTTCCTCTTTATTCATGCGCATGCCAAGCACTTTTTCAAAGATATTAACCATTAAGAAGTAAAAACTTCATCCTCCTTTCCAGCAGGTTCCGAGCACAACCTTGGGATGATTGTAAAACATGTGCTCCAGTTCACTGAATGTTCAGCTTTCCACATTGAACTCAGCTCCCAAGTTTCCTCAGGAGGGAGATGGGTGTCTTAGCATTCAGTGACTAAGTTGGACATTAAACCCATCCCTTTAGCAGACTTTATAACCAAGTTGTGGAAAACTAGAAGGGGGTTGAATAGTTTTTGCCGTTTTAAACTTTTCTTCGCTTTGTATACTTAACGTGATTTCAATGTAAAGCAAACAATCAAGCAATATATATAAAGCAAGTAAGGAAAGAAATGATCAAACCACACAACACGGATGTTTATAGTGGTTCGGCTACAAGGACTCTCTTCCTTGCCCTACTCCACTCCTCGAGCCTCTAACTCGAGAGTTTTTCTTCACTAAGAAACAAGCTCCCTTCTAGGCGGAGAAAACCTTTACACGTCGCTTACTCTTTATCCGGTACTAAGCTAAACATCGGGTTCTTTACAAGGGTACAACCACTCCCGTTGGTTCTTTAACTAAGGTACAACCACTCCCGTTGGTTCTTTAACAAGGGTACAACCACTCCCGACACTCTGTGTTTTGAAGACTAAAACACTAACCGATCACTACTGAATGAATGGTATAAACAATGATGTGTGAACACTAACAAATCACACAGTATCTAACTATCAAGACTTGCAACAGTGTGTTGAAGCTTGTATGCTTGATCTTCTTTGCTACAAAAGAGAGATCACTAAGAATGAAATGAATGAATGAAATAGGTTAGTAATGTACAAATGAATGAATATGTAATTTAAGCTATATGAGTGATGGTTGTCCTTGAATAATCAGCTTGCTATTTATAGGCAAAACTGATCAGACAACTGGCGGATTTGGCGGATCCAAAATAAGGGTTCCGCCCTTGTACTGGTTTGGTTCCGCGGGAACATGCCAGCTAAGAGTTTTCCAAATCTTACCATATGTTGTCTAGTCTTGTCAAGATCTTACAAAGTCAACTCCTTTGCTTTAAGATCTTTCCAAAATATATTGTAAAGTCAACTAAGATTTCCCAATGAGGTATGCCATGATGTCATGTGTATTTCTATTTTTAAGAAATAAAAATAAACATGTAAATGTATATATGTATGCAATGTGTAATTTCTAGTGATCATGTTATATGTAAATATGTTTTAAAAAGCTTGTTACTAAAATCTAAGGGGATTAGAAGGGAAATAAAAAATATAGGTGTTCTTAAGTTTTTTTAAGAAGGAAGAGGAGGAGACAGGAAGGTGGGAGGGAGGGAAGGTATGGGCTTTGTTGTGTAAATATGATCCGTCCAATTTTGGGGTGGTTTGGAGGGGAAGCATATTATAAACATATTGGGCTTCTGTAAAATTACAAATATAGCCTCATTAAATTCATGCACGTTCAATATATTTGCCCTAGTTTTTCCATGTAAACTGCAACAAGTTATACGCAAGTTATTCACAGCAGCAAATGGCCTCCATTTTTCTCTCATAATCACGTAAGTTTATCCCTTGAATCTTACTTTCAATGTATGTTGTAGTCTGCAAGTTTGTACGTGATATTTGTTGTGTTTAATTCCACTATGTTTTAAGGGTGTTTGGGCTGCTTATTTGATCTGCTTAATGTTTATGGCTCATCTGCTTATATGTAGATACTTAATTGGCTCAGTATGCGAAAAGCATGAAATCACACAGTTAAGTCGGGATAGATTCTGGATTCCAAACTACCTGATTGGCTTGACACTCTTTTCCTATCTGTAAGAATCTGCAGCACAAAGGTCTTTGGCAGGGACAATAGAGTTAACTCAGCAAATTTCACTCAGCAAATTTCACAAAGGTTTGTTGGTAGTCTTCGGACTCTAGATTAAGTTTCTTCCTTTTCTCGAAGTAGGCACTGATCTCATCATCATCATGCTGCAATAATTTATAATGTGTTAGTTAGTTGAGTCGAAATTGTAATCGACATAAATGTTGTATTACATGTTTCTTCAAAGAATTATATATGTTTTATGGTAACAAACTACTTTTATCAACTCAAAATCATGGCTAGCTCCACACCCGGCCTAGAGTTAATGTTTGTGAGCATATTCCTACAATTAAGTATCTACATATATAGTTCCAGCTGGTTAACTACTTCATTTGTATTCTAGATCATGCTTATAGTGATTACTCGTAGTTATCACAATTAGCATTCTACTTAATTATAATATGTATTTGTCGGTTCGGCTATCATAGAAACTTTGAAAGCGGCTTCAGGTTTCAAGTTTTTATAGTTCAAGTCAATTACTCAAGTTTTCAAATCAAGATTCCAAGTTCACAAGTTATTTTTTCACGTTCAGCTTAAGTAAAGAAAACAAGTGTTCTGTTTCTTTTAGTAGTTATATAGCAATTTGTATACTTCGCTCAGTGTGCGGGTCGGGTGCTTTAGAAGTATTATCAAATCATTAACCACAACTTGTTATCTTATTAGGCTAACATAAGAAATGAGAATGCACAATGGTCATTGGTCAGTTTGGTATCTTAGCTTATACAAGAATGAGAATGCACAAAAAATTGGTCAGTTTGGTATTTCTTACCAAGATAAGAAATGAAAATTCACACTTTGTAAAATTAGACCTAAACAACAAAAGAAATGTCAGCATAAGATAGTAGTGAAACTTAAAAATCCAATCTCCCACGCGAAGCAATCCCTGCTGTCATAAGACTACCAACTATCCGAACCCCGTGTCTTATCGTTTCATTTTTTATCAACTTCTCAATGGGAACTGAAAAGAAAGGCGGATTAATAGATATGTTTCGAGCTGAAGCCGAGACTTCGCCATGTTTCTTCCTGCTAGCAATGCTATAGATGCACCCAAAGAATGTCCTGCTAACCAGACATTCATGGGTCCTACATTTGAAACCGTGTTTGAAACTGCTTCAAAAGCGGTGCGAAACCTAGAGCTTTGTTCGAGCTTATCAAACAAACACTTCAAGTTCAGTTTCATATCTTGGGATCGGGTTAAAGTTTTTGTGATTGTTCTACGAAATGCTATGACGAATTGTGGAGGGTACGGGAGTGATTGATAGAAAAAAGGGTGTGCATATTTGAGCTGCTATTTTTTTTTAGCTTCAGTCCATTAAAGAGATATGGTTTTTGCGTGTTTGGATTATAGATATAATGCTTAATGTGATTACTCGTAGTATAGAAGGACAACCAATATGCAGTAGGTCATGGTTATATTGTATATTATATGATGTTTGTAACTTTTCATTGTCTGATATTATGTATATTATATGATGGTTGTAAGTTCTAGATCATGCTTATAGTGAATAGTATGCAAGTTATTAGTAGTTATATAACAAATGATATTAAGTATTCTTGTTATGATAACTTATATACTTCAAAATACTCACATTATAGGCTGTTCACAATAGCAACATGGATGTTGATAACTTAATTCGCTTGGCGAGAACTCAACAGTTAGCCGTAATTCACGTGGTTTGTTTAGTTGTCGCTTATCTTGCTCTTAGTGAACCTCGTAAAAGAAAACGTGTTAATTTACCTTCCCAAGAATTAAGGTTGCATAGACAAGCAGTACGGGAAGAGATGTTGCAAGACCTATCAACAAATAACAACAGTCGTAAAATAATTCGTATGAGTGTGGACGCTTTTAAGATATTGTGTCAAAAGTTACAAAATGAATGTGGTCTTCGTCAAACCCAACGTATGTCGGTTGAGGAACAAGTTGCTAGATTTTTGCATATAGTAGGGAATGATTTTAGAACCCGTTTTGTCTCTTGGTTATATCGTCGATCCGTATCAGCCACTAGTAGACATATTCATAGAGTTCTAAATGCAATAATATCTTTAGAAGAAGAATATATTAAGCAACCCAGTAGACATTTTCATAGAGTTCTAAATGCAATAACATCTTTAGAAGAAGAATATATTAAGCAACCCACTGGTGATATAGTTCAGAAAGAAATCCAAGAAAAACCAAGATTTTATCCCTTTTTCAAAGATTGTATAGAGGCTATCGATGGAACACATGTTCGTGTGAGAGTGCCTAATAGAGATGCCCCTAGATATCGTAGCCGTAAAGGATATCCAACAATCAATGTGTTAGTTGCTTGTACATTTGATTTGAAGTTCACATATGTTTTAAGTGGTTGGGAAGGCACAGCATCAGACTCGAGAATAATAAAAGATGCACTTACTAGAGATGATAAGCTACTTATTCCTGACGGTAAGGTCATTAATAAAAGTAAAATATATTAAACTTTAACGTTTAGATTCTAAAATATACTATGTTTATATAGGTAAGTATTATCTTGTTGACGGTGGTCTACCTCATAAAAGTACACTCATAGCACCATATAGAGGTGTTAGATATCATCTTAAGGAGTACTCGTCTCGTGCACTTCAGAATCCAAAAGAGTTGTTTAACCTCCGACATTCATCGTTACGAAACTCTATTGAACGCGCATTTGGTGTCTTGAAGAAAAGATTTCCTATAATTAGAAGTACAACAGAACCATTTTACTCATGCGATACACAATCAGACATATTCTTGGCATGTTGTATTTTGCATAACTTTTTACTTGAGGTAGATCGTGACCAAAAACTAGAAGATGAAGTGACAGACGAGATGTTAGATGCATCACAAGATGAAGAACTCCATGGTACAAGAGATGAAGATGAGAGGGGTGAACAAATTAGAAACTCAATTGCAGATGACATGTGGAGTGATTATATTTTGACTCCGAACAATGAAGTTAACATGTCTATTTAGTGTTTGAATTTGTATTGTCCTTTGAAACATAACCTATCTAGAGTTTTTGTTTATTTTGTTCGTCATTGTTAGAATATTATTTATCAAGACTTTTTATGTATGATTACTTATACGTATTTGGAATTTACGTACTTAACAAATTACATGTGGATAATATATTTAGTTTTTATATATTGATTGTTATTTAAAGCTTGTAATAATGATTCTTTGTTTTATATACAGAAAGTAACAATGGGAAAAAATGATGGTGCTGCAAAAAATACTAATGATGGAGCTACCACGAAGAAGGAGGCACTTACGTGGAATGATCAGATGGATGCTGCATTCATCGAGGCTATGCTTAAAGAACAAAATGCCGGGAATAGACCTAACGGGACTTTCTCGCCTCATGCATATAATAATATAGTGAAGGCATTAAGTGATAAGATTAATGTTACTTTTGACAAAGACAAATTGAAAAATCGAATCAAGACGCTCAAAAAGTACTTTAACCAGTTCCATGATGTTTTTAAAGGCGTTTCATTGAGTGGCTATGCATGGAACCCAAGTACCAACTTAATTGAGGCTGAAGATGAGGTGTGGGAAGCACTCAAAAAGGTATGCTCTATCTTATTCATGTGAAATTATTGATTTTGATTTTTTGTATTAATTATTTGTAATGTATAGGACAATCCTGATGTTTACGAGTTGAAGAATAAACAAGTTAAATGTTATGATGAAATGTATGCTTTGTGGGCAAAAGATAAAGCTATAGGTGCTTGTGCTGTAATTGCTAAAGAGAAAAGAAATCGACTAAACAATGAACAGCAATCAGAAACGGTTGAAGAAATTGATCCCTTGTGTGAGAACAACGGGGTCACTTTAGAGAATTTCGACACTAGTGATGACATCCATATTACATCACCAACACCACAACCAGAGAAGCTCCCAACTAAATCAAAGAGTAAAAAAAGAAAAGTTGATGAAGAGGATCCAATACGGAGTAAGATTGCGGAGTCTCTTGATAATATAGTCCATGCTCTAGACAAGAATTCTAAAGTACTCAGTTTATTTAGAACATAGATTAGTAGTACTTTATTGTTTATATATATTATATTGATCTTGTCGTAATCTACTTGTTACAAGGTAATTGAGAACTCTTGTCCACATGTGTATACTGAGAAGGAAATTTACCAAGAACTGCAGTGCCTGGGTCTTGATCGCAAAGAGATACAGCCTGCGTATGTGTTTTTGCTGGAACATCCGGACAAAACTCGTGGACTTTTTGGCTGTCCTGTTGAAGACAGAGCCCTTTATCTAAAAACCTTGATCGGCCTAGACGAATGAATAAAGCTTATTCGGATTGTGTTACGGTGGGTGATGAAGGTCGCTTCGTTATTTTTGTTATTTCTTGCTTCCTACTTTAATTGTTTTTTGAAGGAGTCTTTGGCTTTTGTTTAAGTACTCTCGCGTGAGGGGCTGAGGTCCTTTGTGAATTTGTTCGTCTTAGTTTGTGGGTCTTACGTTATGCTGGTTTATTTGTTGGACTCGTCGGACACCATTGATGAATGAAGATTTTTTGGACTCGTTTAATGAACCATTTTGGTTAGATTCCAGCTGACCATATCTGTTAGAGCGTATAATATAACAATGAACTCGTCGGACAATATAGTCCAGCACCATGCACCATGCAAAATATAATCGTCGGACATATCTGTTAGAGCATATAATTGTCAGCTGGATTATAACGAGTTGTTTAACGAACCATTTTGGATTATAACAAGCGTATTATATTACATCGTTTAATGAACCATTTTTGTTGGACTATATTCCAGCTGACCATATCTGTTACATCGTATAATATACTTAAAGCGTATAATATAGTCCATATCTGTTAGAGCATATAATATAGTCCAGCACCATGCAAAACTAATTTACTTTCATGATATACCTGGTCAGCTGTATAAAAAGGAGTGATTAAAGCAGCCCATATCTGTTAGAGCGTTTATAAGTCCAGCACCATGCACAACTAAGATGTGAGATATATAAAATTAAATTATGTTTTGAGGGTATCTTGGTAATTTTGGTATCTTCCTTTCCTTTCCTTGCAACTAAAAATAAAAACTCAATAACACAAATAAAAATAACTACTTTCTTCATAGTGTCATTCCTTACTTTCCCCTTCCCATTCCATCCCCTTCCATTCTTTAAAAAAAAAACTCGAGAATAGAGTATTGGTGTTCAAATAGAAAACCATACTCCCTTCTTCCAAAGTGAATGCAACATCCAGCAAGATACAGAATAAAATACATAATCAAGTCATTGTTAATTCTTTTGGACATGACCCAAGAAGAATTAAGAACCAAAGACTAAAATAAACACTATAATTTATGGATCTTAAAACACACTCTGGATCCAAATAAAATACGAGCTTTTTAATTTTGGGCCTGTTGGGTAGCGGGTCAAAATGGTCAATGGTATGGTTCAAAGTGGGGAGCTTTTTAGTATGGGTCGGGTCGAGCGAACCATGAAACACTTTTTTTCTCTTTATAATTTTTTCATGAAAACTATGTAATTACAGTAATGATCTAATGTTTTAGATAAATTTCGGCGGACTAGTGTGTTTTAAATAGAGTGGAGGTGACTTACGATCTGTTTGACCCATTGCCATCTATATTTAAGAAGTTCTTACCAGTTTGACCCATTACAGTCATATGTCTTTAATGCCTTTCAATAAGGACATCAGTGGAGTCTTACGAACTAACATCAGTATACTGTTAATGTTTCGTAGTTGTAACACATAGCCCAAATATAAATAATGATTAAAAGCTAAAACCTTACCCAAACGGAACGTTTCATTTATTTTGGCATAAAATACAAATGGCAACTTTATTTATTTATTTAGGGCCAAAAGAAGCATTTAGTTAACCTTCATTTGCAATAAAATGGTGCCATCCACTTGTTGGTTGTTGGTTGGCCCAAAACAGGGCGAAGATAATCAATGACCTAACTACGTACCAATAATAGTTACCGGATATCACTTGGAATCGTGTTATCACTTTCCAAAGTAAACTATTCGACCCTATTGTCTGGGTATCACGAATATCTACTTGGAATAAGACCAAATGTTTGTTATTAAATTAGGCACAAATCAATAACCCTTGCGCATCTAAGTGTTTATGTTCTCAGTTTCGTGTCCCTCATGCATGATTTGATCTTCCTATTTATAGGAGAATACTCATAGCTAGTCAAATGGAATTATGAGGATTAATCGGCCATTAATCGCCTCATAGTTATCCCCATTATAGCCAATAGTGGTTACATGACCAATTAAACGTGGTCATAAGTGCAGTTTTTAACTGTCACTTGAATAGGTTAAAGTAGTTAAATACTTATACCAGTAGTACCAACTTTGCACCAGCAGTACTAACTCAGTACCAGCAATACTAACTCAGCAGTACTATGAGAGTACTAGCAGTATTAACTCTGCTCCAGCAGTACTAACTTAGCAGTAGTAACTCAGTGAAGGATTAAACCTTCTGATGAGTTACTCCTAACCACTATTTGAGTCAGGGTAGTCATGGACCTGATGGGTGTACACTCCGTACCTCCTGACCCATTACCAGATGTAAACTGATCCCTCAAGTGCACTAAATTTTCCAACAATCCTCCCCAAATTTAGTTCACTTTGCATGAAAATTAAACATTAAACAAACATGTGTATAAACGAAAATATCCTGAGGATTGAATTTCCATATTAGTACATTACACGTTTAAATATTCGAGAATCAGGGTGTTCTAAGAATTGAACCCTTCAACCCATTTGAATACTTGAAGATAAAATACACAAAAGTTTTCAAACACTTAAACGCTCTTGACACTAAATAAGCCATGTGTCCATATCCAATTCATAAATGTTGCAAGAGCCAAAAGTTCAAAGCTCCCTGAAGCGGCAAAACTTCAACATTCACATAGGTGGTTCCTCTTTATTCATGCTCATGCCAAGCACTTTTTCAAAGATATTAACCATTAAGAAGTAAAAACTTCATCCTCCTTTCCAGCAGGTTCTGAGCACAACCTTGGGATGATTGTAAAACATGTGCTCCAGTTCACTGAATGTTCAGCTTTCCACATTGAACTCAGCTCCCAAGTTTCCTCAGGAGGGAGATGGGTGTCTTAGCATTCAGTGACTAAGTTGGACTTTAAACCTATCTCTTTAGCAGACTTTATAACCAAGTTGTGGAAAACTAGAAGGGGGGTTGAATAGTTTTTGCCGTTTTAAACTTTTCTTCGCTTTGTATACTTAACGTGATTTCAATGTAAAGCAAACAATCAAGCAATATATATAAAGCAAGTAAGGAAAGAAATGATCAAACCACACAACACGGATGTTTATAGTGGTTCGGCTACAAGGACTCTCTTCCTTGCCCTACTCCACTCCTCGAGCCTCTAACTCGAGAGTTTTTCTTCACTAAGAAACAAGCTCCCTTCTAGGCGGAGAAAACCTTTACACGTCGCTTACTCTTTATCCGGTACTAAGCTAAACATCGGGTTCTTTACAAGGGTACAACCACTCCCGTTGGTTCTTTAACTAAGGTACAACCACTCCCGTTGGTTCTTTAACAAGGGTACAACCACTCCCGACACTCTATGTGTTTTGAGGACTAAAACACTAACCGATCACTACTGAATGAATGGTATAAACAATGATGTGTGAACACTAACAAATCACACAGTATCTAACTATCAAGACTTGCAACAGTGTGTTGAAGCTTGTATGCTTGATCTTCTTTGCTACAAAAGAGAGATCACGAAGAATGAAATGAATGAATGAAATAGGCTAGTAATGTACAAATGAATGAATATGTAATTTAAGCTATATGAGTGATGGTTGTCCTTGAATGATCAGCTTGCTATTTATAGGCAAAACTGATCAGACAACTGGCGGATTTGGCGGACCCAAAATAAGGGTTCCGCCCTTGTACTGGTTTGGTTTCGCGGGAATATGCCAGCTAAGAGTTTTCCAAATCTTACCATATCTTGTCTAGTCTTGTCAAGATCATACAAAGTCAACTCCTTTGCTTCAAGATCTTTCCAAAATATATTGTAAAGTCAACTAAGATTTCCTGATAAGGTATGCCATAATGTCATGTGTATTTGCATTTTTAAGAAATAAAAATAAACATGTAAATGTATATATGTATGCAATGTGTAATTCCTAGTGATCATGTGATATGTAAATGTGTTTTAAAAAGCATGTTACTAAAATGTAAAAGACTTTAACTTATATTTATGCTTTGCTAAAGATAAACCTTATAATTGTCATTAACAAAATAAACAAAGATCGTAAAATATAAATAACCTCTTTATGACGATATTTGTATTATCAATCTCCCCTTTTTGTTGATGACAAAACATAACGTTTATTTTTAAGCAATGGAGTAAGTAAAGTGGAAGTCTTTTAAAAATATAGATTAAGTTAGTTTTATGCAAGTTTTAAAAAACTATTTTAAGCATAAAAGCATGTACTGTGATGTTAACAGTGATGTATGAACTTAATCCTATCTCCCCCTTTTTGTTGAAACAAAAAGAAGAATTGCATAGCGGAATGTGGTGAACGGTTCTTGGTTATAACTCCCCTAATTTGGAGTACCAAGAATGATTCAATGATTTTGAAAACTTAAAGCTCCCCCTTGGATAATACTCCCCCTAATGGGAATTCCAAGTTCATGATGCATGAATGATCCTACAAAACAAAAGTTAGTGTATGATATGCTCCCTCTTGATCAATACTCCCCGTTGCTAGGGTACCGACGTATGTGATGCAAGGTTTATGAATGATACAAAACAAAAGATTAGTACATGATATTCTCCCCCTCGATCAATATTCCCCGTTGCTAGGGTACCAACGTATAGGATTCAAGAATTAGAAAAGCTACAAAATAAGGGTTAGTTGTATATGAATCAATTCAACCAAGTAGCATAATGCAAATGTAAAGGTTCAACCAAACAATGCAGTTTAACCCGTTTGACTATAAAAGTCAACTAACTAAAATTGTTCAAACCAATCACAAAGTTCAAACAAAGGTAATACTATAACCAACCATATTGTGTTAGTAAACCAACCAAGATATAATGCATTTGTAGTGATCACCCATAAGCATAAATGTAACATTATTTCATTTGAAAATTGTTTATGACAAAAGTCACAAACCAAGAAATTACATCATAAAAAGAAAAACAAAGTCCTAAAGAAAATCTAAAAAGTCCTAAGAAATCATTTAAAAGGAAACTAAGGAGAGACTTCTATTGTGGAGGATGCGAAAGTGCATTAAAGCGCTCGAGAATGTGGTTCAAAATGAATCGCATTTCGTTTTGCAATTCAAGAACCGAGATGTTGGTTCGTTGAACCAAATGGGCGGTCGTCTTACACACTATGTTATCAATCTCACCGATATCTCACCGAGATCTCGTCGAGATCTCGGATATCGCCCCTAGAAATAATCTTGGATCAAAATATCGCCCCCAAATCTCGGATCCGATAATATCGGCGAGATTTTCCGATATTTCCGCGATATTTTGAAATCAGCGATATTTTCGAGATTTTGGCGAGATAAAAAATTCAATTAGAACCTTGCCGGATCGGATTATTACAGCCCTCGATCTAAAATCTGACCACGGCTTCCGACGGAGGATCTGAAATCCGGCAGCACCATACCGGTGACGGTGGTTACAAATCCATTATATTCCGCCGATCTTCGAATCTAAGTATCTAACGATTTTAGATGCAGATTTCTGGTGGAAGCTTTTGAGAGAGATGGATAGAAGAGCCCATTGATTTTTTTTAAGAGAGAGATTTGGTTTGGGTGTTATGTATAAGAGGAGTAAAATTATGAAATTAGATAGACTTAAACTACCAATTATGCCCTTCTGGTTATAATAATTATTTAGTATTAATTTTAACTTTTTTAGAAAAAAGATGGAGACTTGCTTCATTCTAATTGATGCCTATTATTCACCACTTTAAAGTGTTCACCACTTGAACACAAATATATATACATATATATATATATATATATATATATATATATATATATATATATATATATATATATATATATATATATATATATATATATATATATATATATATATATATATATATCCGATATCAAAAACCGATATCTCACCGCGAAAACCGCTATTTCAAATATCGGACCTTGAACAATACGAGATTTTTGACCGAGATAACAACATAGCTTACACATGATACAATCATGTCTCGGAGGTGGAAGGGTAGGTTCTTGAGTTGGTGGTGGTGGTGGTTGGTTGTTTGATGGTGGAGGAGGTGGAATGTAGTTTGGAGACATAATGGAGGCCATCAAAGTGGATTGAAAGTCCATGGCCTCATGAAGGTGGGAATCCACCATGTTTGAGAAAGCATAGAGGCGGTCCAACTCCTCGTTGATTTCTTGTTGTGATTGGGGTTGGTTGTACCACATTGCCTCATCAATGGGATTGAGTGTGGATGTTGGTGAGGGTTGTTGAGGTTGAGGTTGCGGTGGCTCTTGGTCACAGTAGAGAGGACCGTGGATATCCCGATAAATGGGATGGAAGAGGAGAGGTTCTTGACCTTCAAAGGTCATAGGAGGAGGATTGGTAGTCCTTGTTGGAAGGTCTTCCAAAGTTTCAAGATATGGGTGTGGTGAGGTTGGAGGAGTAGCAAATAACTCCATTGGTTGTAGTTTGGGTGAGTGTGATGGTGATGGTGATCTAGCAGGCTGTGATGGAGTGGGTAGTGGTGTGGTGGCTATTGGAGTGATTGTTGGTGGTGGAGTATGGATGACTACATTTGGTGGTGTTGGAGTGGAGAGGTTGAGAAAATTCTCATTGGATATGGGTGAGGAGATGTTGAGAGGTGATGACTCCTCTGATGATGATGCTAAGTTCACAAAACAACACTGTCTGACACTTATGCGAGCAGTCCTGCGTGGTGGTCTGTTGGTGGAAGACTTGTTTGATTTTGTCATGGTTAAAATGGGAAGGATTGCTAACAAGTACAGGGATGATACTTAGAGTTGGTGGTGAAGGTGTGAGCTTTGATCAACTAAAGGTTCCAATTTATAGGTAGGAAGGATTATGGAAATTGGTGTTTGGATTTGATGTTGATCCATAGAAAGATTGAGGTTTCTAATGATTTGGAACAAAAAATTGTGCTAGTCACATCATCTAAGTCAACCCATAGAGATGGAGTTGAGTAAAGGGTTGAGGATATGCAGTTAATGCAAGGTTTAAGTGGGAAATCGATTGATGTGATGTTTCCACGGATTGCAAGGAACCAAATTGAGGGTTCCTTGCTTGTTACAGAAAGGTAACTGGCAAGAAAATTTAAATTTTCAAATTTTGGTGGGAAGAGGATTTCTTATGATTCTAAGTGTTCCTAAATGATCCTAATGTGCCTAATAATCAGTAGAATTATCCTAAGAACTAGAATCAACAATCTAAGGATCGGGATTAGTCGGGAAATTTGAAAAAGTTACTGTGAAATTGGCGGATCCAAACGATAACAAGTGCGGAACCAAATTTTTGGTTCCGCGGAATCCGCAGGGTGAAAATTGGCGGAGCCAAGAAATACAACAAACGGAACCCAGAAATTGGTTCCGCCATATCCGCTAGACAAAATTCCTTAACAGTGGGCATTTTAAACTACCCAAAACCCGTTGAAATCCCGAAAATTATCCTGAATCATATGTAATTAATTATTTGTGATTGTTTAGAAACAAAAACACAGGTTTTAACACATGAGAACACATAGATCAAACTAATGAAATTGAACTTACCATAAAAGGATGTTAAGCCAAACGGTGGCTTAAACACGAAAATCGATAACAGCACGTGTTACCGTCCTGAAAAGTTATGTTAGTTCACATAAATGTATCACACCAACATAATATTCTAAGAACACAAGAATTCAACACATCATTGTCTTGAAATTGTCTTATACCAAACATTCCCTAACCCTCACTTCTTGTTGAGCTTTTTGTGGAGCTTCATGACCCACCGTCCAAGATTCTTCATCATTCCTCGAGTTTGACGAAACTCCTCAGATTGGTTGTCGATGGGAGGTAGTTGACTCATATACTCGGGTGGAGGAATCCTAGAATTTGGCAAACCATCATCCTCGCTAACCGATGATGATGATGATGATGATGATGATGATGATGATGAGGTGGGAGGATGAGCTCGTTTTCCTCTTGCTACGGCTACCCTATGATCACTAAGTGGAACAAAGGTGTGGTCAATTTCGGTGTAGTCGGGAACAAAACCTCTAGCATTTCGAGGAATGGGTGCAAAAGCTCTATAGAGATGGGTGAGAAGCATCCCATAGGGCATGGCGGTGGTGCCTTGAACTGGAATATCGGCCATTCTTTTGGTGATATAGTAGGCGAGGTTGAATGGTTGGTGGTTTGACACATAGTAGAGCATATAGAAAAGACTTGCATTGACATGGTCTCTATTTCCTATGGTGTTAATCACGTTTTCCCTAAGAACTTCCTCGAGCTTCTTGAATTGGGGCCTAAGTTCGTTTAGCTCCATGCCAAATGGATCACGATCTACCTCTTTTCCTCGACTAGTTCTAGTGTGGGAGGTTTTAGGAACAAAAAGATGAGCACGGATGTCCTCTTTTGGGGTTAAAGGTGTGTCGTATGGTGGTGTACGATCAAGGTTGGAATCGAGGATGGACAATGACCATTTGTCCGAATAAAAGCAAGTTCCTTGACTTGGAACCCCTAAGACTTATCCAAATTGGTCTAGAGGGATGTTGAATTGGTTTTGGTTTACTTTGAAATGGATGTTCATGTAACCAAAATCATTTGTGCTAAGACCTACACTTGCATAGAATTCTAGTATGAATCTGGGGATTATGGATTCATCGATATCTAGGAGACAGTCGAATTGGATTGTGGCAAGTTGTTCTCTAATAATGGTTCCTTCTAGGAATGAAGGGTATATGGTTCTACCCTCATGTACATAGCGTTTTTCTAAGGCTTTAAAGATTTCAACTTGGTCCTCGGTGAGTCCTTTGGTTTTATGGTGTGGAGGTAGGTATTTGACGGTTGCTTTGTGGTCATAATAAGTCGCGGGAGGCATGATTATCCTAGACACGAAAATTACATGGTTTAGTTAAAACTATTGAAAATACGTATATAGATTTCTAGTGTGTGCCTATATGGGGACAATTTGGAGGTGTGGTTATCTCGACTCTTTTTTATGCATGGAAATTTTGTTAATGCAAGTTTTATGATAAAACAAGAGATAACCCAAACGCTCCTACTTCAATGTAGCTTTGATTGAATATACCCGAAAATACATATTAGTTATGTATTCCCTTTAGTATTCAAGAGACATTATGCAAGTGATATGTAAAACATAACGTTTTGTATTTGTATGAACAATGTTCAAAAACCGTTTTTCCTAGTCGTGAGAAGATTTTGATAAAAATTTCTCATGGGGTTTTTGATGAATTATGATAATGCCTTATAAGATGCAATTCCTAACTAAGGAAAACATGATTTGTTATGCAATTTAGTAAATATGCTTCATGATTTTACTAAAAATATGCATAAACCCCAAGTTTTGATTTTGTGCATGAAATAGAAATCCTAGACTCAGATCAGGAATGTAGATGTGATTAGGATACTTACAGAGATGATTAGAGCACAAATTGGTGAAAGGAGATGACCTAAATTGTGAGTTTGGATGATTTTGAGTCAAGTTCCAATAGGTGGTATGTTTTTGGGAGTTGTGATGTACAGTATATGTTTTTTTATTTAATATACTAAAAAACTGACTCAGGGGGCCGCGGATCTGGCGGAACCAAAACAAGGGGTCCGCCCTTGTTTTCGGTTGGTTCCGTGGATCAGGCTCAGCTTTTTGGTTTCTGGTTAATTGATGAAGCGAAAAGTGTACCGCTTTTAAGGGGTCATTTAAGCCTTAAATCGTATTTATTTGATCAAATATTGCCCTAAATCGTTCCTTTTGTCATTTTAGGTACTTTTGAGGAGAAATCTGGAAAAGGAGGCATTTTGGACGTTTTTGGAGCATTAAAGTGAAGAAAACGGCAAAGTCTCAAAAATCGGCTAAAAGTTACTCTTGACGGCGTCAGACTTTACTCTGGACGGCGTCATGCCTTGGCAAGAAAAGTTGGACGTGAAATTTACTCATGACGGGCCAGTGAAAATAGCATGTGAATTCTGACGGCGTCACGCTTTAACTTGATCGAGGGCGTCACGGCTTAAATCATAAGGGGACGGCGTCACGTTCATGGTTCGACGGCGTCAAGCCTTGATAAGCCAGAATGGATTTTTGAAGAGCTAAAGAGGGACGGCGTCAAGATGGTCATCCGGGAACCCTAAAAGCGGCGAGGTGACGGCGTCACACTCCATAAGGTGACGCCGTCAGATCCAAAAATCTATATATAGTTTTCTAATTTTTTGTCATTAGGGAGAGCTTAGTGTGTGGAATTTTGGGAGAAAACCCTAAGACGATTTTAGCATCTTTTTCAGGGCTTTTTGCCTTGAGATCTTCCATGTTTCATTGAAAGATAAGTTATCAATTAATCATTCAATATGTCTATGTGTTGTTTGATTCTATCTTATTCTTGTCTTTTGTTTAACATGTTAGGCTAAATTTATCTTGTGTTTGCTTAGATCTAATGAAACCTAGCTATTGATTATTGGTTGTTAGTGTGTTATTAGTTGTATTGGATGATTGTTTATCTATGTTAGGCTTAAGAAAACTGGCTAACTTCCTATTCGGTAACTTGCTTGAACGTCTTAAGAAACATGAACCAAATGCGTACTAAAGGTTTTTATGGTTGTATTTAATGCACAAGCGAATTCTAGTGATCCCATGTTAGGAGCTTCCTAGCCGGCTCGACATAGGAGTGAAGTAGGAGCTTGTAGAGTTGGGGAAGTAAGTACGCCACCCCACGAATGGTATTAAGGAATACACCCGTCATCCACGCAACTAATACACACTAATTAACCGGTAAAAGATAGTTAGGGAGTAAGGAAATCTAAGTAAACACATTTCTCTACACATAAGTTTCTCACCACATTTTATTTTCAGTTATTTATTTTATTTGCATTCGTAGTAATTTGGGTTAGTTGACTAGCAACTAATTCCACCCACTCCTTCAAACCCGAGATTTTACTTGCTTTCATAAAATTATAAAAACATAAAAAAGAATCTTCCTCAACCCTTAGACCTAATTAGAGTAGCCTTTCATACCTAACGAACACTATTCCCTGTGGAGAACGATCAATCCCCCGTACTTACCACTACACTATACTACATCGGTCAGGTACACTGCCTGGTGGGGTTGTAAGCCTCTTGAGATCCCTCGAGAGGTAAAACCTGTTGTAAGGTTACAAAACTACGCAATCATTAATCTAAGGTTCAAGCTAAGGTTTTATCTACTCACTAGGTTCCATTAGTCCTAAACCAAGTCTAATAAAGTTAAAGGGTGCTCTCTTAAGAGGTTTAGTGAGAATGTCGGCAATGTTGTCCTCTGAGGAAACTTTCTTGATTGAGATGTTTCCCTTCTGAACGTTTTCGCCTAGGAAATGGTGACGTATTTCTATGTGTTTGGTTCTAGCGTGTTGGACTGGATTTTTGCTAAGGTCGATAGCTCCTTTGTTGTCGCAAAGAATGGGAATGTCGTTGAGTTCAATTCCATAGTCGACGAGAGCTTGTTTAATCTACAGGGCTTGTTGACACGCCTTTCCTGCAGACACGTACTCAGCTTCAGTTGTTGATATTGCTAGGGCCGTTTGTTTCTTGGCAAACCATGAGGTGAGACAATGCCCAACAAAAGTACAAATACCACTTGTACTTTTTTATCGACATAGTCACCGGCATGGTCTGAGTCAGCATACACTATGGTTTCCATTCCCGTTCCTTTGGGATACCATAATCCTAAATGTGTAGTACCTTTAATATATCTAAAGGTTCGTTTAACGGCTTAAAGATGGGATGTTTTGGGATCTTCTTGAAAGCGTGCACATAGACAAACACTAAACATAATGTCCGGTCTACTAGCCGTGAGGTAGAGTAAACTACCAATCATTCCTCTATATTTAGTGCTATCTACGGATTCACTTTCGTCATCCTTGGTGAGTTTGGTTTCGGAAGACATTGGTGTTTTTATAGGTTTGGAGTCTTCAAGACCAAATTTCTTAAGCATATCCCTTATATACTTAGATTGGTTGAAGAATATCCCATCTTCTAATTGTTTTATTTGGAGACCTAAGAAAAAGTTTACTTCCCCCATCATACTCATTTCAAACTCGTCATGCATGGTTTTTGAGAAATCGTCGCATAACTCTTGACAAGTTGAACCGAATATAATGTCATCCACATATATCTGGACTATAATAATATGTGATCCCTTTTTCTTGGTGAAAAAAGTGTTGTCTCTTAGGCCCATGGTATACTTATGGTCAACTAGGAAAGTCTTAAGTCGATCATACCAAGCTTTTGGTGCTTGCTTAAATCCGTATAAAGCTTTCTTAAGTTTGTAGACATTATTAGGTTTTTCAAAATGGGCAAAGCCGGGAGGTTGTGCAACGTACACTTCCTCGTTAATAAAACCATTTAGAAAAGCACTTTTTACATCCATTTGGAATAGTTTAAAGTCGTGTGCACATGCATATGCAAGTAATATTCTAATTGACTCAAGCCTAGCAACGGGTGCAAATGTCTCGTCGTAATCTATACCTTCTTGTTGATTGTAGCCTTGAGCTACTAGCCTAGCTTTGTTTCTAGACACTACTCCATTTTCATCCATTTTGTTCCTAAACACCCATTTTGTTCCTATTATGGTTTGATTTTTAGGTTGAGGGATCAATGTCCAAACGTCATTCCTAACAAACTAATTTAATTCTTCTTGCATTGCTACAACCTAAGATTCATCTTTTATGGCCTCATTTGTATTTTTAGGCTCAATAGTTGAAACGAAACAAAAGAAATTACTTTGGTTTTGGACTTTTGATCATAATGTTCTTTCATTAATTTCACCTATGACGTTATCTAATGGATGACTTCTAGATTCTTTTATATTGACTATTTCTCTTTTTACCGGTTCGTCTTCTTTGTCATTTTCTATGTTTTCTTGGTTTTCAACCATTTGACTTTCAACTAAGTTATCATCTACCAAAGGTGATGTCTTAGAGGGAGGTGGACTTTCGTCGAATGTTACATTCAACGATTCCTCGACTCTTGAGGTTTCTTTGTTTAGGACAATGTATGCTTTACTATTTTGTGAGTATCCTAGGAATACACCTTCATAAGACTTTGGGTCAAACTTGGTGAGGTAATCCTTAGTGTTTAAGATGAAGCACTTGCTTTCAAAAACTCTAAAATATCCTAGTGTAGGCTTTTTGCCTCTATAGAGCTCATATGGTGTTTTATTCAAGAGTGGTCTAATTAAAACTCTATTTAAGATGTATGTGGATGTGTCAACGGTGTTACACCAAAACTTTTGGGGTATATTTTGCTCATTTAACATCGTTCGACTCATTTCTTGAAGTGTTCTATTCTTACGTTCTACTACACCATTAGATTGAGGGGTTCGAGGACCTGAGAAATTATGTGTTATGCCATTAGCATCACAAAAAGCTCCGAATTGGATTTCGTTATCAAATTCACAACCGTGGTCGATTCTAATAGACACAATGTTATTTCCTATTTGATTTTGAATTTTCTTACTTAGAATTTCAAATTTATCAAATGCCTCATTTTTAGTTTTCAAAAACTTAGTCCAAGTATACCTAGAGTAATCATCGACTATTACCAAAGTATAGAAGTTTCCCCCATAACTTTGTATAGCGGATGGGCCAAACAAATCCATATGCAACAATTCTAGACACCTAGATGTAGACACCATGTTTTTAGCCTTATGGCTATTATGAACTTGTTTTCGAATTTTGCAAGCATCACAAAAGTGTTGGTCGTATTTCAACTTGGGTAGGTTCCTAATGAGTTCCTTAGATGATAAGGATTGGATTAACCTCATATTGGCATGACCTAGGCGTCTATGCCATAGAGTTGAGTTTTCGTCCAAAGAAGTGAGACAAAGTTTGTCTTTAGGTATTTTTTCTAATTTCATAACGTAAACGTTATTCTTCAAAACACCTTTTCCTACGGTTATGCCATCTTTAAGTATTTTACTTCCATTTTCACTGAAAAGGACGTTATACTTTTTACGGCATAATTGACTAATACTAAGTAAGTTAAATCCTAAGTTATCTACATGAGCAACATCATCAATAGTGAGAGAGTCATGAGAGATTGTACCTTTTTCGATGATTTTACTTTTAAATTTGCTACCGAATGTGACATTACCTCCGTCGTACACTTGGTAGGTTGAGAAAAGGCCTTTATTTCCCGTCATGTGTCTTGAACACCCACTATCTTTAATCCACTCATCTGGTTCTAACCCGACTTTCAAGCATACCTAAGTTAAAGAGAAACTCAAGCGTTTGGTCCCCAATATCTCATTGGTCCATTTGGGTTAAACATTACATTATCATGGTTCATATATGGAAATGGTGGATAAGTGTTCCATGACATGTAGTTGGGACCTTGATAGTTTCTAGACATGTTTTGGTTCCTACTATTTTGATGATGATGCTGTGAGTTAAAGTTATTCTTTGGAAAGGGGTGTTTGGGAAAACTAGTTCTAGGTCTCTATTGAACCGTTTTAGTCCTAAACTCATTTTTAACTTGACCTTCTCCTATAGTAACTGCTGGTTTTTGTTTGTTAACAGTTGTACTAGTGCTAGGTTTTCTAGTGACCTTAACGAACTCAGTACGGTCCGAAGTACAAACCTTCTATTCATCAACAGTACCCGCGGACCCTTTGGCCATAACTGGCGGAACCAAATTTTTGGATCTGCCAGATCCGTGGGTGTCTGACTTAGTTGGAACGGTTTCTTGTACTTTCACTGTTTGTTTCTGAAAGTCATTTAAGTTTCCTAGTTTCATAAAACCTAGTCCGGTTTTATCATGAGGTAACTTTTGAATTTGCATTATCTCATCTGCTAAACAAATGTTTTTATCAAACCTTTTAAACTTAGAGTTTTGTTTGATAAGATCTTCCTATGTGGTTTTAAGTGTTTCTAATTCTAGTTTAAGTTCCTGACATAAGACACATGTTTCTTTAACACTTTTACCCTTTTCTGATCGTATCTCTTTTTCTTTTAACCAATAGACTTCGTTTTCTAAAAGTGTTGTTTTGGTTTTTAAGGACTTATTTTTGTTTATGATTTTTAGAGTAATATCACATAGTTTGTTATATTCTACTTCTAAGGTTTCATCATCAATAGAGGAGTATGACGAGTCAGAATGTACCTCTTCTGAGTCATGAGCCATGAGAGCAACTTCGTCGTTCTTAGGCTCGTCGTCATCACCTTCACTGTCACTCCAAGCTCCTCTAACAAATGCTCTTTGAGGCTTGTTCTTTGGAGGCTTTGGACATTCTCCTATTAGATGACCGGAATCCCCGCACCTAAAACACTTCCTATCAACTTTTCCTTTCCTATCATCACGGTCTTTCCGGAAGGATTTCTTTTCTTCGCGAGGTTGTCTTACGAACTTTTCTCGTCTCCTAAAGAACTTCTTGAAATCTCTAACGGCCATGGCATACTCTTTGTCTTCGCTATTTGAGCTAGACTCTTCATCGTCACTTGACTCTACCCTAGCTTTTAAGGCAATGGACTTTAACTTCTCCTTCTTGCCTTTGACAATCTCAGAATCTTTTTCCATGACCATCTCATGAACTTTGAGATTTCCTATGAGCTCGTCAAGTGGCATGCTTGAAAGATCCTTGGATTCTTCAATAGCTGTTACCTTCGCTCTCCATTTCGGATGAAGTTCTCTAAGAAATTTCCTGACAAAGTTCTTACTAGAAAAAGAATCGTCAAGTGCTTTAAGAGGAGTAACAATAGTATTAAACCTAGCAAAAGAACTATCAATGGTCTCATCTTTAGAGATAACAAATTGTTCATATTGTTGAACAAGAAGATCAATTTTGTTATCTTTTACTTGTGAGTTCCCATGATGAGTGATAATTAATGATTTCCAAATATCTTTAGCGGTTTTACACATAAAGACTCTTTTGTATTCTTTCCTAGGTAAAGCATTATATAACATCATTTTAGCTTCATTGTTTTTGGCAATCAACTTCTTTTGCTCATCACTATGTTGAGTAAGAGAAGTACCCTCATCCCGACCAACTGATATATCCTTAATTATAGGTTTATGGTCAACTTCTACAATGATGTACCATAGATCTATATCCTTTGACTTCACATAAGTTTCAAAGCAATTTTCCAATAAATAAAACTATTTGCTTCAAATAGTGGTGGTCTTTGCATAGACTGCCCTTTTTTGTAGTTTTCAAAATCCATTGATCGTTTCAAGTTTTAAAATACAATATATTTGAAAATCTTGAGTAACGTAGCTCTGATGCCAATTGTGGAAAACTAGAAGGGGGGTTGAATAGTTTTTGCCGTTTTAAACTTTTCTTCGCTTTGTATACTTAACGTGATTTCAATGTAAAGCAAACAATCAAGCAGTATATATAAAGCAAGTAAGGAACGAAATGATCAAACCACACAACACGGATGTTTATAGTGGTTCGGCTACAAGGACTCTCATCCTTGCCCTACTCCACTCCTCGAGCCTCTAATTCGAGAGTTTTTCTTCACTAAGAAACAAGCTCCCTTCTAGGCGGAGAAAACCTTTACACGTCGCTTACTCTTTATCCGGTACTAAGCTAAACATCGGGTTCTTTACAAGGGTACAACCACTCCCGTTGGTTCTTTAACAAGGGTACAACCACTCCTGACACTCTATGTGTTTTGAGGACTAAAACACTAACCGATCACTACTGAATGAATGGTATAAACAATGATGTGTGAACACTAACAAATCCCAAAGTATCTAACTATCAAGACTTGCAACAGTGTGTTGAAGCTTGTATGCTTGATCTTCTTTGCTACAAAAGAGAGATCACTAAGAATGAAATGAATGAATGAAATGGGTTAGTAATGTACAAATGAATGAATATGTAATTTAAGCTATATGAGTGATGGTTGTCCTTGAATGATCAGCTTGCTATTTATAGGCAAAACTGATCAGACTACTGGCGGATTTGGCGGACCCAAAATAAGGGTTCCGCCCTTGTACTGGTTTGGTTCCGCGGGAACATGCCAGCTAAGAGTTTTCCAAATCTTACCATATCTTGTCTAGTCTTGTCAAGATCTTACAAAGTCAACTCCTTTGCTTCAAGATCTTTCCAAAATATATTGTAAAGTCAACTAAGATTTCCTAATGAGGTATGCCATGATGTCATGTGTATTTCCATTTTTAAGAAATAAAAATAAATATGTAAATGTATATATGTATGCAATGTGTAATTCCTAGTGATCATGTGATATGTAAATGTGTTTTAAAAAGCTTGTTACTAAAATGTAAAAGACTTTAACTTATATTTATGTTTTGCTAAAGATAAACCTTATAATTGTCACCAACAAAACAAAGCAAAGATCGTAAAATATAAATAACGTTTTTAGGACAATAATTGTATTAACACAAGTCTTTAGTCAATCCCTTCGTCAAGTGATCAGCTAAGTTTTATTGAGATCTAACAAGCTCTATAGATACCACCCCATTCATGATAAGCTCACGAATCATGCTATGCCTGACACCTAAGTGTTTAGACTTTCCATTGTACATCTGGCTATACGCCTTTGCGAATGTAGCAGCACTATCACAACTGATAGAAATAGGTTCTATAGGTTTAGGCCACAATGGAATCTCAAGAAGCAAGTTTTTCAACCATTCAGCCTCTTTACCAGCAGTTGCTAAAGCCACAAATTCAGATTCCATTGTTGAACTGGTGATGCAAGTTTGCTTCTTGGATGCCCAAGAAATTGCACCTCCACCAAGTAGGAATACCCAACCACTGGTAGACGAATTGTCTTCAGTGTTACTAATCCAACTTGTATCAGTGTATCCTTCTAATACTGAAGGATAACCAGTGTATGAGATACTATAATCCGTAGTTTTCTTCAAATACTTCAGTACCCGCTGAACTGCTTGCCAGTGATGAGCACTAGGGTTACTAGTATACCTGCTTAGTTTACCCACTGCAAAAGCAATATCAGGTCTTGTACAAGTCATGGCATACATCAGGCAGCCAATCACCCTAGAATACTCAAGTTGAGATACAAATTTGCCAGTATTAGGCATCAGCTTCTCAGTTGTATCCATAGGTGTACTCACTGGAGTACAATCAGAGTGGTTGAATTTCCTCAGTACCTTCTCAATATAATGAGACTGAGTGATAGAAATTCCCTTACTCTCATGTTTGATCCTTATACCAAGGATAACATCAGCCTCCCCCATGTCCTTCATGAAGAACCTTGATGACAAGAATTCCTTTGTCAGGTCAACCTGATTTTTGATCAGTGCCAAAGATTAGCATGTCATCAACATATAGACAAATGATGACTCCTTTACCAGATTCATCAAATTTGCTATATACACATTTGTCAGACTGGTTAAGTAAATAACAACTAGACAAAACCACTTCATCAAATTTTTGATGCTATTGCTTAGGTGCCTGTTTTAGTCCATAGAGAGACTTAATTAGTTTACACACCTTGTTTTCATTGCCAGGCAAGATGAAGCCCTGAGGTTGGTTCATATAAACCTCCTCATCCAATTCACCATTCAAGAAAGCTGTCTTCACATCCATCTGATGAATAATCAGATTATGAATTGATGCCAAAGCAATCAGCAATCTTATGGTACTGATATGTGCCACAGGGGCATAAGTATCAAAATAGTTTATCCCTGACTTTTGTTTAAAGCCCTGAATGACTAGTCTAGCCTTGAACTTTTCGATAGTTCCATCTACCTTCATTTTCCTTTTGAAAATCCATTTGCAACCAGGTGGTAGATCAACCAACACCCAAGTGTTGTTGCCCATGAAGGAGTCCATCTCATCATTTATTACTTCTTTCCAGAAAGCAATATCCTAGGACTTCATTGCTTCATCAAATATTTTGGGATCATCCTCAACATTAAAGCAATAGGAGTGTTGGTCAGAGACCTCATCCCTTGTACCTTCAATTAAGTATAATTGAAACTCAGGTCCAAATGAATTTGAAGTCCTGATTCTTTTGCTCTTTCTTAGCTCAGGTTCAGGTTGTTGAACCACAACGTTATCAAGGACCTCATAAGAGACCTCTGATACACCAATGTCATCAGTTCCATTTGGAATCCTATAACTTGGTCTAGGGACTGATGAGAATTTATTCTCATCAAAGAGTGCATCCCTTGATTCAATTATTGAGTTAATTGAAACATATTCATTAGGTTCAATAACATAGAACTTATATGCCTTGGAATGCTCATCATATCCAACAAATATGCATTCAATGCCTCTTTCACCCAATGTTTTCAGCTTTGGATCAGAGAGTCTTACAACTGCCCTACAACCCTAGACCCTGAGATAATTCAGGTTCGGTTTCTTTTTAGTCCAGAGTTCATAAGGGGTAACCTTCTTCCTTTTGTTAGGAACCCTATTTAATAAATAGCAAGCTGTTAACATAGCTTCACCCCAGAACCCTTGACTCAACCCTGAATAGGACAACATGGAATTAACCATCTCCTTCAGCACTCTGTTTTTCCTTTCAGAGATACCATTTTGCCGAGGAGTATAGGGAGCTGTCGTTTCATGGATTATACCAACAGAATGAAAATACAGAGTATCCATGTACCCACCTCCCCTATCAGTCCTTAATCTTTTGATCAGGGACCCAAGTTGTAATTCAACTTCAGTTTTAAATACTTTGAATTTATCTAATGCTTCATCCTTAGTATGTAATAGATAGACATAACAAAACCTAGAAGCATCATTAATAAATGTCACAAAGTACTTCTTATTCCCCAAAGAGGGAGTGGCATGCAAATCACATAGGTCACTGTGTATTAGCTCCAAGAGCTCAGTTTCATGTTTTAAATCCTGAAAAGGTTTCTTAGTTATTTTGGTCAATATGCAAGTCTTACACTTTTCAGTGTCCATGTCAAATGTTGGGATTAACCCATCCTTAGACATATCTTGCATCCTTTTATAGTGTACATGGCCAAGTCTAGCATGCCAGAGGGTAGAGTCGTTCATTTTAGAGGTTGACATAAATGCTGAATTAACAATATCAGTGACAATATTAAGTCTGAACATTTGATTACACAAATAGCCAAAACCAATAAACACACCATGTTTAGACAAAACAAACTTATCAGATTCAATAACTTGTTTATATCCATGATTATTCAAAACACTACTTGAAACCAAGTTTTTCCTTATATCAGGAACATAAATAACATTAAACAAAGTTACAATCTTTCCAGAACTAAAACTAAGATCTACACAACCACGACCATGCACTAGGGCAGTTGACTCATTTCTCATGTAAAGAATAGAACCATCATTCAGTGACTCGTAAGTCTTGAACCAGCGTCTATCTTTGCACACATGAACAGTTGCTCCAGAGTCAACCCACCACGCAACATCATCATCTTGCACATAGTTAGATTCAGATACATATGTAACATAATAAACCTGAAAAGATTTATTAAACATATTCTAACCTTTCAGTGAGTTGGTAGAACCACCACTCCCTGAACCACTAGTGCTTGAACCATTGGCTTTACCACCAACCTTAACACCTTTGCAATCCCTTTTAATGTGACCAGTTTTGCCACATTTCCAACAAGTAGGTGTTGCCTTCTTGTTAGGGTCAGCCCTTGTGTTATTATGATATTTATGTTTGCCCTTGTTGTCATTGTACCTGGTGGAATTGTTATGTTCCACCATATTGACAAAAGATGCACCAGTAGCATTGCTACTCTTTGGCTTGTCATTATCCTGCGCCCTGAGGGATTCCTCAATACGCAGATGACTGCCCAACTGAACAAGTCAGTTCTTCCTTCTTATGTTTCAAGGTATGCTTGAAATCTTTCCAAGAAGGAGGGAGTTTGTCAATGATACAAGAGACTGAAATAACCTCATCCATGTTCATTTTGTGTTGTGTAAACCTTCCAAGTATACCAAGAATTTCATTGTATTGTTCCATAACTGGTCTTGAATCAGTCATTTTGTAATTTGTGAAATTACTTACAAGAAACTTCTTACTTGATGCATCCTCAGCCATATATTTGGCATCCAAGGAATCCCATAGTTCTTTGGAAGATTCAACATTCTGATAAATATCAAAGAGAGAATCAGACATACCATTAAGGATTAAACCTCTGCAAATGTAATCATCATTCTCTCATTTGCTCATCTTCCTTATTTGTTCCACAGTGGCATCATCACCATCATCAGGAATAGGAGTGCTCAGAACATACACCACACTCATGCTTAAGAGCAAGAAGTGCATCTTCTTCCGCCATCTCCTGAAGTCCACCCCTTCAAACTTATCAAGCTTGGCAAAGTTCGAAGCCATGTGTTTCATAGCAGCAGCAGCCATTGATTATCACAAAATAGTTTACTTTGATTGTTAGTTGTCGTTGGTTAGCCCAGAAAAGGGTGAAGATAATCAATGACCTAACTACGTACTAATAATGGTTACCGGATATCACTTGGAATCGTGTTATCACTTTCCAAAGTAAATGTGACAAATCATAATTTCAGGTCATTTTCCAAACTTTGAAATTTACTATTCACGGATTACTATTCATCATTTTTGAAGTTAGTTTGCGACTTTGAAACGTTATCAAAAAATTTACTATTCATAAAATACTATTCATTCCTGGAGGGAAATCACTATTTATGGTTATCATTCATCATTTCGTAAACTAGGTTTACGAGTATCCAAAATTCGCGTAACCGTAAGGGTTTAGCTACGTATTCATGGAACATCACTGAGGACACATCATATAGACTAGAGTAGTCTACATATCATCAGTAACACCATCTTCATATTAGGTCATTCACGGGTTTGCATAATTTCAATTCACGTATATTTATTTATTAAATAAACACTATCACTCAATCATTTACTACGAACAATATACCCGACACTCCCGACTATGATCCTAACATATTTTCACACTCATTACAGTGATATAAAAATTATATTACTAGTTTACCCGGTGTTTTGAAATTATTTACTATATATACCGTTAAAAGCTTATAACTACGACAGTTTACGAAATTTCAACACCATAACTAATTTGACACCCGATACTTGCAAGAAATGTGATTTTATAATTTTTACAACTTCGTCATACTTTATCTTGTCCCGGTAAAATTTATTTCTAGCTAACTCAGTACCCGATAACAAGATATCCTAGCTAAAATCTATCCTAAATACACCAAAGTACAAGACTAATTATGAAAGAACATCACCCCACCCCCCCCCCTTTCCCCTAAAATACGCCCATATTTCCCCCCCTCCTAGCCTAGCTTTGACTACTCCTTTGACCAAGAATAAATATCTACCTCATTTCACTACATATCCTCATTTATACTTCAAGTAAACCAAAAGATATCATCTCCATCTCCACCCATATGTAGGATCGGCCAAGAAGGAAGACCAAGAAGAAACCATAGCAAATCCAAGATCAAGTGATTTTCTAGTTCTATTAGTGCTTCCTGTTAGGGTTTTGAAATAAAAACCTTGAAGTAATTAAGTTATTAGCCTCAAAAACTCTTCATCATCAAGTAAGTGTTCAAAGTAAAACTTTCTACTCATTCATACACCTACTTGATCTATTTTTATGATCTAGTAGCAAAACATGCAAGTATACTTATGTTACATACCACTTATCACTTGTTTTTGTCATTAAAATGAATTTAAAGGATCTTATTAGTGTTCTTATGAATTCTATCATTTTTGGTGAAGATTAGGAGCCCATGACACCCTAGGAAGGTGTATGGTAGGTTTAGAATAGCTTTGGTATTGATTGGAAGGGATTTGTACAAGCATTGAACTAGTAAAAATGGTTTTTGACGAAATATAATAAGGATCTGTCCATTTTTGCAAAATCTGGAAATTTCAGTAAATCATGGGTTATTTTGGTTTACATATTTATAAAATACACTCAAAAACGAAACCATGGCCGCTGGAATGAGCAAAAACGAGCTTACGACGAGAAAGATACGTTAATTCCAAGTTTAATGACTAAAAAGTAAAAACTATTTTCTGAAAAATAATAAGTTTTCACCCGATTTTCAATGGTTAAAACGAGGCATTGAACGCGAACTAGATGAGAAGACATATCAAAAATCTATTAGTTCGCTGTAATACAAAGCCGAGGACATAAAGAACGTAGAAAACGAGCTTATAAAGACCGAGATACAAGCGTTTGAAACCCGACGTTCACAACACATTTTTCATCAGCTTTTACTTAAATATTTATTGTGTTAAAATTGTCGTTACAAGTGACCAAGTTTGGAGCCGTTTTTCTCATTGATCAAGTCAGTTTGAGACATTAACACATTGAGGTAAAATCAAGTACTCCCGGCCTATTTTCCAAATTGACCAGCCGTTCGTCAACCGGACTTGTAACGAGTAAAATACGACCTTTCTAATATACCCTAAAATTGCACAAAAACAGTAAATTTAGCCCGACTATCTAACTTGACTATTATTTTTCTTTATGATTGGGACTCGTATGGAAGAAATTTCGGTGTTACGAATTTAAGATATTGTCACAAGCTTTCTAAAACCACTGAGTTCGTTTCCTAACACTCAATA
Source organism: Artemisia tridentata subsp. tridentata (assembly GCA_021014915.2). Lineage (NCBI taxonomy): Eukaryota > Viridiplantae > Streptophyta > Magnoliopsida > Asterales > Asteraceae > Artemisia > Artemisia tridentata. The sequence goes on from CP139508.1 coordinate 165,707,519, forward strand.
TTCACCAACTTACGACTAGCTTTGCGAGGCTACTTAGTCATTTTCAGAAATTTATCAAAGTGTTTTATTTGGGACGAAAAACTCTATTTTTTGATAAATCACCAAACGACGATCGTAGAATGTCGTTACAACATATATACGCGTAAAGTGTTTTATAACTTAACAAGACGTCAAAAATATATATATATATTTTTCGACGATAAACATTATTTCCAAATTTCACGAGTGGTATCGATAACATACGTATTTGCATGTGTAACATCATTTCATGACTTACATTAGATCATATCATTCATATTAGGTTGCGGTTAGAGATCACGCCTCATTTCAGTGTATCCACTTTTGTCATCATAACCATTGCATCAGGTGAGTTTTCATAGCCCCGTTTTTCAAGTTAATATTTCATTTCAAACCTACGGGGGAGAATACATGCTCGTTTTCAGCTAAATGCTATACTTGATTTACTTGAATATGCTACTTGTTTAGTCAAACCATTATTTGTTCTACTTATGACTTTGTTATTCACTCGAATGCGTTGTATATTCACTTGTTTCATACTTAATTCTTATTACTCATGGACACAAGCACTTTGAACGATTATTCATACATGACCAAATGGACGGGTCACATAACCGAATGTACTGGTAATATGACCGAATGAACTGGTCACATGACAGAATGAACTGGTCACATAACCGAATGTACTGGTAACATGACAGAATGAACTAGTCACATGACAGAATGAACTGGTCACATAACCGAATGAATTGGTCATGTAACCGAATGTACTGGTCAAACCAACTTTAAATCTTGGTCCATATATTACTTTTGTTTACCTAAACCAAATCTTATTTGCCAGTGGGTTGTAAACACACAGGTTGCAAGTCTTGTATGGGCGGGACTTGGGACTGAGTGGATTTACAATGCCTTTGCTGGGAAATCTTTATTCCAATGCTTTACATTTTACACTAAACTCTATGAACTCACCAACCTCGTGTTGACACATTTTAGCATGCATTTTCAGGTTCTTAAAGTGTCAGCTCACCTTTGGTGGCTTTTGGCATGGCATGGCATGGTTATAGGATCAAAATACTCTGATATTCATTTGGGGACCAATTTATTTCTTTTATGGGCCTATATTTCCGCATTTCATTGAACGATGTAAAACAACATACTTTTGAGTATAAAAATTTCTTTTAACGGATACGGTAAATCCGTTCTCTTTACTCTGTGTTATGGTACCAATTTATTAGCACCCCAGCGACATGTATGCTTCCGCTGGACCCGAATTTGGGGGTGTTACAGTAAACTATTCGACCCTATTGCCTGGGTATCACAAATATCTACTTGGGATAAGACCAAATGTTTGTTATTGAATTAGGGACAAGTCAATAACCCTTGCGCATCTAAGTGTTTATGTTCTCAGTTTTGTGTCCCTCATGCATGACTTGATCTTCCTATTTATAGGAGAATACTCATAGCTAGTCAAATGGAATTATGAGGATTAATCGGCCCATTGATTGCCTCATAATATTCCCATTATAGCCAATAGTGGTTACATGACCAATTAAACGTGATCATAAGTGCAGTTTTTAACTACCACTTGAATAGGTCAAAGTAGTTACATACTTATACCAGCAGTACCAACTTTGCACCAGCAGTACTAACTCAGTACAAGCAGTACTAACTCAGCTGTACTATGAAAGTACTAGCAGTATTAACTCTGCTCCAGCAGTACTAAGTTAGCAGTAGTAACTCAGTGAAGGATTAAACCTTCTGATGAGTTACTCCTAACCACTATTTGAGTTAGGGTAGTCATGGACCTGATGGGTGTACACTCCGTACCTCCTGACCCATTACCAGGTGTGAATTGATCCCTCAAGTGCACTAAATTTTCCAACAACACTATGATTATAAATTTTGATTCAAGTCATGCTCATAATGTTGTAATTTAATGTGCATTTTTATCAGTTTGTGTGTCAAGGGCTACCTTTGTGCTCGTCGGCATATGAATGGGATTATAAACACGGTATTGATGATGGTAGAAAGCGGATTACCTTGCTTTAGCAAAGGAGGACCCATTGCGAACTTAAGGAAAAGATTTCGTCCGGAGATGAGTGAAAGATAAGCAGCAAATCACATGATCCATATATATGCTGATGCATATAACAAATGGACTACTGCTGGTTATGATTTAATTTAGTATTTACAACAAGGCATCGAAAAATGATCTCTTATTTTTATTATTCAAGGGTATTTTAGACATTTAACTAAGTTAGAACAGTCTGTTGGTTGATAAAGTGCAGTTGTAAGTTATGCAAACTTAATGATGACTATTATCATGTGCACAGAATCTTGATGCCAGTTACTATTTGTCTTATGGAACTAATCATTGGCTTAATCATGAATTTTTTTATAATTTATCTTAGGATATGATTTAAGAATCATAATGATATGTTTGTCTCATATATTATCAAATCTGTGAGTTACAAGTAACCAGACATGCCCATATTATATAGACAAGTATATGATTTAAAATTTAGATGATCAATCAGAAAGAATAAACATGTACCTGAACTTGTTACAAATTAAAGGGGATATATGTTTTTCAAACTAATACATAGACAAAATTATCTGTACTACAACTCTACAAGTAGAATGGGAAAAAATTATCTATAGTACAGTATAATGGAGGAAGCCATTTTCCTCCATTAAATGTCTTATTTTTAAGGAATAGGAATCAATATGTAACATGTACAAATGATTAATGCTATATATAATATATTAAACAATAATTCTTTTACATATAATTATTTAAAGCGTTCATTAATGTAAGTTTAATGCCAAATTTCTGTTTAGTTATGGACATTTAAAAATTTTGAAAATTGCATATTCAAAAAATATTTATCATCTATGTATGTATTTTAGTACAAGTTTAGTGAAATCGTAATCATTTTGCTAATAAATTCAATCGAAAAGAATCGTACATGTCAAAGTACGAAGATTTATAAAGTATAAAAACGTGTAAACATATAAAGTACGAATATTCTCTACGTTTACACATTAGATTTAAAAGTGATGATCCTTCATGTAATAACTGGCTTTGTAATAGTACAAGGTTATGTAATAGTTGTCCATTACGTTCGGTCCACTAATGGCCCATTAGCCGACCCAAGTCTACTTTGTAATGACTATATAAACAGCCCTCCCACACATGGGAGGGTGTGCTGTGTGAGTTCAATAAACATTTTCATTTCAACAAGTTGGGCTCCCTTCTTTTCTCCTTAGGTATGGCCAGCCATATAGACCACAAATGGGTTTTCCATTGTGGTTTTTGGTGTAGTCCATTTAATATATCCATTACACATTAAATAAAGGTCTGTTACTTAATTAGTTAGTCTAACGAACTATTAGACCCGTATCCCGGATACAAATGGGTCCCACCCTAGATGAAATTGACTAAGAATAATGTGTTTGACTAAGCGGATAAATGATATTTGAGTAAGTTTGACTACGACTTTTATAAGTTCAAAGGCTTTACGTGATTGGCTAGTCAACCCGGTAGTCAAACTATAAGTATTAAGAATGTGTAATGTGGTTTAGAAAGTATTATGTGTTACTAATATAAAGGAAAAGAAGTTGAGGGACCTAAGTTGCCAGAATCTCAAACTGGTACTAGAACCAACTTGTTCTAGTACCAAGAATGAATGATTGTTGTGCCAAAGGGACTAAAGTTGCCAATTAGGCAAACCTCCAACTAACTTAAGTCTAGATATTTCTCTAGACTTTTCTAGTGATCTCATTTGGATAAGTATATGAGTGTGTGTGTGTGGTGTCGGTAAAAAGAAAGAAAGGAGGGAAAGGAGTTGAGCTTGATGATTAATCTATGAAGAGTTAAGTGTTCCAATCCAAAGGTTAATTTCATATCAACAATCACTTACAAGTAAGTAAGCTTAATCTTGAGTTAATGATGACTTGAGATGATGATGGGTTTTGTTAACCCTTGTGGGATAGTATTGTTTTGATGAAGGAATAAGTGTTTGTATGATGTTTGAGTAGGAGCAAGAATGATGATGATGATGATGATGATTCTTTGATTTTACTAGTTATAGATGTGAGGTAAGCAAAATGATAATAATATGTTATTGTATTGATTTTATCATCATAAGTGTTGTGTATGTATTATGTTTATGTTTATGTGAAGATAAGTAAAGACCTTGGTAGTTCTTGACTTATGTGATGTGTTAAGGTAGAAGGATGATTTGTTGTTATAGCTAGCCAAGAGGATAGTTATACTTGTTATGAAACAAGTTAAGTTATGTATGTTAGTTGTTATAGAATGAGGAAAAGTAAGTGTTTTATGCAAGTAATGGTGTAGACAAGCTTTGATGTATGTACGTGATGCTTATATGATGAATGAAGTATGATGATATATTGTTACTCATTTCACTTACTGAGCGAAAGCTTACCGTTATAGTTGATAACGTTTTTGTAGGTTTATGTGTGATGGAGATGCAATAGCTTGGATTACGGATTAAGGATCAAAGTACGGATTAGAAGGTTGGTATGTATAGGAGCTTAGGTAGAATACTGAGCTCAAATTCATAGTTGATGCCCCCGAGAGTCGTTTAAAGGTTATAAGGTCATTGTTGAGTGTCAAAGTTATGCTTTGTTATGTCAAAGTCAAGTATGTATAATGGTGTGGTATGGTTATGATTAAAGGAGTGTTTGGATTAATATATGTTTGTACCCATTTTGGGGTCAAACGGGTCAAGTGACATTTAAAACGTTATAGTATGTTTGGTTATAGTTTATGAGAGAAATGATTGTTGTTTGTAAAGGTTATAGTGTTTGTTTTATGATTAAAAGTGTTATGGTTAAGTTAAAGTTGAAAACGGGTCAAAAACGGGTGCTTGGCATAACACCCGTCATTTTGTAAACGTACGGGTCCGAGGTTCGAATGGTTAAGAAAATGATTTATCATGGTATGTTAATGAGTTCTGGAAGTTTTGGCATTGTTTCGAGTTATAGAAGTCATTTTCCAGAAATTATACAAATGTAAAAAATTAGCTAAAGTGCAGGTTAGAGAGCATACGGCCGTATGGTATTTTCCATACAGCCGTATGGTCTAAATCACAGAAACAATAGAATCTGTTTTATGGCCATACGGCCGTATGGTATTTTTCCATACAGTCGTACGGTGCTTTCCCAGATTTTGTCAGTTTTGTTTATTTTGTAGAAAATGAACGGTAAGTCATTAGAAGTCGTGACACCCGTCATTTTAAAGGTAATTGAGTCTAGTTTTATTCAAAAATAGCCTTAAGTGCTGGTTTGTATTATATTTGTACTAGTTTGTAAAAGAGTAACAGAAAGTCCGTTAAAGTTTGTCGTTTTCGCATAAAAGTTTCAAATTCCGGTCAAAGCGGGCACGGGGTGTAACAAATTTGTATCAGAGATTTGGTTTAAGTGAATTAGGTTGAAATTATAGGTTACCTAAACTTAGACCACTTGTAGTTGCGTGTGCCGTAAGTGTAAGTAGTGTGGAAAGCGAATGCCTTAGTTATAAGGTAGACTAGTACTTGCGGCTAATTAGATTGTTATGCTTAGACATAGATTGATTGTGCAATGTGATATATGAGCCATAGACTATAAGATTTGAATATGATTATAAATGTTTTAATACTTGTTAGATAAGTGTTAAGTGTTAAGTGTCATTATATGATTGCTTATGAGATGTTAAGTCTATGGTAGTTTATTATATGTCTAAGTTTAACGTGAATGTGCTTGATAGCATGAAGCATAGAAGTGTATGCGATAAGATTGATGCATTTGAATGCATATTATGTAACACTTAATCAGAATGCACGAATAATGTTTATTGAACGAATATGGTTGATGACCAAATGGTGGCTAAAAGGTTGATAAACCATATTGATATGTAAAAAAGTTAAGTATGGTAAGTGTTAAAGTATAGATGCTTTGAAAGCTTGAGATAAAGTAATAAATGATTAGTGAAGTATGCTTATAGCTTGGTGCTTAGAAAGACACGATTGAGTTTCATTGCGGTTGTAGTATCGGAATAAATTATCAGATATGATAATGATTAGATGCTTGTAGCATGATTTCTTACACGCTTAATTAAAATGTGAAAAGTTTAAGTGTATGGTTAAGATATGATGAGATCATGTTACATATAAAACATGATAAGTAAAATGCGTTAGTGAGAAATGTTTAAGTGTGATGAGTAGAAGTGGTGAATGAGATAGATTGCGCTAGAATCCATAAGTGATATGAAGTGCACTAGAAAGAATTGTAAAACATGAATTGAATCATGCTAATATATTGAAAATATGGATGATGATAAGATGTGAGACTTATGCACATGAAAGAGTTGAATAGACCAATGTGATACAATGGCATATAGCGAATGTGTGAGTCAACTTGCGGTTGACGGATGAATGATAGATTGCATTGTGAAAATGCAAATATAATAAATCGACAAGTATTATATAGAAACTTGTCTAGATGAAAGTAAACATAGTAGTGAATGTTGAAATTGCTTAAGGCAATGAGAATTGAGGAAATGATAATGTGTACTTAATGATAAAAGTACATGAAAGATAAAATGAGTAAAGATGTTAAAGTAAACATAGCTTGGATCCGATACTCTAGTTTTGGTATCCTTCGGGATAGCCTAGCTTGCCTTTTATGGCATGTGTTTTGGCATCCTTCGGGATGACCTAGCTTGCCTTCATGGCATGGTTGTTAGCTTGCCTTTACCGGCATGGTTTGCCTATATCCATGGTATGTGTCGAAGTATCCTTCGGGATAGCTTATCTTGCCTTTTATGGCATGATTGACAGTTTGCCTTTTTGGCATGGTTCATAGCGTGCCTTCATGGCATGGGTGATAGCTTGCCTTTATGGCATGGGTTTTAGCTTGCGCATGGTTATTAGCTTGCCTTCTCGGCATGGTTATTAGCTTGCCTTTATGGCATGGGTATTAGCTTGCCTTCATGGCATGGTTGTTAGCTTGCCTTGTGGCATGGATGTTAGCTTGCGCAAGGGTAAGGTAAAGTGGCTAAGCCCTACGGGGAAAAGGCCGACTTGCCGTTATGGGAAAAGTTAGTGAGATTGGATCCAAGGTTAGAAAAGATGAAAAGTAAAGTAAGTATGATTGTTGTGTCGGAATTGCATTAGTAGGATGATTTACAATCTCTTTATTTAAATGGATTGGGACGCCTCTTCATCTGAATGAAGAAATTATAAATCGCCGAACCATAAGTTTATAATTCTTTACTTACATAGATTGGGACGCCTTTTTATGTAAATAAAGAATTGTAAATGAGTGGTCTTATGTGTATCCGATATGGCATGAGTATGGGTGAGAAATTAGGCCTTGAAAACTAAAACAAGTTAGATGTTATAAGAAATGAGATTAAATGTGAATGAAAATTTATAGCGGCGTTAAGGTTTTGTATGAAACCTTAATATAGACGCCTAGAATGAGTTTGTACATTAAGTTGAGAAGAAAATAGGTAAGTATTCCTGAAATTTAACAAGAAAGTTGCTTAAATAATGCGAAGAATTGGTTTTGAAAATGTCATTGAGATGGTACTCGAGATATAAATTTGAAATAAGCTACCGGTTTTTGAAGTAGATACATGTTGGTATTAGTAAAATACTAGATTGGCCGGTATATAACTATAGGTTATGTTAGTGCATTAGTGAATGGCTTAGTAATAGAGTTGAAGTTTGACTTATATAAAGTCAAATAGTAGAATTTTTTCAAATGACAAGTCGTCATTGTTTGAAATTTTAGATAAGTTTATAATGTAGCATATTGTTTTTAGTAGAATTTTGAATAAAATGGAGAATTTCCATAATAGGATGTGATGCTAATGACGCAGTGTCATTATAATTAGTTGAAGTTATGTGATTTAGGTTAAGTTGCTAGTATAGTGACTATGACTTAGTTTAATTAATATTGTGAATGTATGTGATTTGTAGTATTTGAATTGATAGTAATTGGCATAATGACTATGTGTATGGACAAAAGTGTTAGACAAAGAGATTTCGGGGACGAAATCTAAATAAGGAGGATAGAATTGTTAGACCCGTATCCCAGATACAAATGGGCCCCACCCTAGATGAAATTGACTAAGAATAATGTGTTTGACTAAGCGGATAAATGATATTTGATTAAGTTTGACTACGAATTTTATAAGTTCAAAGGCTGTACGTGATTGGCTAGTCAACCTGGTAGTCAAACTATAAGTATTAAGAATGTGTAATGTGGTTTAGAAATTATTATGTGTTACTAATATAAAGGAAAAGAAGTTGAGGGACCTAAGTTGCCAGAATCTCAAACTGGTACTAGAACCAACTTGTTCTAGTACCAAGACAGAATTGTTATAGTACTGGAGGGACTATTCTTGCCAAAACCTCAAACTAGCACTAGAACCAACTTGTTCTAGTACCAAGAATGAATGATTGTTGTGCCAAAGGGACTAAAGTTGCCAATTAGTCAAACCTCCAACTAACTTAAGTCTAGATATTTCTCTAGACTTTTCTAGTGATCTCATTTGGATAAGTATATGAGAGAGTGTGTGTGGTGTCGGTAAAAAGAAAGAAATGAGGGAAAGGAGTTGAGCTTGATGATTAATCTATGAAGAGTTAAGTGTTCCAATCCAAAGGTTAATTTCATATCAACAATCACTTACAAGTAAGTAAGCTTAATCTTGAGTTAATGATGACTTAAGATGATGATGGGTTTTGTTAACCCTTGTGGGATAGTATTGTTTTGATGAAGTAATAAGTGTTTGTATGATGTTTGAGTAGGAGCAAGAATGATGATGATGATGATGGTGATGATGATGATGATGATGATGATGATGATGATGATGCTTTGATTTTACTAGTTATGGATGTGAGGTAAGTAAAATGATAATAATATGTTATTGTATTAATTTTATCATCATAACTGTTGTGTATGTGTGATGGAGATGCTATAGCTTGGATTACGGATTAAGGATCAAAGTACGGATTAGAAGGTTTGTATGTATAGGAGCTTAGGTAGAATACCGAGCTCAAAGTCATAGTTGATGCCCCCGTGAGTCGTTTAAAGGTTATAAGGTCATTGTCGAGTGTCAAAGTTATGTTTTGTTATGTCAAAGTCAAGTATGTATAATGGTGTGGTATGGTTATGATTAAAGGAGTGTTTGGATTAATATATGTTTGAACCCATTTTGGGGTCGAACGGGTCAAGTGACATTTAAAACGTTATAGTATGTTTGGTTATAGTTTATGAGAGAAATGATTGATGTTTGTAAAGGTTATAGTGTTTGTTTTATGATTAAAAGTGTTATGGTTAAGTTAAAGTTGAAAACGGGTCAAAAACGGGTGTTTGGCATAACACCCGTCATTTTGTAAAAGTACGGGTCCGAGGGTCGAATGGTTATGAAAATGATTTATCATGGTATGTTAATGAGTTCTGGAAGTTTTGGTGTTGTTTCAAGTTATAGAAGTCATATTCCGGAAATTATACAAATGTAAAAAGTTAGCTAAAGTGCAGGTCAGAGAGCATACGGCCGTATGGTATTTTCTATACAGCCGTATAGTATTTTTCCATACAGCCGTATGGTGCTTTCCCAGATTTTGTCGGTTTTGTTTATTTTGTAGAAAATGAACCGTAAGTCATTAGAAGTCGTGCCACCCGTCATTTTAAAGGTAATTGAGTCTAGTTTCATTTAAAAATAGCCTTAAGTGCTGGTTTGTAATATATTTGAATCAGTTTGTAAAAGAGTAACAGAAAGTCCGTTAAAATTGGGTCATTTTCGCATAAAAGTTTTAAATTCCGGTCAAAGCGGGCACGGGGTGTAACACGAACTAATTAACGTCCATCAAGTGCGAGATATTTATTAATATAAATAACATATCTACTAATAAATATATTAAATACATTATAATTGATGATACATCGGTGTATATGTTTGTGACCCCATAGACTCACGTATTTCCTGCAATATAATTATTTAATATGATATGAGCATATCGCAACAGTAAGGTGCTTGATGAAAGTCCTGAAATGGCAGTTGTGATTATTTTGAATCTGGGTCAACAGATTCAAGCTATTTCATATAGTGTTTGTAGACTTTTAGGATATATAACTGAAAGTTAAAAACACCTGAAAGTTGTATACAGTGTTTTTATGAGTTCGTTTGGGGATAAGGACAATTGCTTCATGATAGTATCCGAGTAAATCAAATCACTTGGAACAAAATACTTTCATACAGTGTCTTTATACTTTCATGATTGTATATGAGTTGTAATTAGAGTGCTAGGTTTAAGATGCCGGATTGAAGAAAAGGGTATTTTAGTCAAATCACTTGGAGATAACCGTTTAAACCGATCACATTAGCGATATTGACAAGTATTTGAAAGTATTTTAGCCAAGGTTTTTAAGATCGAAATCCTACCTAGGATCGTTTTTGTTTTTGCTAGATCGTGATCGTAAGATCGGATCGGGATCTTAAAATACTACTAGAGTGTCATTTTATTAATTGGCGTTGTAAAATTATGCAAATCTGCATATTATTATATATCATATATCATGAAAATGTATGTCAAAATTATGATTATAAAGTGTTTAATACAATTAGCCTCTTGTTTTTCATATTCTACAAAACTTAATACATAAATTTGTAGTTTTTTAGCTAGTGGTTTTAGAAAAGTAAAATCGGATCGATCAAGATCTTATAATCTTATGGTCAAGATCGGGATCCTATTAAGATCCTATCTCGCAAAGATCCTACGATGAATCGGGATCGTTTTCGCTTTGTAATATCGTAAAATTGTAAGATCCTACTATCAGGATCAAAATCTTAACAACCATGATTTTAGCGATACTGACAATTAATAAAGTATATGACATATTTCGATAAATCTCAAAAACAATGTTACGTTTTTCAGCCTTCACCCTTAACCCGTATTTATGTAATACAAAATTATTAATGTTGACTATATCCTCTTTACTTTTAATTTTTATTAGCTAGCTAAAAGACTATTTTAAAATTGAGTTTTTTATTAATCAAAATTGATTTTCTTAAAAGATATTTTTCAATTATGGGCTTTCTGCTATTATAAAAGACTATACGAATACTCGCTCAAAGAGACGGCGTATAACGATAAATAATTATACCTGTGAACTTGTTGGTTTTGGTGTAACCGTTGATGCAACACTTACGAGTTTCAATTTATAGTTATTGCGAGAAAAAAAGTTTATGAGTTAGAAACGAAAAATTATACTCCCTCCGTCCCATATTAAGTGTCCACTTTTACTTTTTTTAAGTCTTTCTTGTTAACTTTGATCGTAAATATTTTTATTTGTGCTATATAATACTTGATAAAAATTATACCAATGAAAATACATTTAAAACACTAATCCATTCATATATTTTGCATCAAGTATTATATAACACAAATAATAGAATTCAAGGTCAAAGTTGAATAAGAAAGACTTAAAAAAGTCAAAGTTGACATTTAATATGGGACGGGGGTAGTAAAAGGTTAAGTATGAAACAATATTTAAAATATTAATTTAGTGAAGTGATGGACATTATTACTATTTTTAATCGATGGTACATTAACTATAACACATTACTCATTTTTAAATTTTAAGTTTCAAAAAATTCATCCGTAGCATACATAAAATAGTAATGCAATCGTATGCTACTTTGCCTTTTACTATTTTTTTTTTTTTTTAAAAAAAATTTTTTTTTTTTTTGAAAAGCTAACTTCATTGAAAACATAGACAACCCCAAAACCGGGGCGCCCAAAGAACAATGAAACAGCAAAATTACATACAGGAAAATTTACACCGGTCCTCCCAAGAAACGGACTTCAATCTCCCCCTATTTTTGTACCATAGATACCCCAAAGATTTCACCTCACTGAGGATTTGATTCCCTTTAACCGGCTTGTTAGAGAACTTCAGCCCATTTCTCGCTCTCCACAAACACCAACAGCCTATAATGACTATCCCCCTACTTTGCCTTTTACTGTAATTTAATTGGGCAACCCTATCCCCACCCTCCTTTTCTTTTTTTTTTTTTTTTTTTTTTTTTTTTTTTATATATTTTTTTATCAAAAAACTATAACCCTGAAAGTGCGGAACAGAAAATATAAAGTTTAATAAGTCAAACGCTTAAAATTGTCAGAAATACGGAACAGAAACTGAAAAAAAAAACTGTGCTGCACTGTAAAAGGTGGGGGACAAAGAGAGGACAAGGGGACAAAAAGTACAACCCTCCCTAATAGAGAGGGTTCGGTTAGGGCAACCCAATTTAATTATTTAACTTAAACGCTACTTTATCTTTTAATTATTTATCTTTTAATTAATGAATTTATTAAAGCAAAAATTACCTGGATCCAACATTCATGTGATAAACACAAGACACTTTTCTTCCCAATATCCAAAATACTCCGCCATTCCGTGAACTAGGATACGTGGGTCACGAAATACAAGTGTTTCAACCAAAATTATACACGTAACACTTTTTTAATTAAATGTCCGACCAAAAAGAACCTAAGGTCCCACCTGGCATGATCTTGGCCCCGATTCGCGTAAAAATGTATGTGGATTGGTCATGAACTGAATAAAAGTGGGTATTACCTCGGTAAATTAAGGACATCATGTCATATTTGCTGTATTTTATGAGGGCAACGGTGGGTGAACACATTGGGAAATTAATCCCAATTAATTTCATGTTTTGTATATAATACTGCTAGGTGCATTGTAACACTATTAATCGTTATTGGTTTGTTACTTCATTATCCACCCAATAACATCACAATAAATAAAACAACATCTTCATCTATAACTGTTATTGGTGCATATGAGTCTCAGTTATTTTCTTTTATTAAAACAAACACATTTTAAACCAAAACTCAAATACAATACGAAGTACAACGAAATTAAAAATACGATACGACGAATACATAAAACTAAAAATATTTTGCTCGGGTCTCATCTTTGATTTTATTAATATTAGCCGCATCTTCCGGCATCATCCCGTCGATGCTAAAATTAAGAAACTTCAGTTCCTCGAATTTCTTTTGAGTCGCAATATAATCTTGTTTTTAGCACATTCTTGTCGCAACTCGTCATGTAGAGAAGCTTTCGCCGAGGTAGTCCGAGAAGAGTTGCGACAAGAACGTGTTAAAAAAGAAGATTATATCGCGACTCCAAAGAAATTCGAGGAATTGAAGTTTCTTAATTTTATCACCGATGGGATGACGCCGCAAGATGCGGCTAATATCAACAAAATCAAATACGAGATCCGAGCAAAATATTTTAGTTTTTATATATTTGTCTTATTTTGTACTTCGTATCGTATTTTTAATATATCATATTTGAATTTTGGTTTAAAACGTGTGTTTTAACAGAAGAAAATTAAAAAGAAAAAAATTGTGACCCACATGCGCTAATAACAGTTATAGCTGGGGCGGGTATTTTATTTATTGTGATGCTATTTTGTGGATGCTGAGGTCACACACAAATAACAGTTAATGGTATTGACTGCACCTGACACTATTGTATACAAAACATGAAGTTAAATGAGATTAATTTCCCAATGTGTTGACCCACCAATCTCCTCATAAAATACACTAAGGGCCCGTTTGTTATATGCTTTTTGATTTGAGGAATTGAATTATTTCACAAAAAACATTGTTTGGTTTATTTTGTTGATTACAATCAATGAAACAATACCTTTAGATCCATTCCTACGTCACTTGGTGACTTTACTGACAAATTTAGAGAACTACACTCTCTCTCCAACTTAAGACCACACAAGTTGCTGTACTATGGCTTTATTTCCTTTTTCTTTACTTAACATAATGTTTTTATATTCGATAACATTTATAAATATAATATTAATTTATAATCATTATAATTTTCTCTTTACTCCTTTTCTTTCAAACCATTCCAAATCCAAATCCGAATCCAACCCGATCTACAAACCAAACGCACCCTAAATATGAAATGGTGTCCTTAGTTTCCCGAGGTAATTCGTTTTATTAAATGCTACTTTATCTTTTAATTAATGAATTTAATACACCATTTTTGATGTTTGAAAAATGAACGCATATGGCCTATATAAATCAAGAATGAGTTTTCTTTGATTTCTCATAAATTCGTAATGTGTATTCTCATTTTCATTGCAATTCTTCTTTTTATCCCCGCATTTTCATGTGAAAATTCAGCTAATAATTCTGCAAAAAACTGAGAGGGAACTTATCAGTGGCATTTGTTTGTTACCAATGATCTGCCTGATGAACTCTTTGTGAATATCCATGAAAAAAATCAATTTACTTTGTATTCACCTTGTGATCGTTGTTACCTTCGTCCTGGAAGATTTTTAGATTGGTACTTTTGTCCACCTGCTAATGTGTGGGTAGGCGAGTTCACTTGGGGCTCAAGAACAAATTATTGTTGATTTGTTTAATGAACGCATCAAAAACATCTGCTATAAATTTAAATTTGTATTCCCTACATATCATTGTTATTGGTTAGTTAAACCAAATGGAATTTTTGTATCTCGAAAGAACTCGACATTCCCAGGGACAAAGTCATATTGGAATTTTGTAACACCACAAATCTCTTCTTTATCATACAAACTAACACTTGATGACACTCACTAACAAGTAAGAACAATAAGAAATATGTATGGATCGTATGGTAGAATATTGGTCAAATGATTATTAACTTTGAAGGATAATAATACAAGAGACTTGAGAGAACTTGGCACACACACACACTCTTATCTTATCTTGAATGAGGCACCCTTCTGTGAAAGAGTGTGTGTGTGGTTTTATGTTTCACAGCCAACCATTTTGGGCTTTGGAAGGCTTTTCACTTGGACCTAAAGTGGGCTTAATATTTACATTACACTTATAATTAACTTACACACAATACTAATGCTATAAGCCCACTACACTTGATACATATTATACAAGACACTACAAGTTCTAACAAAAAATGACCATCACTTCCAAAATAGCATAAATTAAATGCTAACAATCTCCCCCTAAGGGATGGTCATTTCAATGATGCTCCCGTGAATGGTCTTTTGCATTTGACGTCTTGAACTTCGTGTGTCAATGTATAATATTCTTCGTTCAATGTTCCTTCATGCGCTGTGATCTTCAAAGAGTCGTCTTGTGGTCTTCCTCGCCTTGATCTACATCTTCAGTTCAGCTGCTTCGCCGTTGTAGATGATGATGGTGAATGGACTTTCGTCGGTACCTGCATAAAACAGTTAGCAATAAATCGTCCTTCGGCCATCATGTCGTGAGGCAAGATCCTTAGATCTCATTAAGACTCATACAACTTGTATCCTTTTGAGTGAACACAAGAGTATTGCATAGGAAGTGTTCCTAAGAGATCTTTTGATGAATCTCATGTCTCTAGACTCAATAATGTGCGTTTTGGTTTTAGTCGTCGGAAGCATGGAGCAGATTGCCACCTTTTCAATATCAACACTTCTCGGAGTGAGAGGTCGATAGATTATGCAGTGTTCTCCGTGAGAAATGAAACAAATATCTTTTGAGAGATATCTGAGTGGATAGGAGGGGTGGTGCATTGCGTCACTGGGTCCATGACGTCTTGTCTTCAATACTAGTATCACCTTGGTGAGTACCGATAGCAGATGTATTGACCCGGTTTCTGACCTAAGTTTTCATGGAGGGCTATTTCTTTTCACCCTTACAAAAACTTTTCTTTTTCATTCTTCAACCCCTTCTTTCTCCTTTCTCATTATACTCTTTTTTTCAATCATACCTAAGGACTTCTAATGCTAAGCTATTGGAATTGTCCTTGGGTAGATCCCTCCGGTTCTGGCGGATCATTGGACATAACCTAACCATAATCACCTTATTACTCCATGATTATCCTAGATTATATGTCACATGCCATTAAACCTTGTGAAAATCTCTCAACGTGTTTATGAGAAAAACACATTTTATTAACACATCGAGAGTTTTACATTTTTGAAACACTCCCCCTTCACATGTGCTCATGCATTTTTGAAATAAATTTCACATGTTGGGTAGAGTTCGCACATTTGAAATGATCGACTTTCAATAAACATGACCTTCGCGAGACACGCTTACATCACTAGGTAGACTAGCTTGAAATTATTACCCGTCCCGGTCATATTCAATGATCATCTCTCGAATTGGTACATTCTACTCAGACAAGTCCTTTGCGAGACACGCTTGCATCACTGGTAAACCAGCTTGAAATTATTACCCGTCCAGGACATGTCTTTTCGAGAACGGACATTTAGTTTCGTCAATTCGAGGGTTCATGCTGAGTCTTTTTGAAGAACTCGTTTTGAGATTCAAACGATAAAACTTCTTTTAGATCACATTTTAATCACGTCCTCTCCCCCATATTTATAATAAACACCTAATCTCCCCCTCAAAAATAGCATGAAGTGGTATTTTTGAAAACAGTTGATTAAAATGAAACTTTTTGTGGAGAGACGGACTGATTTTAGCATGAAAAATGGAACATTTTCTTTTTATACTCCCCCTTAATCAGAGCAAATGGTTAAACTTTTGAGTTTAAAAGCATTTAGAGGTCTTAGAGGGAGTTGTTGTGAGCACAAAATTTATAAAAAGACTTTGAAAAATCTTTTGAAACAATTTTGATTAAGTGCTCACTGGTTTTAGCTTTTCGCCATTAACATTGCGAGTTCTGATCGGAAATAATCAGAAGTCATTCAATGTAGCGCGGGTTCCGTACTGAAATGCACGAAAGCCTTAATGAAGAAATTTGAGAAACGACATGTTTTAGAAAAACATAAAAAATAACTCTCGCTCAAGCATCTGTAAACACCCGTATCATTGTTGAATGACATTTCTAAGTACGTACAGAATATTGATTAGACGAGAGACATGTCGTGAGAAGAATATTTTTGGTTTTTGATGTTTTATATATTTTTTTTTTATTATTATTTTTATTATTTTTTTTTTTAAAAAGGTATGTATATATTTACCAAAAATATATACATAAATATTTACAAAAAATGTTTACCAAAATATTTACAGAAATATTTACATGCGAAGCTTTATGAAGTAAATCAATGAGATTCGAGAAGACTTTCTAACTCTACGGGAGTTAGGCTTCGCATTCCAATTCGACGAACTAAGTTTTCAAACCGCTCTTTTGGGAGGGCCTTAGTAAATAGATCGGCGAGCTGGTATTCTGTCTTCACGAAAAACAATTCAACAGTACCCTCTTCAACGTGCTCTTTTATGAAGTGATAGCGGACTCTAATATGCTTGGTCTTCGAGTGTTGCACTGGGTTGCACGAGATGGCTATGGCACTTTTTGAATCGCAATACAAAGGTATGCGGTTGAAAGAGAAACCATAATCCGTGAGTTGTGTTCTCATCCAAAGGACTTGAGCACAACACGCAGATAGAGACACATACTCGGCCTCTGCTGTTGATAAAGCAGTGCAATCTTGTTTTCTTGACGACCAGCCTACTAGCTTTTCTCCCAGAAATTGCGCTCCGCCTGATGTACTTTTCGCTGTCACTTGGCATCCAGCATGATCGGCATCTGAAAAGGCAATTAGTGTAAACTCCGAATCCTTCGGATACCAAAGACCCATGTTAATGGTTCTTCGAAGGTATCGAAAGATCCGTTTAACCTCTTGGAGGTGAAGTTCGGTAGGCCTTGCCTGAAACCGTGCTAATAAACACACAGCAAAATGTATATCTGGTCGGCTTGCAGTTAGGTACATGAGAGAACCAATCATGCTCCGATATTTCTTCGGATCCATGGGTTTCCCATATAGGTCAGCGCCAATCTTGGGTGAAGTGACCATTGGGGTTCCAACAGAGTCACAATTATCCATACCATGTTTTTTCAAAATCTCAATTGTGTATTTAGCTTGATTTAGAAAAATTCCACGTGGGGATTGATGAATTTGTAAGCCTAAAAAGAATTTTAATTCACCCATCATGGACATTTCGAATTTGCTTTTCATGAGATTTTCAAAATGTTTTGAATGTTGCGGATTAGTGGACCCAAAAATTATGTCATCCACATAAATCTGAACAATTAAAATATCATTTTTGTATTTTCTTGTAAACAAGGTTGGATCAATTGTTCCTTTGGTGAAATTATTTGACAACAAGAAAGATGATAACTCGTCATACCAAGCCCGTGGGGCTTGTTTCAAACCATAGATTGCCTTCTTAAGCTTGTAGACGTATTCAGGATGATCTTTGTCAACGAAACCGTCTGGTTGACTCACATACACTTCTTCTTTCAAAGTTCCATTCAAGAACGCCGTCTTGATGTCCATCTGATAAACCGTGATGTTCTTGTGAGCGGCATAAGCTAAGAAAATCCTGACTGCTTCAAGCCTTGCAACCGGTGCGAATGACTCTTCAAAATCTATCCCTTCTTCTTGTCTGAATCCCTTTGCCACCAGACGAGCCTTGTTGCGAATCACAGTCATTTCTTCATCCTTTTTGTTTTTCCATAACCACTTAAGATCAATGACTAGTTTGTCAATTGGTCTTGGAACTAAATCCCAGGTGTCATGGATTTGAAATTGAAGAAGTTCTTCCTGCATCGCTTCAATCCAGGCATTATCTGCCATTGCTTCCCGAATGTTCTTAGGTTCTATGAGACTGACTGAGCAGACATAGATGCACATGTCGCAATCGGTATGAAGTTGTTTTCTCGTCTGAATAGGTCTTGAGGGTTCACCAATAACCTGTTCAATCGGATGGTCTTTT
Source organism: Artemisia tridentata subsp. tridentata (assembly GCA_021014915.2). Classification (NCBI taxonomy): domain Eukaryota; kingdom Viridiplantae; phylum Streptophyta; class Magnoliopsida; order Asterales; family Asteraceae; genus Artemisia; species Artemisia tridentata. The sequence goes on from CP139508.1 coordinate 165,726,340, forward strand.
GTCCACTGTAATGTTGAAGGGTACCTTGGACTGAATAACTGTGTGTTAGTCGGTTCATGTAATCTGGAAGATGATTCACCAGATTCCGTTCCAAATGGGTTTTCAAAGACTTCTTCATCTAACACAACATTATTTGGTTCTTGCTCATCAATTCTTGGTAGAACAATTTCAATGAATGGAGTTTTAGGAGTAGATGTAGATGATGTTGATGTCGAGGGAGTTGGTGCGCCAGCTTCGAATGTTGTGGATGCATCTGGATTTGGTGGAATTGGTGGTGGTTGTTGATGTTGAGTGGTTGCAGCGGAATGTTGGTTAGATGCATTTTTCGAAGCGCCACCATAGTATTCATCGTACATGAACTCGAAGAAATTATCCAATTCTTGAGTTGTGGGTTGTTCGTCATGAATTGATTGAGCTCCTTGAGGTGCGAGTCCCGAACTGATATGTCCGGAAGTCATCGGGTTAAGCGCGGGTTCTAGAGCGAGTCTCTCAGAAGCCATTTGTGAAATTTCATCAAACTTCACATTCATCGTCTCCATGATATTTTTCGTTCTCCTGTTATACACCCTGAATGCCCTCGAGTTTTCAGAATACCCAATAAAGATTCCAATATCACCCTTAGCCTTCAACTTTCCCAGATCTTCCCTGTCATTTGTTGGATAGCATAAAGCGCCAAATACATGAAGATAAGAAATATCCGGTTTTCGGTTGTTGACAAGTTCATATGGGGTTTTATTGAATCTTGGATGGATTAGGGATCGGTTTTGAGTAAAACAAGCAGTAGATACAGCATCGGCCCATAGGAACAACGGTGCACTGGAATAGATCAGCATAGTGCGAGCAGCTTCTACAAGGGTTCGATTCCTTCTTTCAACTACCCCATTCTGCTGTGGAGTTCTAACAGCTGATGTCTGGTGTGTAATACCAGTTTCTTCAAAGAATGTTCTTAACTCCTGATTAACGAATTCCGTGCCATTATCCGTTCTTACTATCCTAACTGGAGCTTGAAGTAGAACTTGAATCCGCTTCAGAAAGGCGATGATGGTGCTTGGTCCTTCATCTTTTGATCTTAAAAACTTCACCCATGTATATCTTGAATAGTCGTCAACAATTACAAGAATATACTTCTTCCCATTTATGCTTTGAACTCTCATCGGGCCACATAAGTCCATGTGCAACAAATGCAACCTATCAACCGAACTAGGTACGGGTTTAGGTTTGAATGTTGCTCTTTTGCTCTTTCCTTGCTCACATGATGGACATAGGTGTTCTTTGGTGTATTTGAATTTAGGAAGACCGGAGACGATGTCGTCTTTGGCAAGCTTGTTGATCGTGTCAAAGTTCAGATGGGACAAGCGTCTATGCCACAACCAGGATTTTGTTTCGCCTGCCCTGGTCATGAGACAAATAGGTGATGAAGAGGCTATTTGGTTTATGTCAATTGCATAAATATTGGTGCCACGATCCCCAATTAAGAGATCATCCCCAACCAAATTCCTGACAAAGCAAGTGTTTCTCCGAAATGCCACCTCTAAATCAGCATCACAAAATTGTCCGACAGAGAACAGATTGTGTCCCAACCCTTCGACATAGTAAACCCGAGTGATCAGATAATTTCCAAACCGAAGATCCCCATAACCCAGAATAGCTGCAACATGATCATTCCCAAACCGTACAGTCCCCATGAACTGCCACACAAAATTGATCAGCAGCTTCAGATTCCCAGTCATGTGCTTGGAGCAACCCGAGTCGACGATCCAAAGACAGATTTCAATGACCTGAGAAGAACAGAAGAATTTGTATATGGAAACCGTGTAACATTTGGTTCCAGTGGGTTAGATGAAACAGGTGAATTACACTTAGAACTGGTTTCCTTAGATGCATTGGGAATTATTTCTAATGTGCCATTCTTGAGTGTAAACATTCTACCCGTTGGTTTCCATGCACAAAACTTAGAGTGATCCTTAGGCAATAGGCTACTAGTGGTTTTTCTAGCTTTTGCAATAAGTCTTCGAATATATCTAGACTTAGCCTTAGTTACTAAAGGAACCTTTTTCTGTTCAGGCATATCATTCTTTTTCACATCATTAGAAACATTATCATCACAAGCATTTACAGACAAAGTTTTCTTTTGCATTAAACAATCAGAATCATTACATGCATTAGAAACAGGAGTCTTATCATTACAACTAGATGATACATGTTTCTTCTTGGGAAGCGGTAAATTCCTAGGGTGTTCTTCTACTTTCTTGCTTGCATTCTCAGAAACAGATGGGACACTAGGTTTCTTGATATTGCTCCTAGTCTGTCTGCTGCTCCTAGAGTTGCTTTCTAATCCTGTAGAAGGTAAGGCACACTCATTAGAATTTATGTTGTTGTCCTGAGATGTTGTTTTAGCATTCCTAATCTCGCTTGGATTATCTTTAATACTTTTGTCTATCGCCCTATATGTTTTAGATGTAGAGGCAGACGCAGTAGTGGGACTAATCCTATAAAGGCCAGGTGCTATCACATTAGTGTTCTTGACAACAGCTTTCCTTTTTGTTTCTCATTAGGCAAGGGGGTTAATGGTGCAATACCCGTAGATTCCTCACCCTGCCCTTTTTGACTTGCAAGCTGAGACTTCAAAAGATTTATTTGATCTTGCATGTTTTTGTAAGAACGCTCATACGACAGTTTGTCATACTTGCATTCTTCCTTTTTCGTATCAAGTTGTTTAAAATATGTGCAATTTTGTTTTTCAAGCTTTAAAAGTGCCTTTTCATATTTTTCAACAATTTGAGACGTCTCAGCTCGAAGTGTTTCATCATCCTCCACAGAATATGTTTGGAAAATAATAGACATGATATCGGTCGATAGAGCTTCAAAAGAGAGAGAGTCATTTTGCATTTCCAAAACTTTTATGTGTTCCAAGTATTCATTTGCTTCATTCACTAAGGATTTGTGGTCCTTAACGAATTCTGCTGACTCTTTCAAAAGATTGTATTCCACATTTTGAACAACCGCATAGATTGCATCAATGTGTGGATTAATGTCTTGTTCAAACATTCCTTTTAGTTCAGTCTGAAATCTTGAAAGCCAATCTTTGTTGTTACTGTTTGTTTTGGATGCCACAATACTTTGAAGTGTTTCAATTCTCTGTTTAAGATCAACCAAATATAGTCTAGCCGCACTTGTTTCACAAGTGTTTGTAGATGCCATTTGTTCGATGTTAGACAAATGTTTTGAGACAGTTTTTTGTTTTGTGAAAACCACTGGTTTTTGAAAAAACAGATGTGACTTCTTTTGAACAAGATGAACCCCAGATTCTGTGTTAAGCTTGTTATAATCAATTGGTTTAATTTCTGGGTTCATTTGTCTCATTTTGACACGTCTCTTTTCAGTATGCTCAATCGTGTCATCCGAATCATAAATCTCAATCGGATCATGATTATCATTTAGCACACTACCATTATATAACACATTCTGATTTTGCTGAGCTTTCTTGAGATAATAAGGGTTTTCATAACCGATAGCCGTTTTCTTTAATGTATGTAAAATCGGGTTTGTATCGTTTATTAACAAGTTAATTGTTTGTGCAGAATGACCCGTTTTTTACAAGTAAATCTTCCAACTTTGCAATGGTTTCCTTTTTGTCAGTGATCTCTGTTTGAAGATCTTTTTCACGTTTTGAAAACCTTTCATTCAACTCCTTCCTTTCTTTTTCAAGATTGGAATAAGTTGATTTTTGTTTTGAAAGTTGGTTGGTTAGTTCAAAATTTTCTTTGGTAAGAGATTTGATTTGCAAATTCAAATTAACATCGAGAGTGTCAAATTTTATTTGCAAATGTTTCTCTCTTAACTCAGAATCTCTTAAGCTAACCTCAAGTTCTGACTGTTTATCGTTATGAAAATCATAAGCTCTTGCATTCACCTTATAACTCTCAAGCTCAGCGGTCAAATTTTCATTCGCGGCCTTAACCTCGCGATTGACCGTTTTAACTTTCTCAATTTCAATACTACAATTATGCAATAATGATTCAAACATAGCACGTGTTTCCTCATCATTATCAGGATGCTGTGACTCGAATTCATCATTAGGATCCATATCTGGAGTTACCAAATTAGTATTACTACAACTTGGTTCGTCCATGTATGTATCATAAATGAGATTAGGAGTCTCAGGATGCTGTTCATTTTGAGGTGACATATCAAACATTTCATTATTGTGACATGTAGCATATGGTTGTACCTCAGAAACCGCATTAGTGTCAAAAGCAGGAGGTGCTTCTGAATCTGTGTCGTACTTTGCCTCCTGAAGATTAGCCATAAAAATGCAGTTTGCATCGATGTCCTCTTGATCTTCTGAAGCATCCATAATAGCCATGAAGTCATTCTCTTCTGCACTCAACTGAAGCCCAGCCGTTTCCTTGTTTGCCAACATTAATGCTTTCTGCAAGTAAGCTGGATCCCTCTTATTCGGCTTGTCTGGACAGTTCCTAGCCATGTGTCCAATACCCTGACAGTTGAAGCACTTCATCATATTACCCTGATTCCTATTCCCAGCTCCCTGAGCAACATTCCCAAACTGATTCCCAGCATTCTGTACCCTTTGATTACCAACAGCATTACCCATCTGATTCCCTGCAAACTGACCCATCTGATTACCAACATACTGCCCTGCATTCTGATTACCCATCTGATATCTTGGAGCATATCCCTGCTGATTCCCATATCCCCCAACCATCTGACCTTGCTGTCCCATGTTGAAACTCGGCTGTGCAATCTGCTTGTTGCGAGTGTTCGATGAGATTCGTTGATTGTTGTTGGTGGGTGTGGAATAACGTCCTTGGAATGCTTTTGATAGGTAGGCAAAAGCTTGAGTCAAAGCATCAGTTGACTCATCCTGATCCTGTTGATCTGGGTGTTGCGGGTATTGTTGTTGTGGGATTACATGTTGTTGTTGTGGGTAGAATGGTGATTGTGGAATATACTGTTGTTGCATGAATTGCTGAGTGGATGATGATGATGATGGTTGTGCACTGACTGTTGCAGGTGTAGGTGATTGGACTATGAGTGCAAGAGGATCTTGTTGTTTAGCTTGTTTTCTCTGTTCTGACTTCATTTGCCTCTTTTTGGTTTTGTTTTAGGAAGTCATAGAGCTGATCATAGTTCACCTCGTGAAGGTTTTGAGTTTGGTTGACAATAGTAACGTATCGTCCCCATTCTTCTGGAAGGTTGTTGATGAACTTGATGTTCTGAACAATTTGTTTATGATCCAAATTGTGTCTGATCAACTCATTCATTAGAGTACAAAACCGTGTGTAGTAAGATTCAATCTGCTCAGCTGGAGTGGATGTGAACTTCTCCCATTCAGTCAGAAGCTTGTTTTCCACGTCTTGTTTACCAATGTCTGTACCATAGCAGAGTCTTTTTACTCGTTCCCACATTGCATAAGCAGTTTCACAACTGTCGACAGCACAGAATATTTCTTGTGGTAAACCAAGTTGGATTAAATGCATTGCCATGTCATCTGCTTCAATTTGCTTCTGATCTGCCAATGTGTATTCCTCTTCCGTTTGAGTCCGGAAGGTTGCTTTAATTGGAGGTGATGCATTAGGATTCCCAGCTGTGACTTGAATCTGGCGAGGCACGAATGGACCTTCCTCTATGGATTTGATCAATAGTTTACCTTGTCCTAGAGGCTTGGTTTTCATGTATCTTTTCATACGACTCGTCCATGGAAGATAACCACCTTTTTCTAACATTGGAGGTCGGTTTTCTGAACCTGCAGCATGAATGTCTTGTTGTGTAGTCATCTTTAAGATATGGTATGATAAAGTGGATTGAGGATCGTGTCAACAAAATAGAAGATGTTGTTGTGAAGCCTTGGTTTGTTGTTGAAGATCGTTGATGTTGTAATATATGTAGATGAAGCAAATTAAATAACGTTACTAAATTTGATTAGAGTATAATTAAGACAAAGTCAAAATTTACAATTAATGTAAACTTTTGAGTTGACGAAATTACGTTCGAATCAAATCCTTGAAAGTTATTTAACTTTGAACTTAATTCACACAAGTACGATGGAAGTTGTTACGGTGGAAATTTTGGTCTGGAAACTTAGAAACTCAATAACTTCCTTCTGGAGCGTTTTCAGGCCTCGAAACTTGGGTTGAATGAATAAATTTTTTCAACGTGTCCTTCTCCTCGGTCTCACGGTCGTTTTGACAGGTGTTTCGCTGAAAACGGAGTTACGGTTCAAAAGTTATGATCGTTTGAAGTTTCACAGAAGTACGAGGGCCAAAACTGCCAATTCTGGAAGTTCCCAAAGGCTGCTGGAAAGTACAGGGACTGAAATTGACAAATCTGAAAACAACTTTGACAAGTCTCAACTGCGGCAAGTCTCAACTGCGATAAGTCTCAACTGCGACAAGTCTCAACTGCGATAAGTGTATGAATTGCGATAAGTCTGGTCAGTGGGCAATTGCGATATGAGCTCAACTGCGATAAGCAATAGCGATACCTATCGCAATTCTAATACAAGAACTGCGATATCTGAATTGCGATAAGATCCGATTTAGACAACTGCGATAAGGACCTGAAATGCGATAAAACGCAGATATTTCTTCCAATTGCGATAAAACGCAGATCTTTTGTTCCAATTGCGATAAAACGCCACCTTTGTTGACTTTTAAGTACTTTCCCACGTGAAACCTTCTTTCCCTGACAACTTTTTACCCACTTTGCTATAATTCCTGCCAATTACACCAACTTGTACCAACTTTGAACCAATCAAATCAAGTCAATAAAACACTATAATATTCAATAACACAAAAGTGATTTTATTTCTTGAATAACTTCGATCTAAAGCAACTAAGAACACTTCGTGGCCTTTTTATGAACACGAACCACAACAGTTGGTTACTTTGCAAACAAACCGAACAATATTACCTTCTACCTTGTTGCTTGGCTCATGTATACCACTTGTAACACCACAAATCTCTTCTTTATCATACAAACTAACACTTGATGACACTCACTAACATGTATAGAACAATAAGAGAATATGTATGGATCATATGGGAGAATATTGGTCAAATGATTATTAACTTTAAAGGATAATAATACAAGAGACTTGAGAGAACTTGGCACACACACACACTCTTATCTTATCTTTAATGAGGCACCCTTCTGTGAAAGAGTGTGTGCGTGGTTTTATGTTTCACAGCCAACCATTTTGGGCTTTGGAAGGCTTTTCACTTGGACCTAAAGTGGGCTTAATATTTACATTACACTTATAATTAACTTACACACAATACTAATGCTATAAGCCCACTACACTTGATACATATTATACAAGACACTACAAGTTCTAATAACAAATGACCATCACTTCCAAAATAGCATAAATTAAATGCTAACACAAAGTCATATTGGAATTTTATTAGTCCGTGGCATGAGCCGAGTATTGTGTAACTATCATGATGCTATATTTTAAACTAATATGAAATATAATTAAAAAAAAAAAAGTTTCATTTAATTTATTTGTATGCATTTTTCAATCCTTGTTAACTCGATTCTAACATTAGAATTTTTGTTGAGCCTTGTTAGTTAACTTTGATTTATTTGGATGTTAAAGGACTATTGCAGGGTTCACTATTGGCTTTAAAAACATATCTGCAACTATTCTCATGACTTCTGAATTGCATCCATGTTTGATTCTATGTATGTAGATTCTACATGTCCGCCTAATCGTTGGCTGTGTTTGTAATTTTACTAGGTTTAATGTTATTTTAGAAAACAACATGGACCTATTATAACATTGAGATTGTTTGCGACCCTTATTTTCTATCATATATTTGTAGTCGAGTTTTGATTAAAAAAAAGCCCTAATTTGTAGACCTAACTGTCTAATTGACACCCTTTGTAACCATTAATTGAAATCAATGTAGAAGCAAAATTATCTAAAAATCCAATTAACCAATCTAGCCACTCATTTTCTCATTTAAAAAAAAAAAAAAAAAAAAAAAAAAAAAAAAAAAAAAAAAAAAAAAAAACGCACTTTCTAACTCTTTTTTAAAAGTAAAATATCTTGCAAAAGTTAAATCGTCAAGTGAAAAAAAATAAACCATCGCGACGAGTATTTTTTTATCTTTCAGTAAACGAGCACTTCGCTATACTTTCAATGAACGTTTTTTTCAACATTTTTTTAGTTACGCTTGAAAAAATCACATGTGATTTTTTCAGACATAACTGAAAAGAAAATCGAAAGAAAATTCGTCGAAAGTATATAGAACTGTCCCTATATAGAAAGATGATTTAATTCTCGTTGCGACGGTATGATTCGTTTTGCATAACGATTAACGGTTTGCGAGATATTTAATTTTTTTTTTTAAAGGAAAGTTTATTTTATTTTATATGTTTTGATAAAAAAAATGAATAATCAAGGTTGGTTCATTGGATCTTTAGAAAATATTGGATTTACATTGAACTTTTATATTGTAACCATACCATTTTTATTGAACGTTTTATGATTTTTTTTCGCAATTATTAGTCATTTTATATCATTTTTGCATTATTTTTCTCTTATTCACAGTTTCACACGTATGTTTTACTATTGTTACGTTTTGCTATCCATTTAGCATGACCGAGCAAATTCATGAATGATGTCACAGTATCCTTACAAGTGACTAACTATTTTTCTCATTGTTATTATTGGGGAAATATTTACCTGCTTTTCCAAGCAGGCAATTTCCTACTTTCCATTGTAAAAGAAAAAGGGAAACATGTATGTATGATATGATTAAAGGGCTTAAATGTAAATTTTTTTAACTTTTTTACAAAGAAAAGCAGGCAATTGCCTGCTTTGTTGATGCAGGTAATATTTCCCCTTATATTAGTACTTTTAATACTTATAAATTGTTATGTTTAGGGTTGTTTTAGACATTTATACTATCGATACATCTACCCTTATAGAAACCATCGCGGCCCTCTTTAACTTTTAGACATTCATACGCCATATGCTCTTTTACAGCTTGCTTACAGAATCGTCAAGAATAGCTCCAAATCATGTCTTTTTGCGTGTCTTTTGTAATATTGTTCCATAATTACTGAAAGTGTAAAACTTAGGCAATTAAGTATCAGTTCAGATATAAACATGCAATATATGAGCAATAATCATGTGATAAGTATAATACTAATTAGGATACGCCGTATGGATTAGAACGTGCTAAAAAGGAAGATTATATCACGACTCAAAAGAAATTCTAGGAATTGAAGTTTCTTAATTTTACCACCGACGGGATGACGCCGCAAGATGCGGCTAATATCAACAAAATCAAAGATGAGATCCGAGCAAAATATTTTTAGTTTTTATATATTTGTTGTATCGTATTTTTTTTCGTTGTACTTCGTATCGTATTTTTAATATATCGTATTTGAATTTTAGTTTTAATAAAAGAAAAATAGAAAGAAAAAAATTGTGACACACATGCGCCAATAACAGTTATAGCTGGAGCGGGTGTTTTATTTATTATGACGTTATTTGGTGGATGCTGAGATGACACACAAATAACAAAATGGTGTTGCAGTGCACCTAGCACTATTATATACTCCATCCGTTCCAAATTATAAGTGCATTTTCAATTTGCACAAAGTTTAATAAAATCCCACTAACTAATCTATTCACTAATAAAATATTTCTCTATTCACTAAAGTGTCTTTTGATTGGTTGAAATAAGAAAATGGACAAGTATTTCTGGACAATCAAAATAAAAAAATAAACTTATAATTTGGAAGGAGAAAGAACAAAACATGAAATTAAATGAGATTAATTCCCTAATGTGTTGACCCACCAATCCCCTATAAAATACGCTAAGGGGCTGTTTGGTTTGTTGCTAGGAATCACAGTACGTATCGGATTTGGTATGGGTATAATGACAATAGATATGAAAAAGTCTATGATTACGTTTGTTTATGTTTGGATGATAAAATATGGTTTGAAAGAGTGTATAGATATTTGAAGTTTGTAGTGGAAAAGAGAGGGGCCCACGAATGGATTTTATAGATACCAAATTGGTGAGTAATGAGTCAATGGCTAAGAGCAATCGGTACCGTTGGCTGGCGAAGTCGCGTCGTCGGACCAGCCGAGAAAAATGGATGGCGCACGGTACCGTGGGTGGCGCCATGGTGGCCAGCCCACGCCGTGGTTTTTTTTTTTTTTTTTTTTTTTTTTTTGGTGGGTTTGTGTTTGAGTCCTTTTTTTTTTTTTTTTTTTTTTTTTTTCCTTCTTCTTGAGTTGGAGATCCACAGGTCTATGATAGAGAAGATGGAGAAGAAGACCAATGTTTCTTTTCTTTCTTCTTTTTTTTTTTTTTTTGAATATAAATAATTAATTTATAGTTTATACCCATTAAGTTTGATTTAGTTAATATTGTGTATGTTTTATTTTATGTAAAACAAAAAAAATGGACGACGGCACCACATTTTTTGGTGTCATGGGTAACGGCCAGAATGTGGTGCCGTGGGATTTCTGGCGCCATAGAGATTTTTGCTGACGTGGCATGCACTTTTTGGCGATGGCTTGAAGCCATGGCTTGAGGATACCCATCACTCTAAGATATATTCATTTTATTACTGGGCCCACTAAAAAAACACCTTTAATCATTAAGAAACCAATAACCATATTCCAATATACCCATACCAAAGGCATCTTAAATATGACATGGTGTCCTAAATTTCCCGAGGTAATTCGCTTTATAAAATGCTACTTTATGTTTTAATTAATGAATTTAATACATCCTTTTTGATGTTTGAAAAATGAATGCATATGGCCTATATAAATCAAGAATGGGTTTTCTTTGATTTCTCATAAATTCGTAATGTGTATTCTCATTTTCATTGCAATTCTTCTTTTTATCCCCACATTTTCATATGAAAATTCAGCTAATTATTCTTTAAAAAGCTGTGACGCAACATATCAATGGCATCTGTTTGTTACCAATGATCTGCCTAATGAACTCGTTGGGTATATCCATGAAAGAAATGTATTTGATTCACCACCTTGTGATCATTGTTTCCTTCCTCCTAGAAGATTGTTTGTTTGGTACTTCTGTCCACTTGAGAATGTGTGGGAAGGCGAGTTCACTTGGGGCTCAAGAACAGTTAATGTTGATTTGTTTAATGGACACATCAAAAAGATCTGCTATAGATTTAAATTTGTATACCTTACACATCATTGTTATTGGTTAGTTAAACTAGATGAAATTTATGTATCTCGAAAGAACTCGACATTCCCAAGTACAAATTGGAATTATATTAGTTCGTGGCATGAGTCGAGTATTGTGTAACTATTGCGATTGTTATATTTTAAACCAATATGAAATATAATAAATATATAAAAAAAGTTTTATTTAATTTATTTGTGTTCATTTTTCAATCCTTGTTAACTCGATTCTAACATTAGAATTTTTGTTGTGCCTTTTTAGTTAACTTTGATTTATTTGGATGTTAAAGGACTATTGCAGGGTTCACTATTGGCTTTAAATACATATCTGCAACTATTCTCACGACTTCTGAATTGCATCCATGTTTGATTCTATGTATGTAGATTCTACATGTCTACCTAATCGTTGGCTGTGTTTAGGTTTAATGTTATTTTAGAAAACAACATGGACCTATTATAACATTGAGGTTGTTTGCGACCCTTATTTTCTATCATATCTTTGTAGTCGAGTTTTGATTAAAAAAAAACCCTAATTTGTAGACCTAACTGTCTAATTGACACCCTTTGTAACCATTAATTGAAATCAATGTAGAAGCAAAATTATCTAAAAATCCAATTAACCAATCTAGCCACTCATTTTCTCATTAAAAAAAAAAAAAAAAAAAAAAAAAAAAACCCACTTTCCAACTGTTTTTTAAAAGTAAAGTATCTTGCAAAGGGTAAATCGTCAAGTGAAAAAAATACACCATCGCGACGAGTATTTTTTTTTATCTTTCAGTAGACGGGCACTTCGCTATACTTTCGATGAACGTTTTTTTTTTATATATATATTTTTTTTAGTTGCGTTTGAAAAATTCATATGTGATTTGTATCACAAATCACATGTGATTTTTTCATACGCAACTGAAAAAAATTCAAAAGAAAATTCGTCGAAAGTATATAGAACTGTCCCTCTATAGAAAGATGATTTAATTCTCATGGCGATGGTATGATTTGTTTTGTGTAACGATTAACGGTTTGCGAGATATTTATTTTTAATTTTTTTAAAAGGAAAGTTTGTTTTATTTTATTTGTTTTGATCAAAAAATGAATGATCAAGATTGGTTCATTGGATCTTTAGAAAATATTGGATTTACAATGAACTTTTATATTGTAACCATACCATTTTTATTGAACATTTTATAATTTTTTTTCGCTATTATTAGTCATTTTTATATCATTTTTGCATTATTTTTTTCTCTTATTCACAGTTTCACACGTATGTTTTACTATTGTTACGTTTTGCTATCCATTTAGCATGACCGAGCAAATTCGTAAATGATCTCACAGTATCCTTACAAGTGACTAGCTATTTTTCTCATTGTTATTATTGGGGAAATATTTACCTGCTTTCCTTTGTAAATGAAAATGGGAAACATGTATGTATGATATAATGAAAGGGTTTAATTGTAAAATTTTTTAGCTTTTTTACAAAGAAAAGCAGGCAATTGTCTGCTTTGTTGATGTAGGTAATATTTCCCCTTATATTAGTACTTTTAATACTTATAAATTGTTATGTTCAGGGGTGTTTTAGACATTTATACTATCGATACATCTACCCTTATCGGAACCATCGCGGCCCTCTTTAACTTTTAGACATTCATACGCCATATGCTCTTTTACAGCTTGCATACAGAATCGTCAAGAATAGCTCCAAATCATGTCTTTTTGCGCATCTTTTGTAATATTGCTCCATAATCAATGAAAGTGTAAAACTTAGGCAATTAAGTATCAGTTCAGATATAAACATGCAATATTTGAGCAATAATCATGTGATAAGTATAGTACTAATTAGGATACACCGTATGGATTAGAACGTGCTAAAAAAGAAGATTATATCGCGACTCAAAAGAAATTATAGGAATTGAAGTTCCTTAATTTTATCACCGATGGGATGACGTCGCAAGATGCGGCTAATATCAACAAAATCAAAGATGAGATCCGAGCAAAATATTTTTAGTTTTTATATATTTGTTGTATCGTATTTTTATTTTCGTTGTACTTCGTATCGTATTTTTAATATATCGTATTTGAATTTTAGTTTTAAATGTGTTTGTTTAAAGGGTTTTGGCCGTACAATAGCTACGTACTTTTCGAAATATCCCGTTTTGGTACGCGTACTATTTTTCGTTCCACTTAATGTAGTCTACTTTCATGTTTTGTACCATTTTGCACATAAACTTGTTTAACCGAAACTGATAGCACCATTGCAACGTTTTCTTGACACGTGGGATTTCCACTAACCAAAATTAACTTATGTATCCCCTTTTCTTCCCCAAATTAGTTCAACCAGATTTCACCCTTTCATATGTCATATCATCCTTAAAGATTAAACAAAAATCAACCAAAAACAAAAACAAACTACAACTCTTAAAAAAAAGATCTTAGGTTTTTAGCTTCATTACAAATCTTTAAAGATCTTGAAGTTTATAAAGAATCTGTCATTAATCTGTGGATTAAAAGAAACCAAGATCAAACAAAACCATAACAAGAATTAATCCTTGTTCGATTTATCTGAACCAAACTCCATTATTAGATTTGTAGGTTTTTTCAAGATCAAGTCAGGAAATTGATGAGAAATGTTACAAAGTCCAAACTCGAAGAATATAAATGATCATAATATTGTACAATACCGAACTGCATTTTGTTCATAATATTGCACAACATTATAAGTACAAACAAAAAACTAGCATTTGACTGACTCAAACACAATAACCACGCTCATTTACAAATCAAGAAATAGTAACATCTAAACTAGTACTCAAAGAGTTACATACTTCTCATTTGCAGAAGCTTCATCAAGTACAATCTTCAGTTTCTTGTGCTCGTATTCTTGTAACGATTTCACAGCAAACTGTTCAGGTACAATCGGCCATCTCTTCCTGTTACTGAACACCGTACACATAAACATCCCAATAAGTGTAACCAAAGCACCACATACAATTCCAACCATCAACGCTACAAGAATCTTCACCACACAATCACTTTCTTTCGGAACAACAACCTTCACCTCATGCCTTTAATTCGAGAAATGTTACAAAGTCCAAACTCGAAGAGTATACACTGTGGTGAAGGGATAAACTGGATCGGGTACGGAAAAGGGTGTGGGAGCTCCACTCGCCGGCGGTGATGGTTGAACTGACCTGAAAGTCGTCGGAAAAGATACAGATTAACCGGAGTATGTGGCGGCGCGTGGTAGCTCCGGTAAGTGTCGAGTAAGTGAGGTTTAGTTCGGAATAATGTGATGAATCTAATGGTGGTGTCGGTTTAGCGTTGAAGCAAGTGGTAGTGGAGTTTGTTATGTGTCCAATGGAGAAGGAGATGTATTAGGAGAGAGAAGGAGAAATTGTGAAATCTGGTTAAAAACATGACATATGAAAGGGTTAAAAACATTGCCACGTTGGACTTTTAGCCGGTTTTAAAAAAGTTTAGCCGGTTGCAGGTAAACTTGTGTGCAAAATGGTACAAAACATGAAAGTAGACTACATTAAATGGAACGAAAAATAGTACGCATACCAAAACGGGGCATTTCAAAAAGTACGTAGCTATTGTACGGCCAAAACCCTTGTTTTAATAATAGAAAATTAGAAAGAAAAAAACTGTGACATACATGCGCCAATAACAGTTATAGATGGAGCGGGTGTTTTATTTATTATGATGTTATTTGGTGGATGCTGAGATGGCGCACAAATAACAAAATGGTGTTGCAGTGCACCTAGCACTATTATATACACCATCTGTCCCAAATTATAAGTGCATTTTCAATTTGCACAAAATTTAATAAAATCCCACTAACTAATCTATTCACCAATAAAATATTTCTCTATTCACTAAAGTGTCTTTTGATTGGTTGAAATAAGAAAATGGACAAGTATTTTGGGACAACCAAAATAAAAAAATAAACTTATCATTTGGACGGAAAAAGAACAAAACATGAAATTAAGGGGTTGTTTGGTTTGTTGCTAGAAATTACGGTACGTATCGGATTTGGTATGGGTATAATGACAATGGATATAAAAAAGTGTATTATTATGATTGTTTATGTTTGGATGATAAAATATAGTATGAAAGAGTGTACAGATATTTGAAGTTTGTAGTGAAAAAGAGAGGGGCCCACGAATGGATTTTATAGACACAAAAATTGGTGAGTAATGAGTATATGACTAATATATATTCATTTTATTACTGGGCACACTAAACAAATACCTTTAATCACTATGAAACCTATAATCATATTCCAATATACCCATACCAAAGGCATCTTAATTATGACATGGTGTCCTTAATTTCCCGAGGTAATTCGCTTTATAAAATGCTACTTTATCTTTTAATTAATGAATTTAATACATCCTTTTTGATGTTTGAAAAATGAATGCATATGGCCTATATAAATCAAGAATGGGTTTTCTTTGATTTCTCATAAATTCGTAATGTGTATTCTCATTTTCATTTCAATTCTTCTTTTTATCCCCGCATTTTCATGTGAAAATTCAGTTAATTATTCTATAAAGAGCTGTGACGGAACTTATCAATGGCATCTGTTTGTTACCAATGATCTGCCTGATGAACTCGTTGGGTATATCCATGAAAGAAATGTATTTGATTCACCACCTTGTGATCATTGTTCCCTTCCTCCTGGAAGATTGTTTGATTGGTACTTTTGTCCACCTGAGAATGTGTGGGAAGGCGAGTTCACTTGGGGCTCAAGAACAATTAATGTATCTCGAAAGAACTCGACATTCCCAAGTACAAATTGGAATTATATTAGTCTGTGGCATGAGTCGAGTATTGTGTAACTATTGCGATTGTTATATTTTAAAAAAATATGAAATATAATAAATATAAAAAAAGTTTCATTTAATTTATTTGTGTTCATTTTTCAATCCTTGTTAACTCGATTCTAACATTAGAATTTTTGTTGAGCTTTTTTAGTTAACTTTGATTTATTTGGATGTTAAAGGACTATTGCAGGGTTCACTATTGGCTTTAAATACATATCTTCAACTATTCTCACGACTTCTGAATTGCATCCATGTTTGATTCTATGTATGTAGACTCTACATGTTCGCCTAATCGTTGGTTGTGTTTGTAATTTTACTAGGTTTAATGTTATTTTAGAAAACAACATGGACCTATTATAACACTGAGGTTGTTTGCGACCCTTATATCATATCTTTGTAGTCGAGTTTTGATTAAAAAAAGGCCTAATTTGTATACCTAACTCTCTAATTGAGACCTTTTGTAACAATTAATTGAAATCAATGTAGAACCAAAATTATCTGAAAATCTTTTTAACCAATCTAGCCACTCATTCTTTCATCAAAAAAATAAAATAAAATAAAAAAATGCACTTTCCACATCTTTTTTAAATAAAATATATTGCAAAAGGTAAATCGTCAAGTGAATCGCGACGAGTATTTTTATATCTTTCAGTAGACGGGCATTTCGCTACACTTTCGATGAACCTTTTTTTTCGATTTTTTTTTCAGTTACGTTTGAAAAAATCACATGTGATTTCATACGTGGTTTTGCGACCTTACAACAGGTTTTACCTCTCAAGGGATCTTGAGAAGTTTGCAATCCCCACCAGGCAGTGTACCTGACCGTTGTAGTATAGTGAAGTGGCAAGTACCGGGGATTGATCGTTCAACTCAAAGAATAGTGTTCGTTAGGATTGAAATTAATCTAACTAGGTCTAAAGGTGAGGGATGATTCTTTTTGTATTTTTATATTTTATGGAAAGCAAGTAAAAATCTCTGGTTTTGGAAGAAGGGGCGGAATTAGTTGCTAATCAACTAACCCAAAAGCTACTAATTAAACTAATATGCAAGAAAAGTAAACTAGGGTTCTACAAGGGAAATGAAGCATGTCTACCTATGATATGTTACTCCTTGCTAGCTATCCAATTCTACCTATTGAATTGTCACACCTTGTTTTAATTGACGGGTTGTATTCCTTAATATCAATCGTGGGGTGGCGTACGTACTTCCCCAACTCTATAAGCTCCTACTTCACTCCTATGTCGAGCCGACTAAGAAGCTCCTAACATGGGATCACTAGAATTCGCTCATGCATTAAATACAACCAAATAAACCTAGTACGCATTGGTTCATGTTTCTTAAGACGTTCAAGCAAGTTACCGTATAGGAGGTTAGCCAGTTTTCTTAAGCCTAACATCGATATCACCCAATCAAACAAGAGACAATAGGAAACAAGAATTATAAACTAAACCAACTAGATCTATTGAAGTTGTCACGCCCTAATTGATGGAGATGGACACACACATCAACAAGAAATCAATAAGATCTAATTAGTTATACACAAGTTTCACACAATCATAAGTAGACACAAGGTGATTTAGCCAAGCATAATTAATGAAGAGCAATCAACAATAATCATAATTGAAGACATAACATAGGATTGAATCGATAAACAAACCATTACAAGATGTTTATGGCATGATTAGGACCCTCTAAGTGGCTAGAAAAACACCTACCTAAACCCTAGAATCGGACTTAGGGTTTAGGGCTTACAAATAATGAAGTTATGATGTTGTATTTATAGGCAGTTTGCTGTCCGAGGGGTTCTGACGGCGTCAGCCTTAACAAGTGACGTCGTCACATCCAATTTTTCACCAAATTGTAGATCTTTTCTTCCCGATCGCGTGGCCTTTTGAATCACCTAAATCCGAGTTCGTATGAGGATTTTATGGCCAAAACAGTAACAGCTACCGCGCGCGCAAGTTGTGACTAGATAACACGTGATGGCCTTCTTGACGCCGTCTCCCTTTAAACCTCCAAAATCCGTTCTGGCCTAACAGAAGCTGACGCCGTCAGAATATAGGCATGACGCCGTCCCTCTTTAAATTAAGCCGTGACGACCTTGATCACTCCAAAGGGTGACGCCGTCAGAATTCCCATGCAAATTTCTCTGGCTTATCATGAGTAAATTTCACATCCACCACTTTTGCCAAGCCATGACGCCGTCTGGAGTAAATCCTGACGCCGTCAAAGGTAACTTTTTAGCCGATTTTGAGACTTTGTCGTTTTCTTCACTTTATGCTCCAAAAACGTCCAAAATGCTTCCTTTTCCAGATTTCTTCTTAAAAGTACCTAAAATGACAAAAGGAACGATTTAGGGCAATATTTGATCAAATAAATACGATTTAGGGCTTAAATGACCCCTTAAAAGCGGTACACTTTTCGCTTCATCAAATACCCTTACACTTGAGATTTGCTTGTCCTCAAGCAAATGCGCTTTTATTCTAATCAAAATACAAGTTAGGGGTCATTTAATGCAAACATAAAAGTAATTACAACAAATAATCGTTCCACTTCAATCATAATAAGCACGGAGATTATAAACTAGCACCTCACAAGTAGTGTTTAGATACTCACATCTCTCAAGTGTCATCAAAATAAATCTCATAAATGAAAACGGATAATATCTCTCACTACCTGTCATAGCAAATAGATTACCATAGGCTTGGGAAAGGATCGAAAACCTCCTCCACTAGGCGTAAGCACCTAAGATAAACTATCAAAGAGGGCTTTTACATGGGTTATAACGTTAGGTGTAGGGAAAAGGAAAACACGGTTTCGTTGGATAAAGGATATTTTACTGGTGGCGAGTTAAAGATCTTGATTAATTACATGTACTATACAATGTTGCTAAGCCAAGACTAGACTCGATCTTAAGCTAGAAACGAAATAACAAAATAACAAAAATATAAAACAAACATAAAATGAAACGGGATGGTAGTCCGTATGTTTTTTCTATTTTTCATTTTCTCATTTTTTTTGTGTTTTTCTTGATTTTTTTTTTTTTTTTTTTTTTTTTTTTTTTTGAATACACTTTTACCCTACCATCCAAAATAATACATCATAGGGGCGTTGCATTCCCCTTACACTTGAATTTTTACATAACTTTACAAATACTAATCTAATGACTCGAATTAAGATAATTGAAAAACTTGGAGTACTTTTAAAACATTTAGCACATATGGGGGTAATAAATGATGTTCTTTCCCATTACTCCATTACACTAGTACTTTACCCATGAGTCCCAATCGTCCCAAAACAATATGTACAAGGATATGACTCGACTTAGCAACCATGTAATCAACTAGATAATTAACTTGGGTTTAAACAAATGTTGTAACAATAATGCACTAAAAATGAGTGCATACAAGGTAGGCTAAGGCGATTTGGGTGTACATTTAAGTGGGGTGTAAACAAATTCTTCCTTTAAGTAAAATGCTTAAAGGTCGAAACGAAAAGATAGGCTCTGAGGGGTGTACTAGGGGTATCGTGTACTATAAATGAGTATAACGCAAAGGGTGTGGGAGAATTACTTGACCAATGTAGCCAACGTAATTATAACAAAAACACAGGTGTAAAACAATGGGTTAATCCTAATGCCTCTTATCATGTAGTAAATCTAACTACACGAATGTAGTCTCACTTGTGGCCTCGGAATGGTCCTAACGCAAGTTCTAGAATCTAAGTGCTACCGGTACACACATCATAGCAAAATGCTTTTCCTACCAATTCTAGGGGCGAACCTCACATATTTGGGGGTGGAAAAATTTTTTAGTGGTACGGTTTTTGTGCTAGTTATATAACTCCTATCCGTGAGACGCTCATTAAGATCAAAGTTTCACTCCTATATGTTGTAAAAAATTTTAAATTTGGCACTAAAATTATCCTAACAGGTATTTATCTCAGTTTTATTACACATCCACTATTAAACAAACAAAAATCAAGCGCAATAGCATTCTCTAATCGTACTTTTACCCCCCCTTACACTTAAGATGAACATTGTCCCCAATGTTCAAATAACAAATGTAAAAGCATAAAGTAAAAGAATGAAATCAAATACTCCCCTGATTCGTTCGGAGGATAATGAAGTAACATGGTTAGATCTTCTTCCAAAGTAATGTTGAAGCTCCAAGGCTAATGCATCGCCATAAGCTTGATCCAACAAACATTTCCTTGTCCAAAATAACCTGTTAAACCTGAGAAAACAAACACGAAAAACCAAAGCATCAAACCGAACAAAGACAACTCACAACTAGGTGTAATTCCAGACTTAGAAATAAAACAATAAAAGATATAATGCTTGCGGAATGAATGTTTTGCAGGTTCCTGGAGTTTATAAGTTAGAGATTTAATAAAAACTTTTTATGAAAACAAAACTTTCAAAAATTTTAGAAAATTAAAACCTGACGCCGTCAGGTTGTAATTCCTGACGCCGTCAGAAATGATCTGACAGAATTCTCATGTTAAGTTTCCGGAAAATTTCTGGAAAAACCTATACCTCATTTCCTGGAAATCCTGCAAAATATCATTATGACTCGATACAAGCATTTGACTCAAACAAATACTAATATGTATGTTAATTTAATATTATTATGATTCATGTTCATTTGTTCTAATAAACCGATTTGACTTTCCCTTACACTTATCTTTTGCAAAATACCTTTATATGTAGTTAAGACGAAGTTAAAAACAAAATAAAGCATTTTCACAATTTTAGTTTTGAACATGAATCAATAATAATAAAAATTAAACATATATACGGAAGCAAATAAAATCAAACAAACAAATAAATAAACACACAAAGCAAATAAAGCTTGGGTTGCCTCCCAAGAAGCGCTTGTTTTTGTTCGAGTCACGAGCCTGACTCTACCCTTATTTAACAAAAATAGGGGAGGTTTTCCCTACACTTAGGATTAAGTGCGGGTGAAAGTAGCGATACACACCCTTAGGGTGTGAATATGCCACGTGAGGTGAAGGGGGTGAGTGAATGGCTTCCTTCATCCTAAAACTACCCGGATAATATTGGTTGATGGGTGGGTCGGTTCCTCTTTTTTCTCCTAGATGTAAATCTAAGGATGAAAAGTTGTGTAAAGGTTGAGGTTCCGGCTCATCAACACTAGGAAATTCCCTAGAACTAAGAGTAAGGTCATCACTAAAAGTGTTCAAACCTATATCCTCTAGTTGTGCTTGGTCCAAGGGTTCTACCTCCATCGGGATTCCTAAAGTCTCTTCTACTTCTTCCGGGTAAGTCACGGGCGGTGTGGGTGCCTCAAATGATGGTTGAGTATTTTGTGGGCTTATGGTGTTTACCTCATTATTCCACGTGTCAAGATCACCTATATCCTCGTCAATTGTTTTCTTAGGTAGTGATAATAACAAACCTAGTGCTTCATCCAACTTATGATTTATTGATACGGCTCTATCCACAATTCCTTGGCAAACTAGGTCACTTTTCCTATTAGCCTCACTAAAACAAGATCCTAAACATGGAGGTTGTTCATAAGAATCTATCCTAGGTGAAGGCTCATATGATTCATAAGTGTCTCTAAATGAGGTATTTTGAACTTCTTGGTGTTCTAGCCACTCAACCATATCTTGCAATCTTAGAAATCTAAGTGAAAAGTCCATTTGAAGCAAATTAAAAACAAAATCACAAAGAAAAGATAGACTACGAGAAAGCTACAAAATAAAAAGAAAAATCTCACTTGATAGGAATCTTGTGAGTAGACCTAATAAAAATAAAATTTCAACCTAAGCAATAACTACTCCCCGGGCTGCGGCGCCAAAAACTTGATGCGTGGTTTTGCGACCTTACAACAGGTTTTACCTCTCAAGGGATCTTGAGAAGTTTGCAATCCCCACCAGGCAGTGTACCTGACCGTTGTAGTATAGTGAAGTGGCAAGTACCGGGGATTGATCGTTCAACTCAAAGAATAGTGTTCGTTAGGATTGAAATTAATCTAACTAGGTCTAAAGGTGAGGGATGATTCTTTTTGTATTTTTATATTTTATGGAAAGCAAGTAAAAATCTCTGGTTTTGGAAGAAGGGGCGGAATTAGTTGCTAATCAACTAACCCAAAAGCTACTAATTAAACTAATATGCAAGAAAAGTAAACTAGGGTTCTACAAGGGAAATGAAGCATGTCTACCTATGATATGTTACTCCTTGCTAGCTATCCAATTCTACCTATTGAATTGTCACACCTTGTTTTAATTGACGGGTTGTATTCCTTAATACCAATCGTGGGGTGGCGTACGTACTTCCCCAACTCTATAAGCTCCTACTTCACTCCTATGTCGAGCCGACTAAGAAGCTCCTAACATGGGATCACTAGAATTCGCTCATGCATTAAATACAACCAAATAAACCTAGTACGCATTGGTTCATGTTTCTTAAGACGTTCAAGCAAGTTACCGTATAGGAGGTTAGCCAGTTTTCTTAAGCCTAACATCGATATCACCCAATCAAACAAGAGACAATAGGAAACAAGAATTATAAACTAAACCAACTAGATCTATTGAAGTTGTCACGCCCTAATTGATGGAGATGGACACACACATCAACAAGAAATCAATAAGATCTAATTAGTTATACACAAGTTTCACACAATCATAAGTAGACACAAGGTGATTTAGCCAAGCATAATTAATGAAGAGCAATCAACAATAATCATAATTGAAGACATAACATAGGATTGAATCGATAAACAAACCATTACAAGATGTTTATGGCATGATTAGGACCCTCTAAGTGGCTAGAAAAACACCTACCTAAACCCTAGAATCGGACTTAGGGTTTAGGGCTTACAAATAATGAAGTTATGATGTTGTATTTATAGGCAGTTTGCTGTCCGAGGGGTTCTGACGGCGTCAGCCTTAACAAGTGACGTCGTCACATCCAATTTTTCACCAAATTGTAGATCTTTTCTTCCCGATCGCGTGGCCTTTTGAATCACCTAAATCCGAGTTCGTATGAGGATTTTATGGCCAAAACAGTAACAGCTACCGCGCGCGCAAGTTGTGACTAGATAACACGTGATGGCCTTCTTGACGCCGTCTCCCTTTAAACCTCCAAAATCCGTTCTGGCCTAACAGAAGCTGACGCCGTCAGAATATAGGCATGACGCCGTCCCTCTTTAAATTAAGCCGTGACGACCTTGATCACTCCAAAGGGTGACGCCGTCAGAATTCCCATGCAAATTTCTCTGGCTTATCATGAGTAAATTTCACATCCACCACTTTTGCCAAGCCATGACGCCGTCTGGAGTAAATCCTGACGCCGTCAAAGGTAACTTTTTAGCCGATTTTGAGACTTTGTCGTTTTCTTCACTTTATGCTCCAAAAACGTCCAAAATGCTTCCTTTTCCAGATTTCTTCTTAAAAGTACCTAAAATGACAAAAGGAACGATTTAGGGCAATATTTGATCAAATAAATACGATTTAGGGCTTAAATGACCCCTTAAAAGCGGTACACTTTTCGCTTCATCATGATTTCATAAATCACGTGTGATTTGTGATACAAATCACATGTGATTTTTCCAGACATAACTGGAAAAAAAATCAAAAGAAAATTCAATGAAAGTATATAGAAGTGTCCCACTATAGAAATATGATTTAATTCTCGTTGCGATGGTATGATTCGTTTTGCGTAACGATTAACGGTTTGCGAGATATATTTTTTTTTAAAGGGAAAGTTTATTTTATTTATTTGTTTTGATCAAAAAATGAATGACCAAGATTGGTTTATTGTATCTTTAGAAAATATTGGATTTACGAGTTGAGATCAATATAGATCTTATATTTGTCATAGATCTAAAGAACCAATCTTAGCCATCCACTTTTCATCTAAATTAATAAAAACACATTTTTCACCTTTGAAAAAAAAAAAAAAAAAAAAAAAAAAAAAAAAAAAAAAAAAAAAAAAAACATATCTTGCAAATGATAAATCTTCAAGCTACCAAAAATACACCATCGCGGCGAGAATTAAATTATCTATCTATAGATATGCATTTCTCTATACTTTCATCGACTTTTTACAAATCACATGTAATTTTTACAAATCGTGTGTGATTTTTATAAATCATGTGTGATTTTTCTGGGCGAAAAGTTTGAAAAACAAAAAGATCGTTGAAAGTATATAGAATTGCATAACTATAGAAAGATAATTTAATTCTCATCGCGATTGTATGATTTTTTTTCGCGTAACGATTAACGGTTTGCGAGATATTTAATTTTTAAAAAAAGGGTGAAAGTTTTTTTTTTTTTTTTTTATCAAAAAAATGAATGACCAAGATTGGTTCATTGGATATATATTGAAATTTTGCCTTGGATTTACATTGAACTTTTTTATTGTAACCATACCATTTTTATTGAACGTTTTATGAGTTTTTTTCTCGCAATTATTAGTCATTTTTATATCATTTTTGCATTATTTTTTCTCTTATTCACAGTTTCACACGTATGTTTTACTATTGTTGCGTTTTGCTATCCATTTAGCATGACCGACCAAATTCGTGAATGATGTCACAGTATCCTTACAAGTGACTAGCTATTTTTCTCATTGTTATTATTGGGGAAATATTACCTGCTTTCCTCCGTAAAAGAAAAAGGGAAACATGTATGTATGATATAATGTAACACCCTGAAAATCGTAATGAAGCAGCGGAAGTCTAATTGGGGTATTACATCTCAGACCGTATTCACAATTATAGAAAACGACTCGAAGGAGACGTTTTGAGAAAATTTAGTTATCATTCATCAAATAAAATTAGAGTTTGCAACAACGGTTCTATAACATTTAATAGTACATAATGAAAATGTTTAAGTTAAAACGAATGATAACATTATTTTGGACGTCGTCCAAAAAGGGGCCCTAATCCACTCCGTGCCATTTATGCTTCTTAGATACCTGAGATAAAACATGCTAAAAGGGTCAACACTAAGGTTGAGTGAATCCATAGTGTTTTATTTGTAATAGTTTGAACACAAGTCAGATAGTAGTAAAATTAATGATATCGTATGTAATATATATTGCCCTAAGCCTCATGACACGCAAACCTTAACATCGGGTGAAATAATAAATGATATAAATAGCCCACATCATAAAATGATGTAGGTGATAATGCCCTTGTCGTAGGAGTTTGCCAAACTCTTAGTTAATTCGAATAAAGTGCATTTGGTTACCATTCCAGGCTAACTTCAAATGGGGCGTCCACTTCCAATAGATCTATTCACTAAATTCACGTTCACTCGCAAGTGATTAATGGTTTATGATATGAGGGACTTTTGGCAAGGGTGGTAACTTAGGCAATATTAACTTAGCAATATCAATCAGGATAGCATACAGAAAATACTTGTGTTCAGATTTATAGCATGTATCTCACGGGATTTGAAAACATAGTAAAATGTGGGACTATGAACTCACCTCAGTGCAGTAGTAGTCTGAAATGCAATAGAGTCAAATAGTAGGTGGTAGTTCCGACGCGTGACCTAGATTAGTATGGCATAATTTAGTTAACAGACTAAGTTCAAGACTCCACGAATCTAATTCAAAAGTTTTAAAGTGTTTATGTTGTTGTTGCTGGTGTGGCAGCATTTAAGTTTAAAACCATGTTTTTAATATTTGAAGTTATTGGCTCAACGGGTTGTACGAGCGTACAAAAGAATAGGAATAGTGACTCTTGATCGGGAAGGTACGCACGAAGGATAACGATTTTGAAGTTAAAATGTGAACGTTTTATAGGACGGTTGGTGTTTAAATAATTGTGCGTGTGTATATATCTATATTTATACATATATTCATGTGGAAAAATAAATGAAGTTGGAATAAGTTTCACTATTACATAAGGTGCTAAAATTTGTGTTTGCGAGAAAATGATGTTTGAAGTTTAAAGAAAAATAATAGTTCTTGTTTGCTTGACTTATATAAGTTTTGACATAACCGTCATCAAATAGTAAGTTATAAAATCATCTAGTTAGTTTACGGTTTCCCAAATTTTATCGTATATAATTAAGGGTCATTATTAAAAATCGAGGTCATACCGAGTATATAATTTCCATGTTATATATTTTCACACAATGTATATAGTTGAAGTATTTAAATCATTTGTGTCGAGTCCTTTTTATTTCATATGTAGTCGTCGTATATATGTGAGTGGCGTGAATAATAATTGTCGAGTTATAATAAGTGTTATATATATATATATATATATATATATATATATATATATATATATATATATATATATATATATATATATATATATATATATATATATATATATGTCGAGGAGGCGGGATGGGCTGCGGCCCACTCAAAATAGTGAGACAGGCCTCAATAGTTGGGCTTCTTGTTGTGCAATGGGCTGTGGTCTGCTGCTTTTCATATGTCACATGGGCTTCGGCCCAATGTGATTATCCTTGAGTTTGTGGGCTAGGTAACGCCAAGAAGAAAAGAGAACACCAGGAACTATAGATGGGCTTCAGCCCATGGAGTAAGAATTTGTACTAAAAAAATCTAGCGCCAAGTTAGTGATACAAAAGAGTTTTTCGAGTATGCTATTTGTAGTCCAATTTATTTGGTATTCTCACTCCTTTCACTGGAAGGCAACTTTAGTGTTCCGACAGTGAGGTTGCGAAAACAACACGATTAGACGTACGACTACAAGCACACAAGTTTTCAAGTCTTACACCCTCGAGTTGAGTACAACACAACCCAAGTATCGAGTGTAAAGCTAAAGGCCAAGATTTGTGGACCTCATTCTACTTGATTCCAACTCGGTTCGAGGGTCGACATTTTCACAAACACCTCGCGGGCACAATTTAAGACCAAGGTTTTTGACTAGTGTGACTCTTAACCAAGTCCACACCATTCGAGTAGCTAGAACAAAATCATCACAATTACATGATTTTAAGAAACCCACTTTGGCTATCCTAGTTCGACCACAAGTGCACGAGTGTGAAAGTGTTCACAGTGGCTTGTTTGGGGTCGACATAACCATTCTAAGCTCACATGAAACCAGCGAATTTTAAACAACATCTATCCTAACAAATCTAACTAGATGAATCAATTCGACAAGAGCTTATACAATAAGCACAACATCCATATTCTTGAGCCAATATTAGTTTCTAAAATCATTTTCAAGATTTATTTCTACCACACCCTAACATCATGTAATCAGTTTCTTAAAGATAACATACTCAGCCGATTCACAAAACTAGCGAGACCATAACAATAACACAATGAATAATACCAACATTATTATCAAAATTAATTTCACAGGTTCGAATGAAGAGATTAAACAAGGAATTTAAAACCTTACAAAAGAATAGAGTCGTTTAACGAGGAGACCAAAAGAGTAAACCCGAATCCGTCTTCAAGCAAATCCACAACCCTTCGTTTCAAATGTTTGCTCCTTGATACTAACTATGAATTTGTTGGTGAAGGTTTGAGAGTGTGTGGATTCACTTGTGGATCAGTCGGTTTATAAAGAGATAATACAAGGGAGGTTGACTCTTTCTTTTCTTGTTACCAGACGCCCCATGGCTCGAAAGAGAAACCATAACATCATCTTTTTGGGCTCGATTGGTTGACTTTAGGCTCGACAGATGGGATGGCAAACGCTCCCCTTGGACTTATTGAAGAAGCTAAGCTCGATCTTGTCTCTCTTGGCATCATCTTTTGCGTTTGTTTGTGATTTGGAGGTGAGGACAAAGGGAGGTGACGTTCTTATTTTGTTTTGATGGAAGCAGAAGTTTCAGAAGAAGTAGGAGGGAGAGAGAGAGGGTGAGGCGTGGGTTTGGGGATAAGGGTAGTTTTATATATATATATATATATATATATATATATATATATATATATATATATATATATATATATATATATATATATATATATATATATATATATTTTGTTTTATAAGTATAATAAAATAGGTGAGTGTGTATATAAATTAAAAGGTGAAGGTTAAATAAAAAGCGAGACGTGGGAATGCTTTTGATTTCGTAATGCTCGAGGGAATTTAACGAACCTCGTGTTTTAATGACTCTCGGTATTAAATTATTAGACCTATGCCACACTATCACAGTGTCGGGACGCGTGTGGTTCCAGTAAAAATGGAACGTGAGTTTTGCCACTTTGTTCGTTTGGCAATATCATTTGTTGTTTCTCAGTTTAAACAGGGCAATACTTTAAATGCGAAGATGAATAAAATGACTTGAATAAACTTCATAATTGATTACTTCGAGTTTACAGGAAATTAATAACTTGAAAAATTACGGGTTATTACAGTACCTACCCCTAATTCTGAATTCCGTCCCGGAATTCTTAGTCTGTGGTCGTGGTCGGTGTTGTCTTGGCGAAAAGGTGTGGATATTTGGCACGAATTTGGTCTTCACGTTCCCATGTGTACTCTGGCCCTCTATTAGAGTTCCATCGAACCTTGACGATGGGAATGCGGCTTAGTTTTAATTGCTTCACATCCCGGTCCATGATTTCTACTGGCTCTTCTATAAAGTTGAGCTTCTCGTCGAGCCGAAGTTCTTTGAATGGAATGATAAGGGTTTCATCTGATAGGCACTTCTTCAGGTTTGATACATGAAAAGTATTGTGTACTCTACTAAGCTCCTCAGGGAGTTCAAGTTTGTACGCCACTGGACCAACCCTTTCTAGGATCTTGAATGGTCCGACGTATCTAGGATTTAACTTTCCATGCTTCCCAAATCTAATCATTCCTTTCCAAGGGGATACCTTCAACATGACCCTGTCCCCAACTTGAAACTCCATGGGTTTTCGTCTTACATCAGCATAGCTCTTTTGTCGGTCACGGGCAGCTTGCAAGCGTTTCCTGATTTGTACAATTTTCTCGGTTGTTTCGTGGATAAGCTCGGGTCCTGAGAGCTGAACATCTCCAACCTCTGCCCAAAAAACCGGTGATCGGCACTTCCGACCATAAAGTGCTTCAAATGGCGCTGCCTTGATACTAGCGTGGTAGCTGTTGTTGTAAGACAACTCTGCTAATGGTAGGTGCTTATCCCAACCTTTCCCGAAATTGATCACACATGCTCGTAGCATGTCCTCCAAGGTTTGGATAGTTCTCTCACTCTGGCCATCAGTCTGCGGATGGTATGCAATGCTCATATCTAATCGGGTGTCCAAAGCTTTCTGCAATGACTGCCAGAAATTTGACGTGAAACGGCTATCTCGATCCGAGATGATGGAAATCGGCACTCCATGCCGTGAGACAATTTCCTTCAAATATAATCGTGCAAGGGTACTCATACTGTCAGTTTCTTTGATTGCCAAGAAGTGCGCGGATTTAGTGAGACGATCAACAATGACCCAAATGGTGTCAAATCCACCCGATGTTTTAGGTAGCTTTGTGATGAAGTCCATTGTAATCCTCTCCCATTTCCACATTGGGAGCTCGGGTTGTATCAACAAACCGGATGGCTTTTGACACTCAGCTTTTACCCTTGAACATGTCAAACATTTCCCAACATACTCAGCGATGTTGGCTTTCATGTTTGGCCACCAGTAAAGTTTCTTGAGATCCTGATACATCTTATCTGAACCCGGGTGAATAGAATATTTAGATTTGTGAGATTCGTGCATGATGAGATCACGTATTCCTCCATAGAGTGGAATCCAAATTCGGTCCTTGAAAAACAATCTCTCGTCTGGTTTCCTCACGAAGCCATTATCACTTTCCGGCATACCATCGATCTTCTCTTTTGATCTGTTCTCTTCCTTAAGAGTTTCGGTCTGAGCCTCAAGGATCTTCGATGGAAGTGGTGATCTAATTGTCATTCCCAAAGATCTAACTCTAAGGGATTTAATTCGTTCCTTTCGACTTAAGGCGTCTGCCACGACATTTGCCTTTCCAGGATGATAGCAAATTTCACAATCATAGTCACTGAGTAACTCTAACCATCAGCGTTGTCTCATGTTTAATTCCTTCTAATCTAGAATGTGTTGGAGACTTTTGTGATCCGTAAACACCGTGCATTTTGTGCCATACAAGTAGTGTCTCCACATCTTGAGAGAAAATACTACTGCTCCCAATTCAAGATCATGGGTAGTGTAGTTCTTCTCATGAGTTTTGAGCTGTCGGGAAGCATATGCGATAACTTTACTCCTTTGCATTAACACAGCGCCTAAGCCCTGGTACGATGCATCGCAGTATACCACGAAGTCTTCACTTCCTTCGGGTAGTGCTAAGATCAGAGCTTCGCAAAGCTTCTGTTTCAAAAGTTGGAATGACGTCTCTTGCTCTTCTCCTCAGTCAAACTTCTTCTTCTTTTGCGTCAATTCCGTCAAAGGTTTGGCGATCTTAGAGAAACCCACGATGAATCTTCGGTAGTACCCAGCAAGACCTAAAAATTGACGTATCTCCGTGGGGTTTGTAGGAGATGCCCAATTCTTAACAGCTTCAATTTTTGCGGGGTCCACGTGAATGCCTTTGCTATCGATCACATGCCCAAGAAATTGCACTTTCTCAATCCAAAAATCACACTTGGAAAATTTGGCATACAATTTCTCCTCTTTGAGCAGTTCCAGGATAGTTCTCAAGTGTTTTGCTTGTTCTTCTTTGTTACGGGAATAGATGAGGATATCATCGATGATCACAATTACGAACTTGTCCAGATAAGGCTTACACACTCGGTTCATTAAGTCCATAAACATAGCTGGTGCGTTAGTTAGACCGAATGGCATTACTTGGAATTCGTAGTGGCCATATCGCGTCCTGAAAGCTGTCTTAGGAATGTCTTCTTCCCTAACTCTTAGTTGATGATAACCTGACCTTAGATCAATTTTCGAGTAGACACTCGATCGTTGCAGTTGGTCAAACAGGTCGTCGATTATAGGTAATGGATATCGATTTTTCACTGTAAGTTTGTTCAACTCACGGTAATCAATACACATCCGAAAGGACCCGTCTTTCTTCTTAACAAACAACACCGGAGCTCCCCAAGGTGAAGAACTCGGACGAATGAATCCTTTATCTGACAATTCTTGTAATTGCTCAGATAACTCTTTCATTTCGGATGGTGCCAACCTATATGGTGCTCGCGCCACGGGTGCTGCTCCCGGCACTAATTCAATCTGGAATTCCACTTGGCGGACTAGTGGAAGGTCAGGCAATTCCTCAGGAAATACTTCAGAAAAGTTCTTAACTACAGGCACATCTTCAAGTTGCTTCTCCTCCGACTTCTTTTCTGTCACTTGTGCCAAAAAGGCATGACACCCTCTATCGATATACTTCACAGTTTTGATGTACGATATGATGCTAAGCCGAGTCTTACTTCGTTCACCACGTATGATTAGGGTTTCACCTTGAAAAGGGATGCAAACGACTTTCTCGTCACAGATGATTCTAGCATGGTTCTTGGATAGCCAATCCATGCCGATGACCACGTCGAAGCTACCAAGCTTAATAGGCATGAGGTATGTGTCGAAAGGTTGGTCGAGTAAGAGTAAGGTGCAACTTCGGATTATGGTGTTAATGCCTACAAGTTTGTCGTCGGCTAGTTCGATTTCGTAAGTAGTGTCTAGTTTGGTTGGGGTGATGTCAAGTAGAGACGCAAATGAAGTAGACACAAAACTTTTGTCAGCTCCCGAATCAAATAAAACTTTAGCAAGATGGTTGTTAAGTGGAAACGTACCCGTGACTACATCTGGGTCTTGCTGATCATTCCCTTCTCCCATCACATAAACTCGCCCACGAGCATTGCTGTTCTGGTTGGCAGTCTGGTTTGGGCACTGGTTCTTGTAGTGTCCCTTTTTACTACATCCATGGCACACCACGGCCACTGGTTGCAAGTTGGCGCCTGTGGCCTTGCAGTCTTGAGTCTTGTGGCCGGTTTTCTGGCATTTCCCACATTTAGCAAAGCAGGGCCCATTGTGATGCATCCTACATCGGTTACACATAGGAGCGGGTCCAGCATAGCCCCCAGTTCCAGCGGGTGTGGCAATGTAAGCCCTTGCAGCTTCCTGCCGGCGGTTCTGCTAGTTGTGATGGTGGTTTTGGTTTTGCTGATAGTTTTGATTGTTGTTGCGGTTGTAGTTGTGGTTGTTGTTGTTGTTGTGATGAGAGTTGTTGTTGTGATTGCCCCTGCGGCCATCAAATTTTCGTTTGTTATCGTTGCTTCCTTGAGTCTGACTGCGTTTGATCTCCCTCTCCAATAACCTCTAGGCAATTTCGATAGCCTCTTCTAATGTCTGAGGTTTGGATGCAGTGACATTTCCTTCTATGCTCTTAGGCAACCCTTCAACATACCTCTCTAGCGTTTTCTCAAGGTCTGGCACTTTGGTTGGGCATAGCAGAGCAAGTTCTTGGAACCTTCGATCATAAGTCCTAATATCATTTCCTTTCACCACTAGGCGATCAAACTCATCCTCCAGCTTCCTGATTTCAGTACGTGGGCAATATTTTTTCAACATCCTTCGTTTGAAGTCAGCCCAAGTGATTTGGTAGGCTTCCTCTATGCCCATATTCTGAGCGGTAGAGTTCCACCAAGAGTCCCGTAGCAAACGAGACCTTGCAGTTATCAGAACATCCGCTTCTCGTGAACACAGTCTCAAAACGCTCAAACCATCGAGCAAGTTCAGTCACTCCTTCAGTACCCTTAAAGTAGGTTGGCTTGCAAGCCATGAAGTCTTTGTAAGTGCACTTGCGAGCCACAGATGTCTCGCCTTCTCCAGTTGGCCTGTTGATGCTACTGGAACGTGCCATAGCCGCCGCTTGCTCTTCCAGTGCTGCAGCAACACTATCGGCGATCAACTTTCGGATAGCAGCTGGGGTCATGGTGGTTGCGGGGGTTGTTGTCGTTGTTGTTTTTCTTCGAGGAGCCATATTTCTATAAATATCACAATTGCACACTTTAGAAATCGTGATCAACATAACCAAGTGAGATATCGTAACCAACTTCATAATAGTTGAACACATACATCATCATAAGCAAAACCATATCAATCATAAATAATCATCACGACATGTCTGAATACAATCACAACACACATGGAATTTATAATGAATCATAGTATGGCGATGTATAAGGGAAAATCACAGCACACTAACGAAAGAAAGCAACCATAATAACATAGATTAGTACCGGTACATAGTAATCATAACCAACAATAAAGTTTTAATAATTTGCTACGTTGTTTACCAAGAACAACACAATACAAGATTATTAATGCCACGCAGGGCAAGCTAAGATGTCGCTACTACAATAGCACATGGATAGTCTATGATGTACCAGGTGCATCCCCTGGTCCGCGCTGTAGTCCTCTGACTATCTCGGTCAGCTCATCCATCCTCTGATCCCTGATCCTCTCTCTAGCCTGCATCTCTCCAATCGTACCCCTGAGGGTGTGGATGGTACTGTTGGCTGCTGCCAACCTCTTAGTCTGGTGCTCGAGCATCTGCTGCATCATCACTACAGTATCCCTCAGCTGCTGTAACTCGTAACTCTATGCATCCAGTCGATGTCCAAGCTCAGTAATGATCTCCCTTTCCTCCTCCAACTGTGTACCCAACAAATCGAATACCTCCTCCATAGCTAAACTGCCCACTACGAGGTTCTGAACCTCCTCCTAGATATTCTCGACCCGCTCGAGAGATATGTCATCAATCAAACTCAGAAGCTCATCGATACGATCCTCA
Organism: Artemisia tridentata subsp. tridentata; assembly: GCA_021014915.2. NCBI lineage: Eukaryota > Viridiplantae > Streptophyta > Magnoliopsida > Asterales > Asteraceae > Artemisia > Artemisia tridentata. The sequence goes on from CP139508.1 coordinate 165,760,071, forward strand.
TGTCGGACAAGCCTGGCGGCTAGTAGTGGGATGGTATGGTGAATGGGCTCCCCTGTAACCGGAAGGACGGCTGACGAACTCTCTCCTAGCTCTGAAGCTCTAGGGGCTCCCTCCTCAAGTCTCCAGCAGCGAATACAATCCAACAGGAATGACCATCTACGAGCATCAACTCTCCTATGAAGTCTAGGATAGGCTGTAGCCTCAGTAGCAGCCTGAACATATGGGTCAGATGGTGAAGGACTCAAGTAATGTGCTCTCTCAGGAGAGGGCAAAGGAACACTCTGAGCACGAATGGGTGAAGGAGCAGGAGATGGAATGGGGGATGATAGGGGAATAGTGGTGATCTGGGTGTAGAACACAGTAGGTGGTGGTATGGGGGATGGTGAATTCTCTAGTGAGATTGGTGATGTGAAGGTCGGGAGCATGTAAGGGTGGGGCTGTGGTACTGAGGGTGATGGCTCAGGAGAAATAGGTGGTGGTGTAGGTATGAGAGCTAGTGGTGGTGGTACTAGGGCTGGTGGGGTACGTACTCGTTTCTGAGTAGTGTAAATATAGTTGCGACCATTAGGGCAGTACTTAAATCTCTTCCGAAAAGGGGCTGGCTCATATGGCTGAAGGACTCTGACTCGCTTGCGCCGGCGGACCGGTGCAGGCGGGGGTGGTGGTGGAATGGATGCAGCTGAATCAGAAGAGTCTGAGTCGGATGACTCATCATCAGCCTCTGACCCAGAGGAGTAGTGGGGGGCTGGTATGGCTGGAAGTGGTGGTGAAGGAACGTCATCAGCAGATAGAAACTGCTGGGACTCTATGTATTGGTCATAGAGCAGCCACTGATCATAAGTCATGGGACCATAGGTAGGGGAAGATGAAGGTGGGGTAGTAGGTGAGACAACTGGTGTCGGGGCGAATTCTCCCTCCTCAAAGGGTTTCGTCTCCCCTGAGGCCACCTCAGATGGGGCAAGGGCTGGAACAATGGGTGAAATAGGTAAGGTGTCATCGGTGTCAATGTCAGATAAGATAATAGTGGGAATAGAGGATGATGCTGGTAGGGCGTCATCACTGTCAGATAAAATAATGATAGGGGCGACATGGTACTGCAGTATCCCAATAGTAAATATAAGTCATTTAATTCGAATAATGTTAAATATTTACTATATTTACTAGTCATGATGTCTAAAAATTATGCATCATCTGCTAAGCAAATCTCAATGCATGATGTTTGGTAAAATGTTGGCACGGAGGGCATAAGGTAGTAAAGTGTAAATAGTTCATTTTTGAAAATGTGGTTATAGTCCAGTGTTTTGAAAATCACTTGGTTCTCTATAACCATGGCTCTGATGCCAATCTGTAACACCCCGAAAATCGTAATGAAGTAGCGGAAGTCTAATTGGGGTATTACATCTCAGATCGTAGTCACAATTATAGAAAATGACTCAAAAGAGACGTTTTGAGAAAATTTAGTTATCATTCATCAAATAAAATCAGAGTTTGCAACAACGGTTCAATAACATTTAATAGTACATAATGAAAATGTTTAAGTTAAAATGAATGATAACATTATTTTCGACGTCGTCCAAAAAGGGGCCCTAATCCACTCCGTGCCATTTATGCTTCTTAGATACCTGAGATAAAACATGCTAAAAGGGTCAACACAAAGGTTGAGTGAATCCATAGTGTTTTATTTGTAAAAGTTTGAACACAAGTCAGATAGTAGTAAAATTAATGATATCGTAGTGTAATATATATTGCCCTAAGCCTCATGACACACAAACCTTAACATCGGGTGAAATAATAAATGATATAAATAGCCCACATCATAAAATGATGTAGGTGATAATGCCCTCGTCGTAGGAGTTTGCCAAACTCTTAGTTAATTCGAATAAAGTGCATTTGGTTACCTTTCCAGGCTAACTTCAAATGGGGCATCCACTTCCAATAGATCTATTCACAAAATTCGCGTTCACTCGCAAGTGATTAATGGTTCATGATATGAGGGACTTTTGGCAAGGGTGGTAACTTAGGCAATATTAACTTAGCAATATCAATCAGGATAGCATACAGAAAATACTTGTGTTCAGATTTATAGCATGTATCTCCCCACGGGATTTGAAAACATAGTCAAATGTGGGACTATGAACTCACCTCAGTGCAGTAGTAGTCTGAAATGCAATAGAGTCAAATAGTAGGTGGTAGTTCCGACGCGTGACCTAGATTAGTATGGCATAATTTAGTTAACAGACTAAGTTTAAGACTCCACGAATCTAATTCAAAAGTTTTAAAGTGTTTATGTTGTTGTTGCTGGTGTGGCAGCATTTAAGTTTAAAACCATGTTTTTAATATTTGAAGTTATTGGCTCAACGGGTTGTACGAGCGTACAAAAGAATAGGAATAGTGACTCTTGATCGGGAAGGTACGCACAAAGGATAAGGATTTTGAAGTGAAAATGTGAACGTTTTATAGGACGGTTGGTGTTTAAATAATTGTGCGTGTGTATATATCTATATTTACACATATATACATGTGGAAAAATAAATGAAGTTGGAATAAGTTTCATTATTACATAAGGTGCTAAAATTTGTGTTTGCGAGAAAATGATGTTTGAAGTTTAAAGAAAAATAATAGTTCTTGTTTGCTTGACTTATATAAGTTTTGACATAACCGTCTTCAAATGGTAAGTTATAAAATCATCTAGTTAGTTTACGGTTTCCCAAATTTTATCGTATATAAATAAGGGTCATTATTAAAAATTGAGGTCATACCGAGTATATAATTTCCATGTTATATATTTTCACACAATGTATATAGTTGAAGTATTTAAATCATTTGTGTCGAGTCCTTTTTATTTCAAATGTAGTCGTCGTATATATGTGAGTGGCGTGAATAATAATTGTCGAGTTATAATAAGTGTTATATATATATATATATATATATATATATATATATATATATATATATATATATATATATATATATATATATATATATATATATATATATATATGTCGAGGAGGGGGGATGGGCTGCGGCCCACTCAAAATAGTGAGACAGGCCTCAACAGTTGGGCTTCTTGTTGAGCAATGGGCTGTGGTCTGCTGCGTTTCATACGTCACATGGGCTTCGGCCCAATGTGATTATCCTTGAGTTTGTGGGCTAGGTAACGCCAAGAAGAAAAGAGAACACCAGGAACTATAGATGGGCTTCAGCCCATGGAGTAAGAATTTGTACTAAAAAAATCAAGCACCAAGTTAGTGATACAAAAGAGTTTTTCGAGTATGCTATTTGTAGTCCAATTCATTTGGTATTCTCACTCCTTTCACTGGAAGGCAACTTTAGTGTTCCGACAGTGAGGTTGCGAAAACAACACGATTAGACGTACGACTACAAGCACACAAGTTTTCAAGTCTTACACCCTCGAGTTGAGTACAACACAACCCAAGTATCGAGTGTAAAGCTAAGCCAATTTGGACCAAAATACCAATTTTGAGTATCCAACACACTCTATTCAAATCCAATTTCAAACACTTTGTGGGCTTATAATTCGACTAGGAACTCAAGGAGTTTAAGTATAACGCAACACAACATGAATGTAAACACCGGATGACCACAAAACAGACGAGGTGAAATCTTATCACAACTTATAACAAGGAGTTACTAGGTAAGCTAAAACGGCAAAAGACCAAGATTTTTGGACCTCATTCTACTTGATTCCAACTCGGTTCGAGGGTCGACATTTTCACAAACACCTCGCGGGCACAGTTTAAGACCAAGGTTTTTGACTAGTGTGACTCTTAACCAAGTCCACACCATTCGAGTAACTAGAACAAAATCATCACAGTCACATGATTTTAAGAAACCCACTTTGGCTATCCTAGTTCGACCACAAGTGCACGAGTGTGAAAGTGTTCACAGTGGCTTGTTTAGGGTCGGTATAACCATTCCAAGCTCACATGAAACCAGCGAATTTTAGACAACATCTATCCTAACAAATCTAACTAGATGAATCTATTCGACAAAAGATTATACAATAAGCACAACATCCATATTCTTGAGCCAATATTAGATTCTAAAATCATTTTCAAGATTTATTTCTACCACACCCTAACATCATGTAATCAGTTTCTTAAAGATAACATACTCAGCCGATTCACAAAACTAGCGAGACCATAACAATAACACAATGAATAATACCAACACTATTATCAAAATTAATTTCACACGTTCGAATGAAGAGATTAAACAAGGAATTTAAAACCTTGCAAAAGAATAGAGTCGTTTAACGAGGAGACAAAAAGAGTAAACCCAAATCCGTCTTCAAGCAAATCCACAACCCTTCGTTTCAAATGTTTGCTCCTTGATACTAACTATGAATTTGTTGGTGAAGGTTTGAGAGTGTGTGGATTCACTTGTGGATCAGTCGGTTTATAAAGAGATAATACAAGGGAGGTTGACTCTTTCTTTTCTTGTTACCAGACGCCCCATGGCTCAAAAGAGAAACCATAACATCATCTTTTTGGGCTCGATTGGTTGACTTTAGGCTCGACAGATGGGATGGCAGACGCTCCCCTTGGACTTATTGAAGAAGCTAAGCTCGATCTTGTCTCTCTTGGCATCATCTTTTGCGTTTGTTTGTGATTTGGAGGTGAGGACAAAGGGAGGTGACAATCTATTTTTGTTTTGATGGAAGCAGAAGTTTCAGAAGAAGTAGGAGGGAGAGAGAGAGGGTGAGGCGTGGGTTTGGGGATAAGGGTAGTTTTATATATATATATATATATATATATATATATATATTTTGTATTATAAGCATAATAAAATAGGTGAGTGTGTATATAAATTAAAAGGTGAAGGTTAAATAAAAAGCGAGACGTGGGAATGCTTTTGATTTCGTAATGCTCGACGGAACTTAACGAACCTCGTGTTTTAATGACTCTCGGTATTAAATTATTAGTCCTATGCCATACTATCATGGTGTCGGGACGCGTGTGGTTCCAGTAAAAATGGAATGTGAGTTTTGTCGCTTTTTTCGTTTGGCAATATCATTTGTTGTTTCTCAGTTTAAACACGGCAATACTTTAAATGCGAAGATGAATAAAATGACTTGAATAAACTTCATAATTGATTGCTTCGAGTTTACAGGAAATTAATAACTTGAAAAATTACGGGTTATTACATATAATGAAAGGGCTTAATTGTAAAAATTTTAATTTTTTTTACAAAAGAAAGCAGGCAATTGCCTGCTTTGTTGATGCAGGTAATATTTCCCCTTATATGAGTACTTTTAATACTTATAAATTGTTATGTTCAGGGGTGTTTTAGACATTTATACTATCGATACATCTACCCTTATCAGAACCATCGCGGCCCTCTTTAACTTTTGGACACGCAGAAGGAGACCCATCTCTTGCTCCATTGACTTAGGTTGGTCGGCAAGGGAGTGAGTGGCTCACCTTGCGACCCCAACTCACACGCGATTGCCCTTGCCATGTATGTGACAAATGGTAATTTTCACGTTGTTAATTAATAATAAATGGTTATTTGTTATTTTTAAGCTGAGTATTTCTATGCGCATTTGCATGTTTCTGAGTATTTTTGAGCATTTTTGGGAGCTGTCCCGCATACTGTAGCTTACAGTCATAGCAGAAAAATATTATTTTTGTCAGTAAGCGTAAATTATTCTATTTCTGATGATTACTGTCAAGTTTCGTAATGAGAGCTGTTGATGCAAATAATGTTCTAAAAACTTTATTTATATCTTTCGATTACTTCACGTTTTGAGGATGACAAAATGTGAACTCACGTTACGTTAAAATTAACGTTAACAAGTTTTTAATCGGAAGATCCCGTTTCTACGCAAATCACTCTTGAACAAAGTTACAACTTGAACTAGTGATCAAAGAAGTGAATTCATGTTTTGAAAATTCATATTTTAAATGGGACAAAACATTTTTTCAAAAATACACATGACAAATTATTTTTGAAATATTAAGAAATGTTTTAATGGAAAAATAAGTTTGAAAATCACAACAGCTATTTTTCCCCCCAAAATCAGCTCCAACCTTCCCCAAATAAGTTTTCACCAGAAAAGACAAAATTTGGAGCGTCCTAGTCTACCACGACTCCACGGTACCGTTAAATTTAACCGAGCCGTGGGTCATTTAGTGGAGCCGTCCGTACCATTTTGAATTGTAACGTTCAGATTTTCTTTGCCTATAAATACCCACCTCTTTCACAGTTTTAGGCACCCTTTACACACAGAAAAATCCCTTAGTCAAATCCTCTCACACCTTTCACTTCTTAGGGTCATTTAGATTAGTTTTTCTTTGTTTCAAGAGTGATCCAATCATCCTTCAAGTGATCCTCTTCATACCTCTTCACTAGCAAGAGAAGAACACAAGTATCCAAGTTGATACAAGGTGTTGTCATCCCTCTTTCATTAGCAAGAGAAGAACTCAAGTAATCAAGAAGATACTAGAGTTGTAGTTGATAGGTTTTTGTAACACTTGTTACAACCTTGTTGTATCTTAGCATACATCAAGTATATTTCCTTTTTGTGAGTGAGAGTGAAGATCAAGTGTGATCTATAGAGATAGTGAACATCTCTTGAAGCCATTGGGCTTGTGTGATTGATCAAGAAGATCAAGGGTCATTAGGTTAGTGTTAGTTGAGTAGAGTGAAGTGAGTGTTGATCATTGTGATCGTGTTGAGATCTTGGTGATCTCTTGAAGCCATTGGGCTTGTGTGTTTGGTCACGTGGACCTTGGTAGATTGGTGCTAGCTAAGATTAGCACTCGACATCGAGCTTAGTGTCGGTAATAGGATAAGCGACGTGTACGGTTTTCTCCGCCTTAAGGGAGGTTGTTGACATAGTGCTTGAAACTCTCGAGTGTGGTACTCGGGGAGTGGAGTAGGGCGAAGAAGAGCTTCGTAGCCGAACCACTATAAATTCTCTGTCTCGGTTTGATCTTTCCAACTCTACTCTTTACTTTTATTTGTTATTATTACTTAGCTTAGTGTGTAGTTCATATTGGTGTTGATTGATTACACATAGAGTTCGAATCAAAGTTTCCAATAACCAACTTTTAAAACAAGATTTTTAAAATAAGTTTTTAAACCGGTAAACTATTCAACCCCCCCTTCTAGTTTCCCACAATTGGTATCAGGAGCCACGTCAGTCAAGTTTTTAAAGTATATTGTATTTTAAAGCTTGAACCGATCAATGGATTCCGACAAATATCTAGAAGGGCAATCTATGCAAAGACCGCCACTTTTCGAAACCGATTGTTTTATTTATTGGAAAACAAGATTCGAAACGTATGTGAAATCAAAAGACATTGATCTTTGGCATGTTATTACCGAGGGTGACTTTCAACCCATTCAAAAGAATCCGGAAACTAAAAAGGATGAAATAGTTTCTTATGATAAACAAAGTGATGAACTTAAAAGGAAATTAGCCAAAAATAATGAGGCTAAAATGATGATTTATAATGCTTTGCCTAAAAAGGAATTTGAAAGAATTTTTATGTGTAATACGGCAAAAGACATTTGGAAAACTTTGTTAGTCACTCACCAAGGTAATAACCAAGTCAAAGAGAACAAGATAGATCTTCTTGTTCAACAATATGAACAATTCTCCATTTCGGAGGATGAGTCAATAGATAATGCTTTTGCTAGATTTAATACTATTATCACTAGTCTTAAAGCTCTTGATGAAGGTTATTCTAGTAAGAACTATGTTAGGAAGTTTCTTAGAGCTCTACATCCTAAATGGAGAGCAAAGGTCACCGCCATAGAAGAGTCAAAGGACTTGGCGGCATTGTCACTTGATGAACTTATAGGAAACTTGAAAGTTCACGAGATGATAATTAAGAAAGACTCCGACATAGTCAAAGGCAAAGGCGAGAGAGTTAGATCTCTAGCATTGAAAGCCAAGAAGGAGTCTAGTGATGAGGAATGTTCGAGTTCCGATAGTGAAGATGAGGAATATGCACTAGCGGTTAGGGATTTTAAAAAGTTCTTTAGGAGAAGAGGTAGGTTCGTTAGGCAACCTCGTGATGAGAAGAAGACATCACAAAAGAACCATGTTGAAAAGAAAGGGACAAGTGATAGGAAATGCTTTAGATACGAAGATCCTAATCATCTCATAGGAGAGTGTCCCAAGCCACCGATATTCAACAACCAACGAGCTCTCATAGGAGGCGCCTGGAGTGATAGCGGTGATGATGAAGAAAAGAAGCCCAAGGACGAAACGTGTCTAATGGCTCATGCTTCAAATGAGATATGCTTGGGAATCGACTTGGAGCCTGACGAATGGGTCAAGGATAGTGGATGCACCAACCACATGACGGGCAACCGAAGTCTATTCTTATCATACAAGGCATACAACGGAGGTAATGTCACTTTCGGTAGCAAACTTAAGGGCAACATTATTGGCAAAGGTACGATCACTCATAACTCCCTCACTATTAGAAATGTTGAGCATGTAGATAACTTAGGATTTAATTTGCTTAGCATTAGTCAAATGGTAGATAATAAGTGTAGAGTTATATTCTCTGAAGAGGGTAGTGAGATCATTAAGAATGGTAAAACCATAGGCAAAGGAGTTAGGAGAAATGGCCTATTTGTCATGAAAATAGGAAATAAGCCTTAGGATAGGATATGCTTAGCAACCATAGATGATAACTCCACTCTATGGCATAGGAGATTAGGTCATGCCAATATGCGTTTGATACAATCATTGGCATCTAAGGAACTAGTTAGAGATCTACCTAAGATTAAGTTTGATCAACACTTTTGTGACGCTTGTAAAGTTGGAAAACAAGCTCATTCTAGTCACAAAGCTAAGAATATAGTCTCAACCTCTAGATGCCTAGAACTCCTTCATATGGACTTATTCGGTCCATCCGCCGTACGGAGCTACGGAGGAAACTACTGCACCTTAGTAATAGTTGATGACTACTCTAGGTACACTTAGACTAGATTTCTTAAGAATAAGACTCAAGCCTTTGAGGAATTCGAGGTTTTTAGTAAGAAAGTCCAAAATCAACTAGGATGTACAATAGTTTCCATTAGGACGGATCATGGTCGGGAATTTGATAATGAAGTGCAATTTGGAGTATATTGTGATGCTAATGGTATTAGTCACAATTTCTCAGCTCCACGCACTCCACAATCAAATGGGGTAGTAGAGCGGAAAAATCGTACTCTACAAGAAATGAGTAGAACGATGTTGAATGAACAATCAATTCCGCAAAAGTTTTGGTGTAATGCGGTGGACACCTCAACTTACATACTTAATAGGATTTTAATTAGGCCTATCTTAGGAAAAATCCCATATGAAATCATGAAAGGTGGAAAACCTACTCTTGATTACTTTAGAGTGTTTGGAAGCAAGTGCTTCATACTAAACACTAAAGATTACCTCACCAAGTTTGACCCAAAGTCTTACGAAGGTGTCTTCCTAGGATACTCCCAAAATAGTAAAGCTTACATTGTCCTAAATAAAGAAACAATGAAAGTCGAAGAGTCACTCAACGTGACATTCGATGAAAGCCCTCCTCCAACTAAGACATCACCCTTGGTGGATGATGACTTAGATGAGGAACAAGCCATTGAGGTTAATGGCAAGAAAACCTTAGATGATGACATTGAGGATGAAATAGTTGAAGTTGACGAAATTGTCAATGTTAAGGAATCCAAGAACCATCCTATTGAAAATGTCATAGGACACCTAAACCAAAGAACCCTTAGGTCACAAGCTCAAAACAAAAGTAATTTATTTTGTTTTATATCTACTGTAGAACCTAAGAATGTTGGTGAAGCGATTAAGGATGAAAGTTGGACACTTGCCATGCAAAAAGAACTTAATCAATTCACCGCCAACCAAGTTTGGGAGTTGGTACCTCGTCCTAGGAATCAAACCATCATAGGAACTAAGTGGGTGTTTAGGAATAAACTCGACGAAAATGGCGTCGTGACTAGGAATAAGGCAAGGTTGGTAGCACAAGGCTATAACCAACAAGAAGGAATAGATTATGATGAAACCTATGCACCTGTAGCTAGATTACAATCTATTAGAATACTCCTTGCCTATGCGTGTGCCTTAGACTTTAAATTGTACCAAATGGACATGAAAAGTGCATTCCTTAATGGTTATATCAACGAGGAGGTATATGTTGCTCAACCTCCGGGATTCGTTGATTTCGAATATCCGAATCATGTTTATAAACTCAAGAAAGCACTCTATGGTCTTAAGCAAGCTCCCAAAGCTTGGTATGATAGACTGAAAGCATTCTTGATTGAACATGAATATACCATGGGAGTGGTAGATAACACGCTTTTCACAAAGAAACGAGATTCACATCTCATCACTGTTCAAATATATGTTGATGACATTATATTTGGCTCAACTTGTCTAGAACTGTGCAATGATTTTTCTAAAATCATGCATGACGAGTTTGAGATGAGCATGATGGGCGAATTAAATTTCTTCCTTGGTCTACAAATTAAGCAAATGGAAGATGGTTGATGCGTTTTTTTTTAGGTCTATAATAAACTACCAAGTTTTAAATTTATTTATTGCCGAACTAACCTATAGACTCTAAACACTCACGAGCAGTGTACCCGATCAATGTAGATAGTTTTTAGGTAAGCAAGGGTCGTTCATTAGGAGCGAAGCTAAAGTGATCAAAAGGTATTCTAATTACTAAACTAACTAACCTAGAAAGCAAATAAATATTTTTGGGGTTTTAGCCTGAGAGGCTATCACGATTTTGTGTGTTTAATTAAACTAAATACGAGAAAATAAATATTAAAAGCAAATTAAAGATAGATGAAGATAGATAGGAAGAACGGGTTAGCCACGTCTAATCCATTTTATAGTTATACATGCTTATGTCTACTTGTTTTAATTCATTCAATTGTTTTGTCGCCAATCCGATTATTAATCCTGTCACGATTAAATAACCTACCATCGTGGTGGGAAAGAGGACATGATCATAGTGACTCGTCTAGCATCAATACTAACTTATTGCTTTAAACCATCTAACCTAGTTCGGTATTACACGCTACTAGTCCTATTAGGTTGTAGACACGTTCCGTTTATGCCAAACAATGATTCCTAATAGAGATTCGGGTTAACACGCAAATAACTCAACCTAAGCAACCACAATTACAGGTAGTTAAGTCACATCAATTAAAGTTATAAGGATCATAACCTAGTTACATAGACTTCAACTAGTTATAAGCAATAAACGAGTTTTTATCGACAAGCACCCAATCCAATAACAAAGCAAACACATCGACAAAATCATAAAAACTAATAAAACTTCATAAACATGGCTAACACCTAAGGGTGTTAGCCCATAATCTCAACAAAAGATAAAGTATACATAAAAATTAAACATAAGAAATCCATAGACAAATTTATTATGCTAACTGAATGATACACAAAGATAAGTATGGAGATGTTCTTCGTCGATCTTCAATGGTGGATGGAGAAGGTGTTGGGGACGATTTGGGGCTGTTCCCAACTGATAATAGTGATTTTTATCATCCTCAAATCGTCCATAGGGCTGTGGTATTTATAGGGGTAAGGAAGAGTAGCCTCCAAGGTTTACCAAAATTAGTCTGCTGCTGTTCCGACCTCGATGCGGCGCATCCACAAAGCCAATGCGCCGCATCTCCTTCTGAAAAATATTGATCTCCTTTTTCTCTTTCCGTGGCCGCTTGAATCACCTAAAACGGAGTCCGGATGAAGATTTTATGGCCAAAATACGAAAGCATCTCCGAGTATCATTATGTAATCTTGACTTCTTCATTGAGCTTCTATTCTTCACTTGATTTCTCGGCTAAGATTGTATATGGCCAATACGGCGCATCGGATTGGTCCGATGCGGCGTATCTAGGTAACTTCGCCTGGGGTCCAAGATTATTATATTCCAGAATATTCGTTCACCGTCTTCAGATGCGGCGTAACTTGTATCTTTATGCGGCGCATGTCCTTCAGTATCTTGGATAATCTTTGGTGAAGTCTTGAGATTGATGCGCCGTATGTTATGAATGTCATACGGTGTATCTGGAGTAGATAAGTCAGATCTTCTTCGCTGACCAAGGTTTTATATGCGGCGCATGAGATAAATACATGCGGCGCATTCTTTAAAGTCAGGCAATGGTCTCAGATTCGTCTAAGTCTTTATGTACGACGTATCTATCAAGAATGATACGGCGCATCTTCCTTCAGTTCAGTAGACTTTTCCAACTTGATTCATTTTGCTCCAATTTCCGTCCGAAATCATTAACTTTCACCTAATGCTTGTTTATAACTGAGAATTACAAAAGTAAACGATTAAGTATCAATTCTCATATAAAGTGATATAAAACAAGTCAATAATATAGGATAAATGATGCTAATAATATGTCGTTATTTGATGTCATCAAATATCCCCCCACTTGAACTTTACTTGTCCTCAAGTAAACCTTAGATTAAAACTTATGAAAATATATCCTGAATAGGATGTATTTTTACAATTAAGCATTTATTCGTTTTATCATAATTGCACAACCAAACACTTAATGAATTAGAAACAAAATAAAATATTTCGATAAAAGCAAATCTAATCGTTTAACTGTCCAGTCGTGACGAATATTCTATCATAAGCTTGGCAATGATACACATCTCCCCCACTAAAGCTAAGGAGTAACAAGTCTAAAGCGGTAAAAAGGGTTTTTTTGGTTAAGGGTTGATCATCCTTTTTAATCTCTATCGATCTCATATTCCAGAAAAGGTGACAAAATTACAAATACATGATCGAATCCACGACCACGATACTCGCAATTGCTCAATTCCTTAACTCGAATAGGCTAAAGATAGGACCAAGTAATCTTTACCAATAATATTATATCAAAAAGGGCGACAAAATCATAAATACATAGCCGAATCCACGACTACGATACTTAAGATTGCTCAAATCCCTAATCTCAATAAATCAAAGGTTTGGATGAGAATGATATAGGGTATGGATAATATTTGGATATAAATTGGTGTAAAATGAAAAATAAACAAAACAAATAGATTAAAATCCTAAGTGTGGTTAATCACTTTCCCAACCATCCCATGAATAAGACTCATATCATTGACTAACTCACGCTTTGACACTTGAAACTCACGCTTTGGGTAGACACGAATTAGACTCAATTAAATCTTAATCATCATCACAAAATAAACCTTAGTTGGCGTTCCCATAACGGCCAACTCCCTTGCAATCCATAAATATAGTACAACAACAATAAATAGTGGTGATATCTCCCACTTAATACAAAACTTTACATAAGTTGGTTAAAACAGACATCCAACTTCTTCTTTCTTTTTCTTTTCTCATTTTTTCGATTTTTTTTTTTTTTTTTTTTTTTTTTTTTTTTTTTTTTTTTTTTTAACTACTAACATAAATATAGATGTGTAAAATTTCACCACATCACTATAACGATAACTCTGGATAATTTTTCCATACTTTTCATGACTTCAGAAATAACAGTAATAGTGAAAGTAGTAAACACACGAAAAATAACAAGACTCAAATTATACAATATCTACTTTCACTCCAATTGCATTGTGCAATTTCCCGACCTTAACCATAGATAATGAATTACGCACGCGAACACAGTTAATTGTAAGGAAACACACTTTGCCTAAAGTAACTAACCACGGACTTAAATCTACAGGGTAGGCTAAGGTGTAAAGGTGTAACGAAACATTTTAAGCATTGGTGTAAGAAACGAAAGGAATGGCTCTGAGGGTTTTTCTAGGGGTATCTTACTCTAAAAATGAGAGTAAACAAAGGGTTTATACGGGGGTTAACTAACCAGTGTAGTTAGTTAATAACACAAAACATATAATAGGCTTTTTGGGTGAAATCCTAGAAATTTACCAAGTTAGACAAGTCACTCCAATTATATCAATAATACTCATTATGGTGGTCTCGAATAGTATACAAGCCAAGTTCTAAAGTTTACAAGTCACCGGCACACTCATAGATTTGTGAATTTTGATAAGTTCACAATTTTTGAAAATAAGGTTATGTGTGCAGCTATGCAACTTAGATTAAACAAAAACATGCTAAAAAAAATTTTAAATTTTTATAATTAAGCATAGATTAAAGCATATTTTTGAAAAATTAAGGACAAGAAACGTTCTAATTCTCCATCCCCCCACTTAAGTTAAACAACGTCCTCGTTGTTTGTATTTGAAATTAAAAACAAGAGATAGAAAGAATTAGAACGGAGAACTCCCCTGAGATTTGCTCGGTATGATCTTCCAATGTAAGTGTGCGAGCGTATAAAATGCGGGAGTCCATCAACATCTTCAATATTCCGGACCTGTAAAAATATAGAGACCACAGGAAAAACAAATCACGAAAAACATCTCATTAATCATTGGTTAGAAAACGATAAACAAAAGAAAAACAAAGAACTGTATTCAATTCTGGCAGGTCGATACATCGTATCTAAAAAGATAGATACGCCGCATTGATGTCAGCAAAACAGTCCGGACTAAAGTATTCCAGATGATTCGATACGCCGTATCCATAGGGGTTGGATACGCCGCATCGAAGGCCTGGGACAGACTCGACAGAAAATTAAATTGACATAAATTAAAAGATAAGCATGGGTTGCCTCCCACGAAGCGCTTGTTTTTGTTCAAGTCACGAGCCTGACTCCACCCTTATTTACTGTGTAATAGGGTGTTTTCCCCCCACTTGAAATCAAGTGCGGGTGATAGTGATGTCCGGATCGTCCATCTTCATTATTACCTGAAAGACAAACAACCAAGAACAGCAGTACAAACAAAAAAAAAAAAACCTAAAGTAATGAAAATTAAATAAACACAAAAAAAAAATATAGAAAAATATTTTTGGGGTCACAGAAGATCGATGCGCCGTATCCAACAGACAATGGATACGCCGCATTCGACACAAGTTAATACGCCGTATCTAACAGACAATAGATGCGCCGTATTATCTTCCTGTAACAGTTTGTTTTTTTTTTTTTTTTTTTTTTTTTTTTTTTTTTTTTTTTTTTTTTTTTTTAACACAAAATCACACAAACTAAAAAAAAA
Organism: Artemisia tridentata subsp. tridentata; assembly: GCA_021014915.2. Classification (NCBI taxonomy): domain Eukaryota; kingdom Viridiplantae; phylum Streptophyta; class Magnoliopsida; order Asterales; family Asteraceae; genus Artemisia; species Artemisia tridentata. The sequence continues at coordinate 165,775,177 of CP139508.1, forward strand.
TTGGTCACAGAACATCAATACGCCGTATTCAATTGACCTGTATACGCCGTATTGATATAAGACAAATACGCCGCATCCACAGACAAGGATACGCCGCATTGCCTCTCTGAGACAGAAAAACAGAAACACAAAACACACAGAAACAATGAAAAAAAATAAAAACTAAAACACCAATAAATCAAATTAAACAATCACTCCCCGGCATCGGCGCCAAAAACTTGATGCGTTTTTTTTAGGTCTATAATAAACTACCAAGTTTTAAATTTATTTATTGCCGAACTAACCTATAGACTCTAAACACTCACGAGCAGTGTACCCGATCAATGTAGATAGTTTTTAGGTAAGCAAGGGTCGTTCACTAGGAGCGAAGCTAAAGTGATCTAAAGGTATTCTAATTACTAAACTAACTAACCTAGAAAGCAAGTAAATATTTTTGGGGTTTTAGCCTGAGAGGCTATCACGATTTTGTGTGTTTAATTAAACTAAATACGAGAAAATAAATATTAAACTAATTAAAAGCAAATTAAAGATAGATGAAGATAGATAGGAAGAACGGGTTAGCCACGTCTAATCCATTTTATAGTTATACATGCTTATGTCTACTTGTTTTAATTCATTCAATTGTTTTGTCGCCAATCCGATTATTAATCCTGTCACGATTAAATAACCTACCATCGTGGTGGGAAAGAGGACATGATCATAGTGACTCGTCTAGCATCAATACTAACTTATTGCTTTAAACCATCTAACCTAGTTCGGTATTACACGCTACTAGTCCTATTAGGTTGTAGACACGTTCCGTTTATGCCAAACAATGATTCCTAATAGAGATTCGGGTTAACACGCAAATAACTCAACCTAAGCAACCACAATTACAGGTAGTTAAGTCACATCAATTAAAGTTATAAGGATCATAACCTAGTTACATAGACTTCTACTAGTTATAAGCAATAAACGAGTTTTTATCGACAAGCACCCAATCCAATAACAAAGCAAACACATCGACAAAATCATAAAAACTAATAAAACTTCATAAACATGGCTAACACCTAAGGGTGTTAGCCCATAATCTCAGCAAAAGATAAAGTATACATAAAAATTAAACATAAGAAATCCATAGACAAATTTATTATGCTAACCGAATGATACACAAAGATAAGTATGGAGATGTTCTTCGTCGATCTTCAATGGTGGATGGAGAAGGTGTTGGGGACGATTTGGGGCTGTTCCCAACTGATAATAGTGATTTTTATCATCCTCAAATCGTCCATAGGGCTGTGGTATTTATAGGGGTAAGGAAGAGTAGCCTCCAAGGTTTACCAAAATTAGTCTGCTGCTGTTCCGACCTCGATGCGGCGCATCCACAAAGCCAATGCGCCGCATCTCCTTCTGAAAAATATTGATCTCCTTTTTCTCTTTCCGTGGCCGCTTGAATCACCTAAAACGGAGTCCGGATGAAGATTTTATGGCCAAAATACAAAAGCATCTCCGAGTATCATTATGTAATCTTGACTTCTTCATTGAGCTTCTATTCTTCACTTGATTTCTCGGCTAAGATTGTATATGGCCAATACGGCGCATCGGATTGGTCCGATGCGGCGTATCTAGGTAACTTCGCGTGGGGTCCAAGATTATTATATTCCAGAATATTCGTTCACCGTCTTCAGATGCGGCGTAACTTGTATCTTTATGCGGCGCATGTCCTTCAGTATCTTGGAAAATCTTTGGTGAAGTCTTGAGATTGATGCGCCGTATGTTATGAATGTCATACGGTGTATCTGGAGTAGATAAGTCAGATCTTCTTCGCTGACCAAGGTTTTATATGCGGCGCATGAGATAAATACATGCGGCGCATTCTTTAAAGTCAGGCAATGGTCTCAGATTCGTCTAAGTCTTTATGTACGACGTATCTATCAAGAATGATACGGCGCATCTTCCTTCAGTTCAGTAGACTTTTCCAACTTGATTCATTTTGCTCCAATTTCCGTCCGAAATCATTAACTTTCACCTAATGCTTGTTTATAACTGAGAATTACAAAAGTAAACGATTAAGTATCAATTCTCATATAAAGTGATATAAAACAAGTCAATAATATAGGATAAATGATGCTAATAATATGTCATTATTTGATGTCATCAATGGTATCTTCTTTAATCAATCTAAGTATAGTAAGGAAATGCTTAAGAAGTTTAGTTTAGAAGAGTCTAAGCCCATGAAAACTCCCATGTCCACGGAAATAAAACTCAAGAAAGATGAAGAAGGTGAGTCCGTGGATAACACTAAGTATAGAGGTATGATAGGTAGTTTACTATACCTCACGGCAAGTAGGCCCGACATCATGTTTAGTGTCTGCCTTTGTGCTTGCTTCCAAGAGGATCCCAAAACCTCTCACCTTGAAGCGGTTAAGCGTATCTTCTGATACATTAAAGGCACTATACACTTGGGATTATTTTATCCCAAGGGGACCGGTATAGAAACTGTTGTCTATGCCGACTCTGATCATGCGGGAGATGACGTGGATCGAAAAAGCACGAGTGGCATTTGTACCTTCATGGGTTGTTGTCTAACTTCTTGGTTCTCCAAGAAACAAACGGCTCTTGCCATCTCCACTACCAAAGCCGAGTACGTAAGCGCCGGAAAGGCATGTCTGCAAGCACTATGGATGAAACAAGCCCTTAACGATTATAGCATATACTTAGATGATGTTCCCATTATGTGCGACAATAAAGGTGCTATTGACTTGAGCAAAAACCCTGTCCAACACTCCCGTACTAAACACATTGAAATTCGCCACCACTTCCTTCGCGATAATGTTCAGAAAGGAAACATTTCCATTGAGAAAGTTCCTTCTCAAGACAACATCGCTGACATACTAACCAAACCTCTCAAATGAGAATCCTTTAACTACCTCCGTCTAGGTCTAGGAATGATGGAACATATTCCATAAATCTCATGACTCTTGAAGTCATCTCGTGTATCTCGTCTAGTCAAGTTTAGGAACTCCTAGTCATAAGAATTTGTTAGGTACAAATTCTTTCCTCGTGTCATAAGATCTCACTAAAACAGCGAGACTTATTCGTCAAAAATCAAAATGGGATAGAAAACAGTCCCAGCAGATCACGGCTCCACTAATGTGGCACGGCACCGTTAAATTTAACGGTACCGTGGAACCGTGCATCTGGAACATTTCGTATTTCAGTCCCCTATTCCCACATTACTCATTCCAAACCCTCACAACCTCAGCAATTGCTGTCATAACCTAACCTCACAACCCAAAACTCAATTACACCTCTTCAAGATCATATTCAAGACATTGATTTCAAGATCCTCAATCATTTTACCCTTTTCAACATAATTTGTAAGTTTTCTCATTCTAATTTATTTCTAATTTTGAGTCTAGGGTGTGTTCATTGATGAAAATTGAATTGGGGATTTTCACCTTTTTCTAGGAATGTTTCAAAATTAGAAGTCATCAACACTAAAACACCCCAATTCCATAAATTTTAAAATCTCACAAAATTAGGATCATGAAATTATTCTTTTTCATGCATTGTTGATGCAAACTAAAAACACTTTCTCATGCATTCATGATCTCACAAATATATTTCGAATTACATAATCAATATGTACTCTTCGACATATTTGTTTGAGCTAAAATGAAATCAGGAGTGTTTGGGTAATCTCATTATTTTTCTTTTGAGTCGAGATTACCGCACCTCCACATAGTCTGCATATAGGCACACACTAGGCACGTGTTGTATGCAACTGGTTTTTATTCTAATTTTTTTTTTAATTTTTTCTTATAGGACACAAAAATGTCTCATGAATATGATTTTGATCATCTCCTAACCGATACCTATACACCCAAAATCTCATGTGAACCCACTACACCAGGTAACCACATTCGTGCCTATGTCAATCTTGAAACCCGTCGGTTTCATGAAGGCCGTGTCGTTGATCCATCCCTAGTTTACCACCGGGACATCAACACTTCCTTTAGAGCTATAGGATTCGATTGTCTACTCCACATCAACGAGTACATTTGTCCTCGTCTTGTGTTGGAGTTCTTCCGACAAGTTGAACTCGTACGTAACGAGGATCAATCCTTGTCACTTTGGTTTTGGGTCAAAAATTTCAAATACGTTCTAACTCTTGAGCAATTTGCTCAAATCCTTAGTATACCCAATCATGGGCAATGTGCCTATAGTGAAGATTGGTGTCTTGAGTCTCTCTTTCACTATCGTGAGGAGAATAGTCCGTACTGTTCGTACATACCCTCTCCAACCAAACTAACCAAAATCATCCGTATTCACCCTCATCCACATCCAACGAAAATTCGTCTGGAAGAAGTGCGTCATGAACTACTTTCTTGGGCAGTCATCCTGCGAGAAAATGTTCTAAGTCTCACAGGAAATCGTGAGCAACTCCCGGCGTGTTGTGCTCATATGATTTATTGTCTCTTAACCCAACAACCTTACAATCTTGCTTACTTCTTCGCTAAGCGAATTGTACATCTCAATGGTAACAAGAATAAATTGATACCTTATGGGATGTTCCTAACCCGTCTCTATCATCACTTCATAACCTTTCACCCTTACCTTCATGGTCCTCAATACTCCCTATTCACACCTGTCATGAAAACCATAACCGAGTCATATGTCTCAACCATCCTCACTTCCGAATTCACCACCCACTATGCACCCTTTGATGATCCTATTCATGAGAATGAGACAAATACTCAAGACGAGAGTGTGACAAGAAGGTGGAATGCTCAAGTCATAAGTAGTTAGGAAGAGATTTATATCTCTCACTAGGGTTTATTACTAATAGATAATTTTAGGAATTAATGTTCTAATTATCTTACATGCTTACATGAATATTCTTTGTGATATTTGAATGTTATTTTATCTTGTCCTCTTATGCTTGCATGCTTATGATTATTTGAGAACATTGCATGATCATCCTTATGTGCTAGATATAGCATTGTATGGATATATTAGGTAAATAAGTACCTAGTGAGTTGAGGCACTCTCATTTCCAGGAATTAGTTTCCCTAGAAAATTCCCCCTAGCTACCCAAAACTAGCCTGCAAGGAAATTTTCGTGCCAACAGTGTCACGGCACCACTAAATAGGGATGGCACCGTTAAATTTAACGGTACCGTGGGGTATTTAACGGAGCCGTGACCCTGTATAACGGATTTTTCCTAATGCTCCTACTTCCCTATCACCCTAACCTCAAACCTGCAAACCTTGCATCCTCACATTCACCCTAGGATTCCCCTCCTACACCATAGGATCAACTTTAATTCAAATTTCACCCAACTTGCCTATATAAGGCCTCACCCTTGCAAGCTTATCTTGCACTTCACCTTCAACCTCCCATCACACAAACACCATGTCCTCCACACATGGTTCAACCTCTCAAATCTCCAAGAAACCTAGGATAACCGTAAAACCACCCTCAAAACCACTCTTTGTGGATCTCACAAGAGATGATGAAGCTATGACACCACCTTCCCAAGCCACTCCATACTCACCATCACCACCTTATGCACCATCTAAAAAATCATCTACCTACACAACATCTTCATCATCCTATTACACTACATCATCAATGGAATACACACCATCTCCCTTCACCCCATTGGACAATGCCATGACAATTTCACCTCCAACAACCCTACCACAATCACCATCTCCTATCATGGCACAACCCAACCAACCACATCCCTTTGAGTTACATAGTGCTAATTGCCTATGTTGTCTCCACAACCGTAATCTCATCTACTACTTAAGAGACGAGATTCATTTCATGTTCTACTTTATAGAACATCTCTTGACACCTCCACCACCTCAAATGGGGCCCCAATCTCCACCACCTCCTAACCAAAACAACTAAACACTTGCTTGTTTAGTCCTCCACAATAAACTCTTAGGACCCCTCTTAGAAATGAAGCTTGTCTCTAGTCATTAGGAATTTAGGCTTCTTGTTATCTTTCTTAGTGCTTTCTATGTAGTCATACATTACTATGACACGTGTTTGTTTTATGAATGAATGTTTTTATGTGGAGGTTTTTCCTTTTAAATGATTGGTTATTTGTCACAAATGTGCTACTTGTTAGATATTGTATATTTGTCGTCTAACTTTGTTTTGTAGCACGATCCATTGCTCGATTCCTTTGTGTTCTCCAAATGAGGGGGAGTACACATCAAGGGGGAACCTTAACCACCTTTTTGATTTGACAAAAAGGGGGAGAAATGGGAGTAAACTCATTAAAAACTTGTTAAAACTAATTTTAACCTAAAATGAGTTTATATTTTGTCATCATCAAAAAGGGGGAGATTATTGATGCAAATAATGTTCTAAAAACGTTATTTATATCTTTCGATTACTTCACGTTTTGAGGATGACAAAATGTGAACTCACGTTACGTTAAAATTAACGTTAACAAGTTTTTAATCGGAAGATCCCGTTTCTACGCAAATCACTCTTGAACAAAGTTACAACTTGAACTAGTGATCAAAGAAGTGAATTCATGTTTTGAAAATTCACATTTTAAATGGGACAAAACATTTTTTCAAAAATACACATGACAAATTATTTTTGAAATATTAAGAAATGTTTTAATGGAAAAATAAGTTTGAAAATCACAACAGCTATTTTTCCCCCCAAAATCAGCTCCAACCTTCCCCAAATAAGTTTTCACCAGAAAAGACAAAATTTGGAGCGTCCTAGTCTACCACGGCTCCACGGTATCGTTAAATTTAACGGAGCCGTGGGTCATTTAGTGGAGCCGTCCGTACCATTTTGAATTGTAACGTTCAGATTTTCTTTGCCTATAAATACCCACCTCTTTCACAGTTTTAGGCACCCTTTACACACAGAAAAATCCCTTAGTCAAATCCTCTCACACCTTTCACTTCTTAGGATCATTTAGATTAGTTTTTCTTTGTTTCAAGAGTGATCCAATCATCCTTCAAGTGATCCTCTTCATACCTCTTCACTAGCAAGAGAAGAACACAAGTATCCAAGTTGATACAAGGTGCTGTCATCCCTCTTCATTAGCAAGAGAAGAACTCAAGTAATCAAGAAGATACTAGAGTTGTAGTTGATAGGTTTTTGTAACACTTGTTACAACCTTGTTGTATCTTAGCATACATCAAGTATATTTCCTTTTTGTGAGTGAGAGTGAAGATCAAGTGTGATCTATAGAGATAGTGAACATCTCTTGAAGCCATTGGGCTTGTGTGAATGATCAAGAAGATCAAGGGTCATTAGGTTAGTGTTAGTTGAGTAGAGTGAAGTGAGTGTTGATCATTGTGATCGTGTTGAGATCTTGGTGATCTCTTGAAGCCATTGGGCTTGTGTGTTTGGTCACGTGGACCATGGTAGATTGGTGCTAGCTAAGATTAGCACTCGACATCTAGCTTAGTGTCGGTAATAGGATAAGCGACGTGTACGGTTTTCTCCGCCTTAAGGGAGGTTGTTGACATAGTGCTTGAAACTCTCGAGTGTGGTACTCGGGGAGTGGAGTAGGGCAAAGAAGAGCTTCGTAGCCGAACCACTATAAATCCTCTGTCTCGGTTTGATCTTTCCAACTCTACTCTTTACTTTTATTTGTTATTATTACTTAGCTTAGTGTGTAGTTCATATTGGTGTTGATTGATTACACATAGAGTTCGAATCAAAGTTTCCAATAACCAACTTTTAAAACAAGATTTTTAAAATAAGTTTTTAAACCAGTAAACTATTCAACCCCCCTTCTAGTTTCCCACAAAAGCTTTCTCACATTTTTCTGAAAAGCAACCGCACACGTATACCGACAACACAGTATATATGGTAGCAGTCAAATAAATATATTTTTGAGTCAGTAATAATATTTTATTACATTTCTGACAAAAACATGGATAAAAACTTTATTTTACGTATATGTTTCCAAAAACGTCAAACCGGGACTTTATGGTAACATTTAACCTCAAACCGACACACGATACACCAACGAGGAGTAAAAATATTTTCCCTCCCCCTCTCTTTTGTCCATACCCGGCCAAGTAACTACTTCCCCACTATGGGACAAAACTTGACCACTAACTAAGATATATCTTATAAATATTGTGGTATTACCCTAAATGCTACTCAAACCAAAAACTCTTATCCTTATTCACTCTCAAAAACTTCCAAGATCATTTTCACCTTCAAAACTCATGGCTCACACTAACAAATCAAGATCCACAAAAATTCTTTGAAGTTCAAGTTAATTGGGGTGTACATTCAAGAGTTTCGGGTTAATTAGAACGTGTTTTGGGTAAATTTGGTGCAATTTGGGTCACTCTTGGTCATCCTAGCTCACGTACAAACATAAGCATTGTAAGAAAACATCAAAACTTTTCTAATCTTGTTGATTTCATGTTCATTTGATGTTTAATGATGTTACCAAGTGTTAAATGTGTATATTTTGTTAAAATGAAAAAGCTAGGGTTTGGTATTTAATTATATAGTTCTCGACTTTTTTAGAGATGTTTGTACAAATTAGAGTATTTCTTTCTTGTGTGGAAAATCTTGTTGTATGTGGTACTAGTTTGATGATACAAATGTGATTTGTGTTAATTACGCGAGTTTAAGGCAATATATACATTTTTATGGATATATATATATGAATCGGCTAAAAGAAAAATACAAAACTATCGGGGTTTTGAAAAACATAAAATTTTGGCTCAAGTGGTGAAAAGGTTGAAATTATGCTTGAAAACTTAATTTGGAACACTTGTTGAATTAGCCGTAATTAATTGTGGTTAACTAGTGAAAACACCAATTTTGGTCGAATGATATTTTTTTTGGTCGAATGGTATATATTTTGACTAATTTTGACTTTTTAGCTTAATAACTTAATTATAAGTGCTTAACTGGTTTAATTAAAATTCGTTACGTAAACTAATAAACACTAAAAAGGAAAATGGGCTTAAATTAATATTTTGGGCTAAGTGGTGATTCGGTGGTTGTTGGGCCGAGCCCACTAAGGAATCCAACACCTTTGACTTTTTGACCAAACTCGATAACGAATGTGTTAAATTGATTTTTATAAACGTAACGGTATATATACCGTGATTTAAAAAGGCTAAATGGTTTTGGGCTAAAAATTGGACAATTGGGCTTAAGATGGATTTTCGGCCCAATGAACATGTCGGGTGACAAAAATGATTCTTGAAATATTTTTCGACCCACTATAAATATTTTTACTTAATGATACGATATATACAAGTTAAAACTATTTTGGACTTGTTTTGGACGCGTTAGTCTAATAAAAGGCAATAAATGGAATTTTGGCCAAATCTTTATAAATGTTGACTTTTATTGACTTTTCAAAGTATATTGACTAAATGTTGACTTGGTATCCAAAATCTATTATTGATAATTAAACGTGACGATAACGATAAAAATACTTATAACGACCAATATATGTATTACGGACTAACTTTGCAAATATAGTTAACGAAACGAGTTATTTGAGGAAATTGCAACACATGAGAAAATGGAAACGTTTGAACAAACGAATGGGTCATGCCCAAATTTTTCCTAAAATTCCAACACTTAGAGTATTTTTCATAAAAATACTTATACTTGTTTAATTTTTAAACACTTAACATTTATTTCAAATTCTTATAATTAAAATTATATTATAAATAATAAACAATATTTATAATATAATATTCCTCCCCTAACACTATTATTTTATTAATTTCTTAAAATCTATTTAATTAATTATAACCCTAATTAATTAAATACACAATTACTACACTTCACCTAATTTATATATATGATAATATATATATATATATATATATATATATATATATATATATATATATATATATATATATATATATATATATATATATATATATATATATATATATATATATATTACTTACGAAATTTAACGATGAATACAAGCACGGATGTTCCGTCACACGTATTCTCACCGTACACTTTCACCATTAGCCATCACAGAAATCTTTACGATAAACCACTTTTGAAATTGTATTACCACACAACAAGCAAGAAATACACGAGCACTGGTCACACATAAACTTTTAAATTGAAGTGAAGGCATATAAGACACGAATATTTCGCTAAGACTTACCATACTGATTTAGGTTGCGTGTCGGAGCGGTTGCACTGTTTTGTTGATTGATTAGCAGATTGCTATAGTTTTAAGGTGATTTTATAACCCCATATTTTTATACGATTTGTTTTATAAGCTTTGGGGTGAGAAACATGCAAAACTGTTTTCCTTGACCAAAAAATAGATTTTGTTTTTATACACACTTGTATGCAGAAACCTAAGTTTAGCTGAATACCATTGCGCCCACTATCATCAACCGTCAATTCCTGTTTAGGAAACCGTGTGATATAAATAGATCTATTGGGGATGACACCCCCGTTCGGTTGGCTCGGCATAGTCAATGCGAACGTATACCATATGAATTTTGGCCGAGTGCCTGGGGATTAACACTCGCGGGCACCCTTTATTTGCTAATGCCAGCTTGGCATGCTGCTTTGTCTAGTTCGGTTAGATGAGGCTTAGTGTTTGCATAGCGGGATAGTGTGTTATTGCTGAATATTGCTATGGTTCATATTTGCTTATTTACTTTAAACCTATGAACTCACCAGCGTTAGCTGACTTTTAGCATGTTTTTCTCAGGAAACTGAGGTGTGTTTACTGAAGGCAGGGCATGGCGATGGTCATAATAATTGATGGAAATGTTTTTATTATTGCATTAACTCTGAAATTTGGGACCACTTTGTTAAATGGGCTACTTTTTATTTGAAATGAATTTCATGTAAGACAACACGACTTTGAATATGTAATGTATTTTTAAAACGGATTTTCAATCCGTTCTTTATATCTTGTGTTGTGATTATCGATTTAGTAGAACCCAAAGTGTATGCTTCCGCAATATTATGATTTTGGGGGTGTTACAGATTGGTATTCAGAGCCTAGGTCATAGAGAACTAGGTTTATAAAAACCTTAAACTATAACCAATTTATGAAAAACTTTTCCTTATGATCGCCAGATGCCTGCTAGCTTAGCTTGCTATGATTTGAGCGTTATTTGTTTTATATGATTAAGTGTTATGATATGCTATTTGAGTATTTTATTAAGCATATATGATATAAGTATTTTCTATATACTTACACGTGTCGCACCATATTTGTCACAGACTATGTCTCTCCCTTTCGGTACACATGATGAGGTATCTGCTGTTGGACACACTTCTCCGTTGCGACAGCCAGTTCCATTTAAGGATGACCCGTTGATGGAGATTGTCAGAGCCGCTGCTCAGCCACTTATGCGCGTGTGCGTATTGCTCTAATTTATACCCACGGTATGTTGATGAAGCGAAAAGTGTACCGCTTTTAAGGGGTCATTTAAGCCCTAAATCGTATTTATTTGATCAAATATTGCCCTAAATCGTTCCTTTTGTCATTTTAGGTACTTTTGAGAAGAAATCTGGAAAAGGAGGCATTTTGGATGTTTTTGAAGCATAAAAGTGAAGAAAACGACAAAGTCTCAAAAATCGGCTAAAAGTTACCTTTGACGGCGTCAGGATCCTCTCCAGACGGCGTCATGGCTTGGCAAAAGTGGTGGATGTGAAATTTACTCATGATAAGCCAGTGAAAATTGCATGGGAATTCTGACGGCGTCACCCTTTAATTTGATCAAGGTTGTCACGTTATAATTTAAAGAGGGACGGCGTCACGTTCATAGTCTGAGGGCGTCAAGCCTTGATAGGCCAGAACGGATTTTGGAGAGCTAAAGAGGGACGGCGTCAAGAAGGTCATCCGGGAACCCTAAAAGCGGCGAGGTGACGGCGTCACACTCCATAACGTGACGCCGTCAGATCTAAAAATCTATATATAGTTTTGCAATTCTTTGTCATTAGTGTGGAACTTATTGGGGAACTTTGTGTGTGAAAACCCTAGGACGAATTTGGCAGCTCTTTCAAGGCTTTTTGCCTTGAGATCTTCCATGTTACATTGAAGATAAGTTATCAATTAATCATTCAATATGTCTATGTGTTGTTTGATTCTATCTTGTTCTTGTCTTTTGTTTAACATGCTAGGCTAGATTTATCTTGTGTTTGCTTAGATCTAATGAAACCTAGCTATTGATTGTTGGTTATTAGTGTGTTATTAGTTGTATTGGATGATTGTTTATCTATGTTAGGCTTAAGAAAACTGGCTAACTTCCTAATCGGTAACTTGCTTGAACGTCTTAAGAAACATGAACCAATGCGTACTAAAGGTTTTTATGGTTGTATTTAATGCACAAGCGAATTCTAGTGATCCCATGTTAGGAGCTTCCTAGCCGGCTCGACATAGGAGTGAAGTAGGAGCTTGTAGAGTTGGGGAAGTACGTACGCCACCCCACGAATGGTATTAAGGAATACACCCGTCATCCACGCAACTAATACACACTAATCAACCGGTAAAAGATAGTTAGGGAGTAAGGAAATCTAAGTAAACACATTTCCCTCCACATAAGTTTTCACCAACCTTTTCATTTTTGTTATTTTATTTTATTTGCATTCGTAGTAATTTGGGTTAGTTGACTAGCAACTAATTCCGCCCACTCTTTCAAACCCGAGATTTTATTTGCTTTCATAAAAATATAAAAACATAAAAAGAATCTTCTCTCACCCTTAGACCTATTAGAGTAATTTTTCATACCTAACGAACACTATTCCCTGTGGAGAACGATCAATCCCCCGTACTTACCACTACACTATACTACATCGGTCAGGTACACTGCCTGGTGGGGTTGTAAGCCTCTCGAGATCCCTCGAGAGGTAAAACCTGTTGTAAGGTTGCAAAACCACTCATCAAGTTTTTGGCGCCGCTGCCGGGGAATAGTTATTGTTTAGGTTGAATTTTTATTTTATAGGTCTACTCACTAGATTCCTTTCTAGTGAGATTTTTATTTTATTTTTCTAGGATTTTCTTTAGTCTATCTTTTTCTTTGTGTCTTTGTTCGTAAAAGAAATTTCCATTGACTCTTCCGTTCACCATTATGGAGAACGTGAATCCACTACATAATCTACCCCTTCCACTCCAAAATGACATCATTATGTTCCGTCGACATAATGGTGAATCTTTTTCCGATACATGGACTCGTTTCAAATACTTATTAAAAAAGGTCTTTCATCATGGTCTTGACTTATTGTTTCCACTTCAAATCTTTTACACTCGTATCGACCGCCAAACCCAGCAGGAGATTGAAAATATGGAAGATGGGAAAATGTGGGATTATGGTGATGAAGAGGCATGGGAAATCTTTGAGATTCTCGCCCAAAAAAGAAGTGGAACATGTGACCCAAAAAATGCAAGCTTAGACCTATTTGGTATTTGGATAAATCAATCGGAAGGTTTGTTTAGGAATGAGGTAGGTAGAGTTGAGGTACCTAAGTGCATGTCATGGTTAGGCACTACCATAATACAAGATGAACACATAGGTGACCTTGATGTGACGGAGGATTTAGCCGAACATGATCGCATTGATCAAAAAGACCTAGGTTTTGTGATTGATGACGTCGAATCTCAAGAAACACATGATGAATCTTTTAGGCAGTTTGAATATAGCAGTCAGAATATTGAGGATGATCCTTATGATTCGGACATAGAAGTTGAGATGCCTAGAGAAGCACTTGAGATACTTGGGAAAATGTTAGGGTTAGATCCTACTAAAACACATGATGAGGATATAGGTGATCTTGACATAAGGAATGATGAGGTAAGTAACATAAGCCCACCAAGTACCCCACAAGTCCTACCATCATTTGAGGCATACACACCACCCGTAACTTACCCGGAAGAAGTAGAAGAGACTATAGGAACCCCAATAGAGGTAGAGCCCTTGGACCAAACACAACTAGAAGAAATAGGTTTGAATACTTGTAGTCATAACCTTTCTTTTAGTTCTATGGAAGTTCCTAGTTTTGATGAACCGGAGCCTAAACCAAAACCGTTACCTAATCTTCCATCCTTAGATGTGAACTTAGGAATTGAATTAGGTCCCGATCCACCCATCAAACCATGTAGTCCGGGTAGTTTTACGTTGGAGGTAGTAGACTCTAAGCCTTGTAGAGAGGAAGCCAATATAGGAGTGAAACATGACCTTACATACTTACATCACCCATTCATGATTGATCACAAGAAACATTATGGGTTTAAACCGGGTTTATTAGGTCAAGATGGATTCCCAACTAGGAGTCTCTCGAAGTTGATAGAAGATGATCCCTTTTTAGGAGGAAACTCAAAATCACCCATTGACCAAAGTGAACTAGGCAAGGTTATGATGAAAGGAGCACACCCCTTTGAGCATATAATTCATCCACCACTCTTTCCTCACGTGGCATACTCCTACCGAGCTGGTGTGTATCGCTACTATCACCCGCACTTAATCCTAAGTGTAGGGAAAACCTCTCCTTTATCCATTAAATAAGGGTAGAGTCAGGCTCATGACTCGAACAAAAACAAGCGCTTCTTGGGAGGCAACCCAAGCGTTATTTTCTTTGTGTGTTTATTTATTTGTTTGTTTGATTTTATTTGTTTCCGTATGTGTGTTTAAGTTTTATTATTATTGATTCATGTTCAAAAACTAATTTGTGAAAATGCTTTATCTTGTTTTTAACTTCGTCTTAACTACATATAAAGGTACTTTGCAAAAGTTAAGTGTAAGGGAAATCTAAATCGGTTTATTAGAACACAAATGAACATGAATCGTAATAGTAATAAATGAACATACATATTAGTATTTGTTTGAGTCAAATGCTTGTATCGAGTCATAATGATGTTTTGCAGGATTTCCAGGAAGTAAGGTATAGGTTTTTCCAAAAATTTTCCGGAAACGTAACATGAGAATTCTGTCAGATCATTTCTGACGGCGTCAGGATTTACAACCTGACGGCGTCAGGTTTAATTTTCTGAAAATTTTTGAAAGTTTTGTTTTCATAAAAAGTTTTTATTAAATCCCTAACTTATAATCTCCAGGAATCTGCAAAATTATCATTCCACAAGCATTATATCCTTATATATAGAGTTTATCCCGCCGATGTTATGCAGGTTTTCGTGTTTGTTTTCTCAGGATTAACAGGTTATTTTGGACAAGGAAATGTTTGTTGGATCAAGCTTTTGGCGATGCATTAGTCATGGAGCTTCAACATTACTTTGGAAGAAGATTTAACCATGTTACTTCATTATCCACCGAGCGAATCAGGGGAGTATTTGATTTCATTCTTTTACTTTTTGCTTTTACAGTTGTTATTTGAACATTGGGGACAATGTTCATCTTAAGTGTAAGGGGGGGTAAAAGTACGATACTTTAGAGAATGCAATTGCACTTGATTTTTGTTTGTTTAATGGTAGATGTGTAATAAAACTGAGAGAAATACTTATTAGGGCAATTTTAGTGCCAAATTTAAAATTTTTTACAACATTTAGGAGTGAAACTTTGATCTTAATGAGCGTCTCATGGATAGGAATTATATGACTAGCACAAAAACCGTACCACTAAAAAAATTTTCCACCCCCAAATATGTGAGGTTCGCCCCTAGAATTGGTAGGAAAAGCATTTATGCTATGATATGTGTACCGGTAGCACTTAGATTCTAGAACTTGCGTTAGGACCATTCCGAGGCCACAAGTGAGACTACATTCGTGTAGTTAGATTTACTACATGATAAGAGGCATTATGATTAACCCATTATTTTACACCTGTGTTTTTGTTATAATTACATTGGCTACATTGGTCAAGTAATTCTCCCACACCCTTTGCGTTGTACTCATTTTTAGTACACGACACCCCTAGTACACCCCTCAGAGCCTATCTTTTCGTTTCGACCTTTAAGCATTTTACTTAAAGGAAGAATTTGTTACACCCCACTTAAATGTACACCCAAATCGCCTTAGCCTACCTTGTATGCACTCATTTTTAGTGCATTATTGTGACAACATTTGTTTAAACCCAAGTTAATTATCTAATTGATTACATGGTTGCTAAGTCGAGTCATATCCTTGTACATATTGTTTTGGGACGATTGGGACTCATGGGTAAAGTACTAGTGTAATGGAGTAATGGGGAAGAACATCATTTATTACCCCCATATGTGCTAAATATTTTAAAAGTACTCCAAGTTTTTCAATTATCTTAATTCGAGTCATTAGAATAGTAATTGTAAAGTTATGTAAAAGTTCAAGTGTAAGGGGAATGCAATGCCCCTATGATGTATTATTTTGGATGGTAGGACAAAAGTGTATGCAAAAAAAAAAAAAAAAAAAAAAAAAAAAAAAAAAAAAAAAAAAAAAAAATTCGAAAAAATCAAGAAAAATACAAAAAAAATGAGAAAAAGAAAAGTAGAAAAAAACATACGGACTACCATCCCGTTTCATTTTATGTTTATTTTATGTTTTTGTTATTTTGTTTTTAGCTTAAGATTGAGTCGAGTCTTGGCTTAGCAACATTGTATAGTACATGTAATTGATCAAGATCTTTAACTCGCCACCAGTAAAATATCCTTTATCCAACAAAATCGTGTTTTCCTTTTCCCTACACCTAACGTTATAACTCATTTAAAAGCCCTCTTTGATAGTTTATCTTAGGTGCTTACGCCTAGTGGAGGAGGTTTTCGATCCTTTCCCAAGCCTATGGTAATCTATTTGCTATGACAGGTAGTGAGAGATATTATCCGTTTTCATTTATGAGATTTATTTTGATGACACTTGAGAGATGTGAGTATCTAAACACTACTTGTGAGGTGCTAGTTTATAATCTCCGTGCTTATTATGATTAAAGTGGAACGAATATTTGTTGTAATTACTTTTATGTTAGCATTAAATGACCCCTAACTTGTATTTTGATTAGAATAAAAGCGCATTTGCTTGAGGACAAGCAAATCTCAAGTGTAAGGGTATTTGATGAAGCGAAAAGTGTACCGCTTTTAAGGGGTCATTTAAGCCCTAAATCGTATTTATTTGATCAAATATTTCCCTAAATCGTTCCTTTTGTCATTTTAGGTACTTTTGAGAAGAAATCTGGAAAATGAGGCATTTTGGACGTTTTTGAAGCATAAAAGTGAAGAAAACGACAAAGTCTCAAAAATCGGCTAAAAGTTACCTTTGACGGCGTCAGGATCCTCTCCAGACGGCGTCATGGCTTGGCAAAAGTGGTGGATGTGAAATTTACTCATGATAAGCCAGTGAAAATTGCATGGGAATTCTGACGGCGTCACCCTTTAATTTGATCAAGGTCGTCACGTTATAATTTAAAGAGGGACGGCGTCACGTTCATAGTCTGAGGGCGTCAAGCCTTGATAGGCCAGAACGGATTTTGGAGAGCTAAAGAGGGACGGCGTCAAGAAGGTCATCCGGGAACCCTAAAAGCGGCGAGGTGACGGCGTCACACTCCATAACGTGACGCCGTCAGATCTAAAAATCTATATATAGTTTTGCAATTCTTTGTCATTAGTGTGGAACTTATTGGGGAACTTTGTGTGTGAAAACCCTAGGACGAATTTGGCAGCTCTTTCAAGGCTTTTTGCCTTGAGATCTTCCATGTTACATTGAAGATAAGTTATCAATTAATCATTAAATATGTCTATGTGTTGTTTGATTCTATCTTGTTCTTGTCTTTTGTTTAACATGCTAGGCTAGATTTATCTTGTGTTTGCTTAGATCTAATGAAACCTAGCTATTGATTGTTGGTTATTAGTGTGTTATTAGTTGTATTGGATGATTGTTTATCTATGTTAGGCTTAAGAAAACTGGCTAACTTCCTAATCGGTAACTTGCTTGAACGTCTTAAGAAACATGAACCAATGCGTACTAAAGGTTTTTATGGTTGTATTTAATGCACAAGCGAATTCTAGTGATCCCATGTTAGGAGCTTCCTAGCCGGCTCGACATAGGAGTGAAGTAGGAGCTTGTAGAGTTGGGGAAGTACGTACGCCACCCCACGAATGGTATTAAGGAATACACCCGTCATCCACGCAACTAATACACACTAATCAACCGGTAAAAGATAGTTAGGGAGTAAGGAAATCTAAGTAAACACATTTCCCTCCACATAAGTTTTCACCAACCTTTTCATTTTTGTTATTTTATTTTATTTGCATTCGTAGTAATTTGGGTTAGTTGACTAGCAACTAATTCCGCCCACTCTTTCAAACCCGAGATTTTATTTGCTTTCATAAAAATATAAAAACATAAAAAGAATCTTCTCTCACCCTTAGACCTATTAGAGTAATTTTTCATACCTAACGAACACTATTCCCTGTGGAGAACGATCAATCCCCCGTACTTACCACTACACTATACTACATCGGTCAGGTACACTGCCTGGTGGGGTTGTAAGCCTCTTGAGATCCCTCGAGAGGTAAAACCTGTTGTAAGGTTGCAAAACCACGCATCATATGTCGTTGTGGTTTTAGCAGTATTCAAGTTTTAAATTTATATTTAGCCGACTTATCAATAACACACACACTTTAACGAGCAGTGTACCCGGTCAGTATGAATATAATGGTAAGTAGAGTGTCGATCACTAAGAGTGGAACATATTATCTAGTTATTCTAATCAGTATTTTAATATCTTAAGTTAGCTATACAACCTAATCTAACGCAAGGGGGTTCAGCCTGAGAGACTGGCACGGTTTAATTATGATTAAATATAAACTAAACTAATAGGCACGAATCAGCGATTAGCACACACGTACACAGATAAATACTTGAGACAATAAGAAGACCTGTCCTGATAGTTAAGTAGCTTGTCACTTGTTTTATTGCTAGTTTTATATGAAGTGTATAGTTCGATGCAACGCATCGAGATTAATCCCTTTCTCGTTGGCTCTAATCTTATCGGCGAGTAAACCCTTAATGATTACTTATGTCTATCCTATTTACCTTTCTTCCTACTTTTCTATAGACGATAGAATGCATAGGCGATAAAATAAATAGGCGAGGAAGGGGCATGGCGACCCAAGCAATGCTCAGCTAGACACAGAGGTTATCAATGCACTAATAAAAGTCACCAAAGACATCAACATATAAACTTTAATTAATGGGAAAGCAATTTTAAGGGGAGTTGAAGTGCATGATTAAATCAATGACACAAGCCCATCAATCCTGATGAATTAAAGTGTACTAATACAATAAAACAAAACTACTTAATGAATTGAATACATGCAGGACCTTCTTACAGCTCTTGTATCTTCGTTCAAGGTGTGTCTTGTGCTGCTACTTCGTCTGAATTCGTCCTAGGGTTTCTTCGGTATTTGTGTTTAGCTAAATGTCCGACTCTGAAATTCGTCTGACTTTGGGGTATTTATAGTTTCTGTCTGAGGGTTAGATGCGGCGCATAGAATAAGTAGATGCGGCGCATTGACTTAACTTCGCGTGGGGTCCAAGATTAATATATTCAGGAATATTCGTACACCGCCAGAAGATGCGGCGTAACTCCATTTCTAGATGCGGCGCACGTCCTTGCTGTCTTAGATCGTAGCTTGTGAAATCTTGATAGTGATGCGCCGTATGTAATAAGTAGGATGCGGCGTATCTGGAGCAGAATGGTCTTGATCTTGTACATTTCAGTAGACTCTTAACTTCTTGCTTGTTTTGCTCCATAATTAGTCCAAAATCGCCAAGTTTCACATAATACTTGTTTTTACCTGAGAATTACAAAAGTAAACATTAACGTATCGATTCTCACAGATAATATAATAAAACAAGTCAAATAAATAGGATAAATGATGATAATAAAATGTACTTATTTGAGTTCATCAGCCACCCATTCCAGTTCAGCATACACACACCACTCCAGTGTCTACCTCACCATATTTACCCCGCTACACCACAGCTCACAGCTCATCCCTAACCCAGCTTTACACTTTCACCCAGCATGTTCAGGATACCCCACCCATCAGCCGACGCACTGCTCGTATGTCGGTATATTCTGGGTACTGTCTGCGACTCTCAGATTTTCCAGTTCTATCACCTAGGAGGAGAACCCGACCAGATTATGAGGGTACCCCTACTGCATCACCATCTCAGTCACCCATATCATCTCCAGACCATTCCCCTCCCAGCCAGAGACTTAGGAGATCTGTTGAGACCTACTCGGATGAGGATGAGGATCCAGAGCAGGTTCAGGATGAGCCTACTCCAGCTGTGATAGCACCTATTGAGCATACTCCTATTTGTGCAGATGATGGCAGGGACAGAGATGCACCTATGGATTTGGATCAGGTGATGATGCCACAGGATGGTATGGGCATCATGGAGGATGTGCAGGGTATATTTGAAGTAGGGCAGAGTTCCAGGGATGCCCAGATACAGGATGTGAGTGACAGTCAGTAGATGGATATTGCTTGTGATATCAGCACGGGTGTACGTGCGGCTAGCCCAGAGTACACACTGTCATTTCCTTCGTTCATACCACCTCCATCTCTGATGCCTACTCCACTTCCATCACCAATGATTTCTCCACTTGCAGAGCTCAAGGAACCCACTGAGATGGAGCAGATATGGATTCAGTTGGCAAATCAGGCCAGTTTACTTGATGTGCACTTAGACCAGATCGAGAGGTTAGAGCAGTCTGACCGTATTCAGAGTGTGGAGAGGAGGATTGGGACTGTTGACAGGGCTGCTTGTGTGTTGTTTGAGGAGATGTACTCTGATCGACGTGTGATGATCGGATTGAGAGCTAGATTGGATGCTTTGGAGAGATTGCATGGTAGAGAGCTTAGGAATTTGGATTTTAGGGCTATTGGTTTGGGCAGAGGCCAGATCAGGATGCAGGGAATGTTGAGAAGAGCTAGAGGTGTTCATCGTACTCAGTGGCAAAGGATTATGACTGCAGAGTATACGATTGGAGCAGTGATGAGAGAGAATCAGGAGTTGAGGGATCGTATTGGCCAGTTGGAGACTACCATTGGAGGAATGACTTTAGCATTTGAGCAGTTACGCCTAGATAGTGACCGAGCCTAGAGTAGTTGTAGTTGATGATGTATTCATTAGGATGACTAGTTATTCTTTAGTATTCCAGCACTAGCTTTTAACCATGCTTGTAATTTTGTAAACCTCTATCCTTTCGATATATATATATAACAATGTAACACCCCCTAATTTGTTATGTGGCAGCGGAAAAGTAATTAGGGTGTTACGGTGAGGATCGAAGTTAAAATTTCAAAAAACGGCTTGGAAAAGGCGTTTTGAAAGTTATATGTCATTCAAAATAATAATTTTGGTAAAAAGGTGAACTATCTGATTTGAAAATCCCACAAAAGTGTGGTAATTCAGAAAGAATGACATATTTGATTTTACACCATTTTATTTATCAGAGTATAAGATGCCCGCTCCGTGCCTTGTCCTGCTTCGTTAATTACCTGAGATAAACATGCTTAAAACGTCAACACAATGGTTGGTGAGTTCGTGGAGTTTAATGGAAAATAACTTAATTCAATAAGTGTTCAAGAGTGTTCTGTGATGTTTGAAATAAGTATAAGTACAAATAAACAGTGGCTTTCAATAATTTCGAAGGTGAAGTGATATTTGAAATACGTTGCTAAAAGTGATGAAACCATAAATGAGTGCACTGGGTAAAAATCCACAAGTAAATCATTTATGAGCTCAGATGATCATAAGTTTCAAGCTTTAAATGAAAATGAGCTATGTTGTTATACACTCGAAATGAAGTGCTGAGTCAACTTTTAAAAGTAATGATATATCAAGCAATTTGGGCTGTCTTTATTAGAAGTCACAAATAAGTCACATATGATAACAATTAAGTTTCAAGTACAGGATTCATAATCCTAACACATAGTGAAAACAATAATATAGTGTCCGAAATCTATCAGTGTGGAGTGGTGTTTAACTAAATACAGCTGTATCTTAATATATATATGAAACATTCATATATTCACAAAGTTATATTGCCCTAAGCCTCATGACACGCAAAACGTTAACAATGTACCGTAAAACGGCGGTGTCCACATCAGGTTACTGATGGGTGTTAGCCCTCATGTAATAGGTGATTTTGCCAACTTCCTATTTTTCTCAAATATAGTGCATCGCGACTAAATACGACTAACCACATAGGCATTCCGTCAAAGTATTTAGTGGGATAAGTCGTCAGCCTCTAACAGGTTTCGAAGCTGTCCACTATATTCGCACTCACCGCAGTGATTAATGGCTCATGATCGAGGGACTTTATGGCAATATAGTAAACTTAGGCAATATAGGTTTCAGGGATTCACAGGATATGCGTACTTTAGTTTTGGCAATTATTTCTAGTGAAAGGTAGAAATATCATAGTAAAGTTAACTGTACATTCAATTGCTACATGAATGTGTATAATGAGTTTCAGTATCATGTTACAACAAGTAGTTTGAAAATGTTATCTTTCAATACAGTGTTTAAGCTAAGCAAGCAATTTGCAAGTAATACGAGCATATATCCCTTCCAAAGGGTGATTCAAAACATGTAAAGCATAGTTGATGATTTTGAGTAAATCATGAGAGTTTTCAGAGTATAAAAGTAACTTAAAACAGTTGAAGCATGTATCTCCCCCCAAAGAGTTATTAAAACAAACATTAAAAGTAGGGGCCACGACTCACCTTGAGTGTATCTGACAAGATGGAATTATAAGATCAAGTAAGACTTATGGAAACGATCACGGAAACGTCCTCAATACGAGACCTGAATATGAGGGAAGTCTAAGATTCTGACTTACTACTAACAATGAGTGTGAAAGTGAGAAATCGTATAACGATTGGATGATATGAGTGTGATATGCTTAAATATGCTATTATCTTGACTCTTATGTCAATTGACTCAAAATATTACTTCCTCAAAATATGATGAAATGATATGCAAGTGAAGTCGTTAAATTTCTAATAAATAATGAAAATTAAATAGTACATAACTAAAATGTAGAAAAATGCATATGAAGTGATGGAATGATGAAAAATGGAAAATGAAATAAGAATGTCAAGTGAAAACAGTCGGTCCTTGTCCTTTTCCAGATTTTACACTTTTTACCCTAACTGTGATTGCGTTACACCGTTAGTCCTTTGTTAAGTCCATAGTCCATAAATAGTCCAAAAATTGTCCAAAAGTACAAGTAAGGCTTGTCATTCAATAATATGTCCATTTATACCCTCTATGTTCTGTTTTCACAACTTCAGTCCACACAGTTCTCGGTTGGGCAGTTTTAGTCCTTCTAGTTAAAGTGCGTTACATTTTTAGTCCAAAAGTGTCAAAATGGTAGGGAAAAGGTGGCGTGTTTTTCTGAAGTTTATTTAAGATTAATAAAGCTTATTTTAATAGCTTATGTGGTCAGTAGCTTATTTTTCACACTAATGGACCATTAACGAGCCATAACTCTAGCCCATTAGTCCTTTTTAATCCGTGGTTCTTGAGCTAGTTGGGTATATCAAAAAGGTCACTTTTAACATCTTATTTTTATATTGAAAAGCTCCAGAAATCAGCTTATTCTAATAGCTTATAAATAGCTTAATGGACTGTAAAGTTCATGTCGCATATTTGTGGCAGTTTCAAAATGGGTTTTGGCGTTTCACTTTGGCCAGTTTTAAGGGTCGATATGTGGTTATTTCTACGAGTTGTTTACTTGAAAAATGTAGCTAGTTAGGGGGTCTATTAGACCGTGTAAAAATATGGATATATTGTTTAGTCGAATTTTAAGATACGTGACCATTTTTAGGGTGACTTGGAGCGTGTTTTAGTGATGAAATAGACTTAGAAAGTTTTCAGATTCTGAGTTCTATACGGGTGTGATCAGTTTACTTTGGGTGATTTAAAGAGGTTAGATGAGCTTATTTTAACAAAGTACAAACATGAACTATTTAGTTTGTAAGGTGGTTAAACAGGTCGTGTGATGTTAACGCATGGTCATTAAGTTAGATCGTGAGATATGAAGTCATTTCATAGCCTACTTGGACTGTTTTAAATGTACAAAACTTCTTAAATAGTTCTAAGTGTTTCTCTCATATATTTTATACATGTGATATTAAGGTTTTGATATGTTCGAATGATGCATGCGATGATATTTTAAACGTGAAAATGGTGTATGGGACGACTTCTAAGCCTTCCAAGATGGAGGCTCGTTACCTCATGTGGGTTACATAAAATAATGAGTGATGCATGCAAATAGACTAGTAGCGATGTATACGTTCGAAAGAAATATGCATGTGTGAAGTGTACATGAGATATGGAAGTGAAGAAAGTTATTAGGTACTTACTACACCTTTGAAAGGTGGTGAAGAATGCTGTGGAGGTCGACTGGAACACAAGGACAACACAGTTTACTCGTTAAATACTAGATACGTTTTTACGTATTTGTTTTCTTTACCCGGTTTGCTTCCCCAAGAGAGACGAGGTTTGCTGAGAGTTTAAGGTTCTTAGTGAGATGAAAGTGAGTGAAGTGTGAGCAAGCTGGAGTGAGATAGGACGGTATTCTTATAGAAAGAATTTCCCATGTTTCTCGACTTATTGACTTCACATCAATCATTGGTTGCTACTGTAGATGGGAGGACACCAAAGTTGTTTTACTGACAATATGATATTTTGGGAAGATATGGGTATTGGTAAGATCTTATCTTTTGTTCTTGTGCTATAGGTGTGTTCCGTTTGTATTTTAAACAAGTGACAAATGAATTTAACGAGCCATAATTGTCTAATGATGTTCTAACTGCCTTTTTAACATCATACTACGTTAATATTATCGTTAGAAAACCGTAGGAAAAAGCGTGTGTTTAAACGGTTGAGTTTTGTGATTTTTACATATGTGAGTTTGGGTCAGTTTCGAGTGAAAGCTTTGCCCTTCGTAACCTTATCAAGCCTCGACATCTAGTACTGAGCTTCATCGTTCTAATAGCCTAGTGGGTGATGAGTGAGATGGTGCAAAAACTTGGGCATATCGCGTTTCATATTCGAGAGCATACAAGCTGTTTTGGAGGTGGTGTGGGATCGAGTACCACATGAAATAATAAAAGGAGATGTGGGCTTTGGAGTTGGGCCTGGTGTCCGGGTGATGTGGGCTGAGCAGTTAGTCCGTTTGGTTTATATTAGTGAAAGGGAAATATACTTAGTGAGAATTTAATGTAATTAGTGTATCAAAGTTAAATTTGTGATTAGTGAAATGTGATTTGTGTACATCTTTATTAGTATTAGCCATAATTGGTGAAATTTGATTTTAGTTAAAAATGGTGATTTGTGGATTATAAGTATGTCTTCGAAATACATGTCGTGACTAGTGTCGTTATTTGGTAATTTTCGTGACGACGTGATATTGTTGGAATAAGATAATAAGAAAAGTTTAAATTTCTCCGTAAAAATGGGATTTATTAAACTGTAACTCGAGGTTATTATTAATTAACAAAGCTTATTACAATGGATTTTTGCAGTGTCTTACAGTATCCACCCCTCAATTTTGAACTTCGTCCCGAAGTTCAGTCTATGATAGATGTTGGAAAAATGTGGTGTTCTGTGGTGAGGGTTTATGGAAAATGTTGTCGAGAGATTTCTATTCGAAAGTTGAGGAAACGAGATCCAAGTAGATTTATTCGTACTAGACGAAATGAATTTGAATGTTTGGTCAACTAATGAATTCATAGGCTGCGAATAGTGAAATAACGGTTAGAAATAGGGAGCAATTAAAGCTTAATGTTCAGTGTTCTAGCGGTCGAGAATAGTAGATTTTTAATGGTAGTGATTTGTAACTTAATGGTCGTGAATAGTAAAATAACGGCTAGTTTTTCCCTATTTATACCCTATTTACTTTCCCCTTTTTCTTTCCCCACTTTACCTTTTTCACTCCATCTCTCCCAAAAAAATAATGCCGCCGTTCACCATTCTTTTCGCAACTGTGTTCATCGTCATTGCCGCCGCTTGTTTGGCTCTCTTCCCCGGCGAAGATTCCGACCACTTGATCGGGATCTTGTTGGTTGTCGTACCCCTCACAATCCTAGCCGTTGTTGTGGATAAGTTTTGGGGTAATAGTTTTTAAGCTAGTGTTGTTTGTAATGGGTCTTTGTTGTGTTTCTATGTAACATTTAATAAGTGTGGAATAAAACTTATTTACCTTTATGTTTACGAATTAGTCTCGTTGTGGCTTTTTATATTTTGTTGCATTTACGACGCAGAATAATCAAGGTGATTCATCTGGTGGTGGCTCTTGCTATTGCTGGGTTGGTGGTGGTTTTTGTTGCTATGGTGGGCCAACCTATTGAAGATTCTATGCCTTTTATTGTGTTCATTGTATTATTAGCACTTCCGATGTTAATCATCTCGCTATGTATTAATTTTCGTGGTTTCTAATAAAATTTATGGCATCTGTGTTTGCCTCATATTGTTGTGAATTCTTATAGTTTCTAAATTCGAACTTTTCTCGACTTCTTATAATAAAGTAATAGGTAATAAGTGTAGATCTTACTGGGGTTGATTTATAAACAATTTATTTTGTCTCGAGATTCTTTTTTTTTTTTTTTTTTTGAATGAAAATTGTTATTAAAGATTTTGAAAAGATAACTGTTCCATTTATAACATGATTCTTTCTAAATTATACATAGGTAGCTAGGCTATGTATAATTGAGGACCAAATGATGTGATGCTTGGTTCAGTTACTATGATATTTATGTTTCTTCAAGGAATTTTATATGGTTCAATTATAATGGTTCCGTCACAAAGTCGGACACTCTCTGATTATTTTTAAAAGAATTAGAAGGTTTTTGTTCATATTCCGAGGATAAGTTAGGAATTTCTAAAATGATACTAGGATATCTTTGGTATAGACTTAGGTTTTAGATAAAGATTTCTTACAATGTGGTATTAATCTACTGTTTGATCAGATATGGTGTTTAGTCAAATTCTTAGGGTGATATCAAGATATTGTTACATATCAACTATGAATAGGGAAAGTGGAATAGAAATGGAAATAGACATAGATTACGATGATTACTGAAATATTACAAGATAGAGATTCATACGGTAGAACGATAGTTGTTGCACTTAGGTTACATCCATCAAACCTAAGGCAAAGTACATAAGGAAATACAACTTAGGAAATCTTAAACTAGGGTTTATTTTTATTACATCAGGAATTTATTCTTCTGCTTAAACATAGGTGTCATTTCTCGACACTATTGGGGTCTTTTAACGAGTCTTCATTCTCTTGCATCAATCTTGGCCTTATAGTTGACATTGTAGTTTGGGCAATGACTCTTGTAATGCCCCATTCCACCACATCCGTGGCATTTTATGGACGATGGCTTTTCCCTTCTGTCCGTAGCGTTACAATCTCTCGTCTTGTGGCCTGTCTTTCTGCATCTCCCGCACTTAGCAGTGCAAAGCCCGGTGTGATGCAACTTACATCTTGGGCATAGAGGTTGCTTTCCATGGTATTTGTTTTCGTTACTAGGGTTGGTGATGCAGTTTTTTCTAGCTCCCTTTCTTAATCTTTGCTGGCGGTGGTAGTCAATGCGATCTTGTAGGTGATTACGGGTACAGGTGTTGTTGTGAAATTCGCATTCGTTGAGGATAAAGGTTCTTTTCTCCTCGAGTTTTCGCTTTTGGTTATTTTTCTTAAGTGCAAAATCTTGCCTAATTCTTTGGGCACATATGCGGATAGGTTTAGTCATCTTTCTTGAATCCTTTAGGCGAACTGGCCTACGTCCCATGAAACTTTCATGGTTGTGTCAACAAGGTATAGCCATCCTTCTTTCTTTCCTGGCTATGTCGTTATCTTTCGGATGAACTATTGTAGTCACTTCGTGTACCACTGTAACGATATTATTTTCAAATTCCCCGATGGTTTGAGGAGTCATGGTTGTGGTGAGTGCTGAGGGGGTATGGGTGTTGCTCATGTTGGCCATCTTCAATGACTACAACAAGAAACACTGATTTAGTATTCACTTTATCATTAGAATAATTTCAAATAATAAAGTATTTGCATATTATTGCTAACAATGTGATCTTAATACAAAATCAAAACTAACTGAGGGTCATAGAAATGCGATGTGTCTGGGTAGCATCGTAAAATAATAATCATCTCTTGATATGGGATTGTTAAGGAACAAACGGATTCTTCTACAAAAGCTGAAGTTCAACAACTTTCTCTTCATTCATCAAGTTCTCTTTTGAAAATTTGTTCTTGGAATTCTATGGGTTATTGTTTAGTCGTGGTATATTTGATGTACAATCACCGATAATATCATAGTAAGTTTGAATACAATTATCAAAATCGACATAACTCTAATAACTTGTTTGATTGATTTTTGCAAAACAACCAACACAAGGTCTTTTATTAATGTCTCATTGATTCACGTGGAGTTATTTGTTTACCTAAGAGAGTAACAAATGGTGAGGTTCTGCATGGCTCTTTGCACTTATAGCATTATAATAGGGTTTGGTGGGAGGAATTTGTTTACAACAGAAAGATACAATGGAAAAAGACTGTCATAGCTTAAAAGTCGATTACAATTTCTGAGAGTTACAGAATTATTGCGAAATACATGGAATACTAACCAAAACTATTTGGTTTATTAAGTACAACAACGATACTTAAGATCAGTTACGTCTCTGACGTAGACGTCTAACTTCTGCCTCAAGATCCAGTTGTGCAGCTTCCATGGTTGAGAAACGTTCCTGGCACGCATTCATCTGATTAGCCAACATGTTTTCCAAGGCTGCAATCTTTTGGCTTTGGATTCTTGCTGTGTCTCTAGCCAACCATAATGCTCTTTCAATGTCTTCAATCCTAATGTGTGTTTGGGTATGGCCTCTACCCAAACAGCGGGTTCTGGCATCCAAGTTTCTAAGTTCCTGTTCGAAATTGTCCTTCATGTTACCAACATTCACTCCTAAAGCAAACACTTCTTGTCTCTCAGCATCTGTCCTTTTGAACAGGGTGTCAATGTTACGATCATACCATTCGAATCGTAATGGGTGTAACTCTTTTAGCTGTTCGGTGTGAGCGTCTAGTATGCTGGTGTGTTGGTAAAGACGAGTCCATATGGAGTCACGGGTGTCTACATTGTAGTCAGGAGAATTGGGTGAGGATACATTGTTTGGGACATCTGGCATGGAGAAATCTGAGGTGTTAGGCAAGGTAGAATTTAGCTCGATCTTCTTCCAAGTCATTTCTTGGTGTGAACTCTGTCCATATTCAAATGTTGGTTGACCACCAATCAAATCTTCATTTGAATAATATTCGGTTGCTATCCTAAGTTTCTGACGTGGAGGTGAGTGAGTAGGTGATGACGGAGGTGATTTCTGAGTGAGTTCTATGTCGGGCTGGGGTTGTGACATTTGTACATAAGGATCTTCAATATCTGGTGCAATTTGGTAGGTAGGTGACGCATGTGTAGTAGGAGGGGTAGTCTTGGTGATATCAACTAGTTTGGAAGACATGGTACTGTAACAATTGAAAATAGTAATTATGAGTATTTATATGTTCAAGGCGTGACAGTGGGTGTGAAATAATACGGTGTGTAATGTGTGAAGGGTGAACATTAAGCATGTAAAGATTAGTGCAAAATAATCTTAGTAGGTAATGTATTGAGCACGGCAGTCTGCAGACACAGAAGGCATAAGATGATATGGTGTAAAATCATTTATTTTGAAAATATAGTTATAGTTCAATGTTTTAAAACATTTGATTCTCTATAACCTGTTGCTCTGATTCCAATCTGTAACACCCCCTAATTTGTTATGTGGCAGCGGAAAAGTAATTAGGGTGTTACGGTGAGGATCGAAGTTAAAATTTCAGAAAACGGCTTGGAAAAGGCGTTTTGAAAGTTATATGTCATTCAAAATAATAATTTTGGTACAAAGGTGAACAATCTGATTTGAAAATCCCACAAAAGTGTGGTAATTCGGAAAGAATGACATATTTGATTTTACACCATTTTATTTATCAGAGTATAAGATGCCCGCTCCGTACCTTGTCCTGCTCCATTAATTACATGAGATAAACATGCTTAAAACGTCAACACAATGGTTGGTGAGTTCGTGGAGTTTAATGGAAAATAACTTAATTCAATAAGTGTTCAAGAGTGTTCTGTGATGTTTGAAATAAGTATAAGTACAAATAAACAGTGGCTTTCAATAATTTCGAAGGTGAGGTGATATTTGAAATATGTTGCTAAAAGTGATGAAACCATAAATGAGTGCACTGGGTAAAAATCCACAAGTAAATCATTTATGAGCTCAGATGATCATAAGTTTCAAGCTTTAAATGAAAATGAGCTATGTTGTTATACACTCGAAATGAAGTGCTGAGTCAACTTTTAAAAGTAATGATATATCAAGCAATTTGGGCTGTCTTTATTAGAAGTCACAAATAAGTCACATATGATAACAATTAAGTTTCAAGTACAGGATTCATAATCCTAACACATAGTGAAAACAATAATATAGTGTTCGAAATCTATCAGTGTGGAGTGGTGTTTAACTAAATACAGCTGTATCTTAATATATATATGAAACATTCATATATTCACAAAGTTATATTGCCCTAAGCCTCATGACACGCAAAACGTTAACAATGTACCGTAAAACGGCGGTGTCCACATCAGGTTACTGATGGGTGTTAGCCCTCATGTAATAGGTGATTTTGCCAACTTCCTATTTTTCTCAAATATAGTGCATCGCGACTAAATACGACTAACCACATAGGCATTCCGTCAAAGTATTTAGTGGGATAAGTCGTCAGCCTCTAACAGGTTTCGAAGCTGTCCACTATATTCGCGCTCACCGCAGTGATTAATGGCTCATGATCGAGGGACTTTATGGCAATATAGTAAACTTAGGCAATATAGGTTTCAGGGATTCACAGGATATGCGTACTTTAGTTTTGGTAATTATTTCTAGTGAAAGGTAGAAATATCATAGTAAAGTTAACTGTACATTCAATTGCTACATGAATGTGTATAATGAGTTTCAGTATCATGTTACAACAAGTAGTTTGAAAATGTTATCTTTCAATACAGTGTTTAAGCTAAGCAAGCAATTTGCAAGTAATACGAGCATATATCCCTTCCAAAGGGTGATTCAAAACATGTAAAACATAGTTGATGATTTTGAGTAAATCATGAGAGTTTTCAGAGTATAAAAATAACTTAAAACAGTTGAAGCATGTATCTCCCCCAAAAGAGTTATTAAAACAAACATTAAAAGTAGGGGCCACGACTCACCTTGAGTGTATCTGACAAGATGGAATTATAAGATCAAGTAAGACTTATGGAAACGATCACGGAAACGTCCTCAATACGAGACCTGAATATGAGGGAAGTCTAAGATTCTGACTTACTACTAACAATGAGTATGAAAGTGAGAAATCGTATAACGATTGGATGATATGAGTGTGATATGCTTAAATATGCTATTATCTTGACTCTTATGTCAATTGACTCAAAATATTACTTCCTCAAAATATGATGAAATGATATGCAAGTGAAGTCGTTAAATTTCTAATAAATAATGAAAATTAAATAGTACATAACTAAAATGTAAAAAAATGCATATGAAGTGATGGAATGATGAAAAATGGAAAATGAAATAAGAATGTCAAGTGAAAACAGTCGGTCCTTGTCCTTTTCCAGATTTTACACTTTTTACCCTAACTGTGATTGCGTTACACCGTTAGTCCTTTGTTAAGTCCATAGTCCATAAATAGTCCAAAAATTGTCCAAAAGTACAAGTAAGGCTTGTCATTCAATAATATGTCCATTTATACCCTCTATGTTCTGTTTTCACAACTTCAGTCCACACAGTTCTCGGTTGGGCAGTTTTAGTCCTTCTAGTTAAAGTGCGTTACATTTTTAGTCCAAAAGTGTCAAAATGGTGGGGAAAAGGTGGCGTGTTTTTCTGAAGTTTATTTAAGATTAATAAAGCTTATTTTAATAGCTTATGTGGTCAATAGCTTATTTTTCACACTAATGGGCCATTAACGAGCCATAACTCTAGCCCATTAGTCCTTTTTAATCCATGGTTCTTGAGCTAGTTGGGTATATCAAAAAGGTCACTTTTAACATCTTATTTTTATATTGAAAAGCTCCAGAAATCAGCTTATTCTAATAGCTTATAAATAGCTTAATGGACTGTAAAGTTCATGTCGCATATTTGTGGCAGTTTCAAAATGGGTTTTGGCGTTTCACTTTGGCCAGTTTTAAGGGTCGATATGTGGTTATTTCTACGAGTTGTTTACTTGAAAAATGTAGCTAGTTAGGGGGTCTATTAGACCGTGTAAAAATATGGATATATTGTTTAGTCGAATTTTAAGATACGTGACCATTTTTAGGGTGACTTGGAGCGTGTTTTAGTGAAGAAATAGACTTAGAAAGTTTTCAGATTCTGAGTTCTATACGGGTGTGATCAGTTTACTTTGGGTGATTTAAAGAGGTTAGATGAGCTTATTTTAACAAAGTACAAACATGAACTATTTAGTTTGTAAGGTGGTTTAACAGGTCGTGTGATGTTAACGCATGGTCATTAAGTTAGATCGTGAGATATGAAGTCATTTCATAGCCTACTTGGACTGTTTTAAATGTACAAAACTTCTTAAATAGTTCTAAGTGTTTCTCTCATATATTTTATACATGTGATATTAAGGTTTTGATATGTTCGAATGATGCATGTGATGATATTTTAAACGTGAAAGTGGTGTGTGGGACGACTTCTAAGCCTTCCAAGATGGAGGCTCGTTACCTCATGTGGGTTACATAAAATAATGAGTGATGCATGCAAATAGACTAGTAGCGATGTATACGTTCGAAAGAAATATGCATGCGTGAAGTGTACATGAGATATGGAAGTGAAGAAAGTTATTAGGTACTTACTACACCTTTGAAATGTGGTGAAGAATGCTGTGGAGGTCGACTGGAACACAAGGACAACACAGTTTACTCGTTAAATACTAGATACGTTTTTACGTATTGGTTTTCTTTACCCGGTTTGCTTCCCCAAGAGAGACGAGGTTTGCTGAGAGTTTAAGGTTCTTAGTGAGATGAAAGTGAGTGAAGTGTGAGCAAGGTGGAGTGAGATTGGACGGTATTCTTATAGAAAGAATTTCCCACGTTTCTTGACTTATTGACTTCACATCAATCATTGGTTGCTACTGTAGATGGGAGGACACCTAAGTTGTTTTACTGACAATATGAGATTTTGGGAAGATATGGGTATTGGTAAAATCTTATCTTTTGTTCTTGTGTTATAGGTGTGTTCGGTTTGTATTTTAAACAAGTGACAAATGAATTTAACAAGCCATAATTGTCTACTGATGTTCTAACTGCCTTTTTAACATCATACTACGTTAATATTATCGTTAGAAAACCGTAGGAAAAAGCGTGGGTTTAAACGGTTGAGTTTTGTGATTTTTACATATGCGAGTTTGGGTCAGTTTCGAGTGAAAGCTTTGCCCTTCATAACCTTATCAAGCCTCGACATCTAGTACTGAGCTTCATCGTTCTAATAGCCTAGTGGGTGATGAGTGAGATGGTGCAAAAACTTGGGCATATCGCGTTTCATATTCGAGAGCATACAAGCTGTTTTGGAGGTGGTGTGGGATCGAGTACCACATGAAATAATAAAAGGAGATGTGGGCTTTGGAGTTGGGCCTGGTGTCCGGGTGATGTGGGCTGAGCAGTTAGTCCGTTTGGTTTATATCAGTGAAAGGGAAATATACTTAGTGAGAATTTAATATAATTAGTGTATCAAAGTTAAATTTGTAATTAGTGAAATGTGATTTGTGTACATCTTTATTAGTATTAGCCATAATTGGTGAAATTTGATTTTAGTTAAAAATGGTGATTTGTGGATTATAAGTATGTCTTCGAAATACATGTCGTGACTAGTGTCGTTATTTGGTAATTTTCGTGACGACGTGATATTGTTGGAATAAGATAATAAGAAAAGTTTAAATTTCTCCGTAAAAATGGGATTTATTAAACTGTAACTCGAGGTTATTATTAATTAACAAAGCTTATTACAATGGATTTTTGCAGTGTCTTACAAACAAGCTTGGTTTTCTATCCGATTATTCATTTTTCCTATGTGGTTGACTTTATTCTTGCATTCTGTTTGCACTATCCACATATTCATTTGACTCTTTCCTTCCAATAATTGAGATCTCATTTATCGCCATCTTTTTGTGATGCAGATAAATGGCACCCAAACGAAAGTCAACCAAAGTCACACGAGGACAAACTGCTAACACACCTACCCCAACAAGGACAATAATGGGAAGGACTACTGAGAATGCTGCCCCGGCTAGAGCCACTCAGGGCCAAGTTGCTGGGAACGCCTCCCCAACCAGGGCCGCGGCAAATCCACCAGTGGTGAATCAAGCAACTCTGGATCAGCTTGTTGCTGATCGTGTGGCCGCCGCTCTCGCAGCCGCAAACAATTCGACCACCAACACCGGGACGTCAAGGCCAGCGACCAACAGCCGTGGTTGCACTTACTCTGAATTCCGAAAGATCATGGTTGGAGGATTCGGAGGAACAGAGGGAGCCGTTGGCTTGACTAGATGGATTGAAAAGCTAGAAACTGTGTTTCGCATAAGTGGTTGTAACGATGACGACAGGGTCAAGTATGCATCTTTCACTTTCATGGATGCCGCTCTGACCTGGTGGAACAGCTACATGAAGTCTGCTAACATGGATGTTGCTTATGCCATGTCGTGGGAAGACTTTAAGGAATTAGTGCTTAGGAAATATTGCACAAGAAATGAGGTCAAGAAGTTGGAGATAGAATTTTGGAATTTGAAGGTGCAGAACAATAATATGGCTGCTTACAACCAGAGATTTCAGGAGCTGGCTTTGCTATGTCCTGAAATGGTTCAGACTGAGGCAAGATTGATTGAGAGGTATATCGGTGGTTTATCGAAGTCCATAAGAGGTGATGTGACTACCTCGAGAGCTGCAGATCTTCATGAGACCATGGAGATAGCAAACAAGTTGATGGATCAAGAACTGAAGGATGTCCCAGAAAAGAGTGCTGACCACAAGAGGAAGTGGGACGACCACTCGAAGGGTAGTAACAACAACTCTCAAAACAAAAGGCAGGATGTAGCCAAAGCTTACGCAGCTGGTTCAGGTGATAAGAGGGGGTATGACAGGAATGTACCTCTTTGTAACCACTGTAAGGTACATCACAAGGGACAGTGCACACTGAAGTGTCACAACTGCCAGAGAGTAGGACACTTGGCAAAGAACTGTATGGCAAGACCCCTAGCCACCGCTCAAGCAGCACCACCCCACAACTGTAGGGCGGAAGTCACCTGCTTTGGGTGAGGTGAAAAGGGTCATTACTGAAATAAGTGCAAAAAGCCCCGAAACCAGGGAAATGGTGGTGGACCAGGCAACCAAGTAGCAGTGACCAACAATGGAAACCAGGGCAATGGAGGAGGAGCCCGTGGAAGAGTTTATACTGTGGGCAGAAGGGAAGCCTAGGACGACCCGAATGTGGTGACGGGTACGTTTCTTTTAAATAATCATTATGCTTCGGTACTATTTGATACGGGTGCAGATAGAAGTTTTATGTCGACTGCTTTTAGTCCTTTAATTGATATAGCCCCAACCACCTTAGAAAATGTCTTCGACGTAGAATTAGCTAACGGGAACCTAGAAAGAGTAGGTACCATTATAAGGGGTTGCACTCTAAACTTATTAAACCGCTCATTCAACATTGACCTTATGCCAGTAGAGTTGGGTAGTTTTGACGTCATCATAGGGATGGATTGGCTATCAAAATATCATGCCGTCATCATCTGTGATGAAAAGATCGTCAGAGTACCCTATGGGAACAAAGTTCTGATAATTGAAGGAGATCGGAGTGATCGTGCGCGTTCGTCAAGATTAAGCATCATCTCGTGTACGAAGGTGCAGAAGTGCATTGAGAAAGGATGCCACCTCTTTCTAGCTCATGTTACTGAGAAGAGGGAAAAGGAGCCCGGAGAGAAACGATTGGAAGATGTGCCAGTCGTAAGGGATTACCCGGAAGTTTTACCAGAAGACCTACCTGTACTCCCACCTGCCAGACAAATTGAATTTCAAATCGATTTGGTACCAGGAGCCACGCCTGTAGCGCGAGCACCCTATCGGCTAGCACCTACGGAGTTACAGGAGTTGTCTGATCAGTTAGCTGAACTGTCCGAAAAAGTTTTTATCAGACCGAGTTCTTCGCCGTGGGGAGCTCCTATTTTGTTTGTTAAGAAGAGGATGGATCCTTCAGGATGTGTATTGACTATCGGGAGCTGAATAAGCTAACCATCAAGAATAGGTACCCACTCCCGAGAATTGACGATTTATTTGATCAGTTGCAAGGTTCATCGGTTTATTCCAAGATAGACCTGAGATCAGGTTATCACCAACTTCGAGTCCGGGAAGAGGATATCCCGAAGACCGCATTCCGAACCCGATATGGCCATTACTGAAATACGACAATTTTTAGGACTTGCCGGCTATTACCGAAGGTTTATTGAAGGTTTTTCTAAGATAGCTAAGCCGTTGAAGAAACTGACACAAAAGAATGTGAAATACGACTGGGGAGATAAGGAGGAAGAAGCTTTTCAACTCCTTAAGGAAAGATTGTGTAGTGCACCTATTTTGGCCTTACCCGAGGGTAGTGAAGATTTTGTTGTGTATTGTGACGCATCACAAAAAGGTTTGGGAGCTGTGCTGATGCAGAGAGAGAAGGTGATAGCATATGCTTCTCGACAACTGAAAACCCATTAGAAAAACTACACAACCCATGACCTAGAGTTAGGATCAGTCGTGTTTGCTCTTAGAATTTGGAGGCACTATCTTTATGGTACTAAGTACGTGGTGTATACCGACCACAAAAGTCTTCAGCACAGCTTGAACCAGAAGGAGCTAAATATGAGACAACGCCGATGGTTGGAATTGCTTAGCGACTATGATTGTGAGATCCGTTACCACCTAAGAAAGGAAAATGTAGTTGCAGACGCCCTCAGCAGAAAAGAGCAGATCAAACCCCTTAGATTCAAATCGTTAGGGATGACGATTAGTTCGCTACTTCTAGCAAAAATTCTTGAGGCTCAGGGTGAGGCACTCAGGGATGAAAACCGACCATGTGAGAAAATTTACGGAATGCCAGAGATTGAGAATGGCTTCGTAAAAAGATCCGATGGAGTTCTGTGTTATGGGGACAGGAGTTGGATCCCGCTGTATGGAGGAATTTGTGATTTGATCATGCACGAATCCCGTAAATCCAAGTACTCCATCCATCCAGGATCTGACAAGATGTATTTAGATCTGAAGAAGTTGTATTGGTGGCCAAACATGAAGGCCGATATAGCTGAGTACGTCAGTAAGTGTTTAACGTGCTCGAAGGTCAAGGCTGAACACCAGAGACCATCCGGTCTGCTTGTTCAACCTGAAATACCAGAATGGAAATGGGAGCGTATCACTATGGATTTCATCACCAAGCTGCCTAAGACGTCGAGCGGTTATGACACGATTTGGGTGATCGTTGATCGTTTCACTAAATCAGCTCATTTCCTTCCTATTAAGGAGAATGATAGCATGGACAAACTCGCGCGACTGTATGTGAAGGAAATTGTCACAAGGCATGGTTTGCCTGTCTCTATAATCTCTGATCGAGACAGTAGATTCACGTCTAACTTCTGGAGGTCGCTTCAGGACGCATTGGGAACCGACCTTCACATGAGTACAACTTATCATCCTCAGACTGATGGTCAGAGTGAAAGGACCATTCAGACACTAGAGGACATGCTGAAAGCCTGTGTGATTGACTTCGGGAACGGTTGGGATAGGCATTTGCCTTTAGCCGAGTTTTCCTACAACAACAGCTATCACACCAGCATTAAGGCGGCACCGTATGAGGCACTTTATGGTCGTAAGTGCAGATCGCTAATATGTTGGGCTGAGGTCGGAGAAAGCCAACTTACCGGACCAGACCTAGTCCACGAGACTACTAAGAAGATCGTGCAGATCAAGAGCCGAATGCAAGCGGCTCGAGACCGTCAAAAGAGTTATGCCGACAAGAGGCAAAAACCCCTTGAGTTCCAAGTGGGTAACAAAGTGATGTTAAAGGTCTCGCCATGGAAAGGCGTGATAAGATTTAGCAAGCGTGGTAAGCTAAACCCTCGCTATATTAGACCTTTCGAAATTCTTGCCAGAATCGGGCCGGTAGCCTACCGACTCGAACTGCCGTCTGAGCTCAGCGTTGTGCATGATGTTTTTCATGTCAGCAACTTGAAAAAGTGCTTATCTGATGATAACTCCGACATTCCTTTGGATGAGATTCAGCTTGACGAGAAACTGAATTTCATCGAGGAGCCGATTGAAATCATGGACCAGGAAGTTAAACGGCTAAAGCAGAGTCGTATCCCAATTGTGAAGGTCCATTGGAACTCTCGTAGAGGCCCCGAGTACACCTGGGAGCGAGAGGATGAAATCAAGCGAAAATATCCTCATCTCTTTTAGAACCCAACGAGTAACGTAAATTGAAATCTGGGACGGATTTCCCGATTAGCTGGGGAGACTGTGACAAATGGTAATTTTCACATTGTTAATTAATAATAAATGGTTATTTTTTATTTTTAAGCTGAGTATTTTTATGCGCGTTTGCATGTTTATGAGTATTTTTTAGCATTTTTGGGAGCTGTCCCGCATACTGTAGCTTACAGTCACTGCAGAAAAAGGTTATTTTTGTCAGTAAACATAAATTATTCTATTTCTGATGATTACTGTCAAGTTTCGTAATTAACTGAGAGCTTTCTCACATTTTTCTGAAAAGCAACCGCACACGCGTACCGACAGCACAGTATATATGGTAGCAGTGAAATAAATATATTTTTGAGTCAGTAATAATATTTTATTACATTTCTGACAAAAACGTGGATAAAAACTTTATTTTACGTATACATGTCCAAAAACGTCAAACCGGGACTTTACAGTAACATTTAAGCTCAAACCGACACACAATACACCAACGAGGAGTAAAAATATTTTCCCTCCCCCTCTCTTTTGTCCATACCCGGCCAAGTAACTAATTCCCCACTATGGGACAAAACTTGAGCACAAACTAAGATATATCTGATGGCGTGATGTGTCGTTGCGGTTTAGCAGTATTAATGCCTACTCAAGTTTTAAATTTATATTTAGCCGACTTATCAATAACACACACACTTAACGAGCAGTGTACCCGGTCAGTATGAATATAATGGTAAGTAGAGTGTCGATCACTAAGAGTGGAACGTATTATCTAGTTATTCTAATCAGTATTTTAATATCTTAAGTCAATTATACAACCTAATCTAACGCAAGGGGGTTCAGCCTGAGAGACTGGCACGTTTTGGTTGCAATTAAATAATAAACTAAACTAATGAGCACGAATCAACGATAAGCACGCACGTACACAGATAAATACTTGAGACAATAAGAAGACCTGTCCTGATAATTAAGTAGCTTGTCACTTGTTTTACTGCTAGTTTTATATGAAGTGTATGTAATTAACCCTTTCTCGTTGGCTCTAATCTTATCGGCGAGTAAACCCTTAATGATTACTTATGTCTAAAAGTTATTCCTAAGTGATCAAGTTAGTTATAACCGTGGGAGCAATATGATCTTCCGTAGTCACATACGACAAGCCACTAATAGACACAGAGGTTATCAATGCACTAATAAAAGTCACCAAAGACATCAACATATAAACTTTAATTAATGGGAAAGCAGTTTTAAGGGAGTGCAACCTTCCCGTTGTCACATTACACAAGCCACCAATCCTGATGAATTAAAGTGTACTAATACAATGAAACAAAACTACTTAATGAATTAAACACATGCAGGACCTTCTTACAGCTCTTGTATCTTCGTTCGGGTGTGTCTTGTGATGCCTATTCGTCTGAATTCGTTCGCTCGTTTAGGGATATATGGCACGTACGTCCAAAGTCCTTTTAAATTCGTCTGGCCTTGGGGTATTTATAGTTTCTGTCTGAGGTAAGATGCGGCGCATTGAATAAGTAGATGCGGCGCATTGACTTAACTTCACGTGGGGTCCAAGGTTATTATATTCCAGAATATTCGTACACCGCCTTGAGATGCGGCGTATCTTCATAACTGTATGCGGCGCATGTCTTCTTGTATCTTGGATCGAAACTGGTGAAATCTTGATAGTGATGCGCCGTATGTAAGAAGTATAATGCGGCGCATCTGGAGTAGAACAAGTTGGTTCTTCTTCGTTGACCAAAGTTTAAGTCAGGCAATGGTCTTCAATCTCTTCATTTCAGCAGCCTTTTCCAATCTTGATCATTTTTCTCCATTTTTAGTCCATAATAGCTAAGTTTCACCAAATGCTTGTTTTTAACTGAGAATTACAAAAGTAAACGATTAAGTATCAATTCTCATACATAATATAATAAAACAAGTCAAATAAATAGGATAAATGATGATAATAAAATGTACTTATTTGAGTTCATCAAATATCCCCCCACTTGAACTTTACTTGTCCCCAAGTAAACCTTAGAATTAATCTTATGAAAATATATCCTAAAAGATATTAGGATTTATTTTTATATTTAAGCATGCATTCGTTTTATCATAATCACACAACCAAACACTTAACGAATTAGGAATAAAATAAAATATTTCGATAAAAGCAAATCTAATCGTTTAACTGTCCAGTCGTGACGAATATTCTATCATAAGCTTGGCAAGTATACACATCTCCCCCACTAAAGCCAAGGAATAACAAGTCTAAAGCGGTAAAAAAGGGTTTTGAGGCTTAAGGGTTAATCATTCTTCTTAATCTCTATCGATCTCAAATTCCAAAAAAGGCTACAAAATCACAAATACATGATCGAATCCACGAACACGATACTTGCAATTGCTCAAATCCTTAACTCGAATAGGCTAAAGATAGGACCAAGTAATCTTTACCAATAATATTATATCAAAAAGTGCGACAAAATCATAAATACATAGCCGAATCCACGACTACGATACTTAAGATTGCTCAAATCCCTAATCTCAATAAATCAAAGGTTTGGATAAAGAATAATATAGGGTATGGATAATATTTGGGATACAAATTTGAGTAAAATGAAAAATAAACAAAACAGATAAATTAAAATCCTAAGTGTGGTTAATTACTATCCCAACCATCCCATGAATAAGACTCATATCATAGAATAACTCACGCTTTAACACTTGAAACACACGCTTTAGGTAGACACGAATTATACTCAACAAAATCTTAATAAAAGAATATCCTTAGTTGGCGTTCCCATAACGTTCAACTCTCATTCAATCCATAAATGTAATATATAACAAATAGTGGTGATATCGACCACTTAATACAAAACTTTACATAAGTTGGTTAAAACAAACATCCAACTCTTCCTTTTTTCTTTTTCTTTTCTTATTTTTTCGATTTTTTTTTTTTTTTTTTTTTTTTTTTTTTTTTTTTTTTTTTTTTTACTTGAAACATAAACATAGATGTGTAAAATTTCACCACATCACTATAATGATAACTCTGGATAATTTTTCCATACTTTTCATGACTTCAGAAATAACGGTAATAGTGAAAGTAGTAAACACACGAAAAATAAACTCAAAGATATACAATATTTACTTTCACTCCAATTGCATTGTGCAATTTCCCGACCTAACTATAGATAATGAATTACGCACGCGAACACAGGTAATGTAAGGAAACACACTTTGCCTAAAGCAATTAACCAACCACGGATTTTAATCTACAGGGTAGGCTAAGGTGTAAGGGTGTAACGATACATTATAACAAAGGTGTAAGAAACGAAAGGAATGACTCTGAGTGTTTTTCTAGGGGTATCTTACTCTAAAAATGAGAGTAACAAAGGGTTTATACTGGGGTTAACTAACCAGTGTAGTTAGTTAATAACACATAACATATAAAGGCTATTTGGGTGTAATCCTAGAAATTTACCAATTTAGACAAGTCATTCCAATTATATAAATAATACTTATTATGGTGGTCTCGAATAGTATACAAGCCAAGTTCTAAAGTTTACAAGTCACCGGCACACTCATAGATTTGTGAATTTTTGAAAAGTCACAATTTTTGGAAATAATGTTATGTGTGCAGCTATGCAACTTAGATCTTAAACAAAAACATGCTAAAAAATTTGAATTTTGATATATTAAGCGCATTGTAAGCATAATTTTTGAAAAAGTTTAGGACAAGTAAGTGTTCTAATTCTCCAATCCCCCCACTTAAGTTAAACAACGTCCTCGTTGTTTGTATCAAAGGTTAAAAACTGGAAAATAAAAGAATTAGAACAGAAAAACTCCCCTGAGATTTGCTCGGTATGATCCTCCATTATTTGTATAAGAGCAAAAATCGACTGTCTTGTAGATTAGAACGTTTAAGCTTCATATTTGATGTATCCACAGGAAATGCATGAATCTATAATACCATCAAGACTTTAACACACCTAAGTTAAGAAGGTTCAAACTTGCATAATACATTAGTAGTTAGTAAAAATAAAATGTAAAAATTAAAATGAAAATCATCAGGTCAGTCGATGCGCCGTATCTTATGGAAGAAGATACGCCGTATCGAGCCTGGAATAAATACGAATCAGAATAAAAGATGCGTCGCATCCTTAACCAGGGATGCGCCGCATTAAATAAACTGACAAAGAGTTTTAAAGTTAAAAATAAAAATGCAGAAAATAAAGTAAGATATGACCAGTGCAGGAGATGCGTCGCATCTTAGGATGGAGATGCGCCGTATCTTCTGCGGGCCTGACTGACTCGACACAAAATCAGAAAATAACACAAAAGATAAGCATGGGTTGCCTCCCACGAAGCGCTTGTTTTTGTTCGAGTCACGAGCCTGACTCCACCCTTATTTACTGTGTAATAGGGTGTTGTTCCCCCCACTTGGGATCAAGTGCGGGTGATAGTAGCAATAAACACGAAAAGAATGTAAATTTGCTAGTAAAGATGGAAGAAATAAATAAAGATCATGCCTTGGCAATATATGTACATCTTTCCTATCCTTACCCGGTTTGGTTGATAAATTGGATGACTTGACCATTCCATCTGAAAGAGTAGTGTGTTGAGGAAAAATAAGTCTCCTTTCTTCTTGGTTAGTATCTTTGGTAGTAAGGCGTCCCTTGACTTCCTCAGAAGATGAGAAAGGGTCTTTGGCAAGTAAAAGTTCGAGTTCCTCTATATACTTCATAGGGTCGGAATCATCGTCTTCATCAATCATAGCAATGTTTAAGAGCTCATCACCAAACTCTTCCTCTAGCTCCACCAAAAACGGGTTGATCACAGGTGCTTCATGTGCTTCAATAGGTAGTGTAATAAATTCGACCTCATCATTCTTTTGTATTGCAACCTGTTTAGGAAAACTAGCAAGATTATTAGTAACGGGATTAATAATATTAAATAAATTTGTACCACTTTGTGTTGTAAGTGACTCCAATTCATCTTGTGAATCTCCATCTTCAACTAGTGGTCTTGCAACTTCAGCATCGTCCCGAATTTCATTTTTAAACAAGTCATCCCAGATTTCTTCAAAAACCCTCGTTGGGTCAAAATCTGGTTGAGGTATGTCATCATAAACTATGGCGTCAAATGGTTCGAAATCAAAATTAGAATACTTTTCATCTTCATCCGTTGGATTGTCTAATGGTGGTAATACGATTGCAGAATATTCTTCAACGTAAGGTTCCGTATACACATCATCTTGTGCAATCTCCGGAGAAAAGGTACTATCAAGAACAATTGCCGGAATTGGTTTCAAGGTATATGAATCTTCCTCATCATCATTTGACATACACCAAGTGTGTTGAAACGGCAATTTGTTTCTTTCTTTCCTTGACTTTTCTTGTCCAAAAATCAAGTATTCTTCCATAGTGATTTCTTTCGTCTCAATGACTTGTGCACCATATCTTGCTCTTTTCCAATCATACACCTGATTATTGCTCAAGGCTTTTTCCTCTTCAAGTATGATATATTCTTCCATTGTAATATCCGGATCGTCCATCTTCCTGAAATAAATCTTACTCGTGCAAAAGAAGAGTGAAACAATCAAAGTAAAATAAAAGTTGCTAATATCTGCTGTTGATGCGCCGTATCCTATAAATGGGATACGCCGTATCTTAATACGTTAAAAATAAATCAGACTTTTATTCAGAAAAGCAATACGCCGCGCTCGATAAATCAAATGCGCCGCATGTTTAAATAATCAAAAATTAGTTATACTTATAAAAAATTTAATGCGCCGTATCAGAAAAAACTAATACGCC
This sequence comes from Artemisia tridentata subsp. tridentata, assembly GCA_021014915.2. NCBI lineage: Eukaryota > Viridiplantae > Streptophyta > Magnoliopsida > Asterales > Asteraceae > Artemisia > Artemisia tridentata. The sequence goes on from CP139508.1 coordinate 165,819,531, forward strand.
GTTACTTCGTTACGTTTCAAAATATAAGATTTTTGATTATCAGTAAAGATGCGCCGTATCGATAAAGATCGATACGTCGTATCTGTTTAATAATTCGAAAACTGTTTTTAATTAAAATAATAAATACGCCGTATCTGTAAAAACAGATGCGCCGTATGGCGTTAACGTTTAGAAAAAAAAATTCTTATTAAAAACAGATACGTCGTATCGAATTAATTAAACGCGTTGTATTTTATAAAAATTAAACGCAATACGCCGTATCTATGAAAATAGATGCGCCGTATCGTTTGGATTAGCTCAGTACAACGATAGCAGAATACAGAAAAACAGAAAAATAAAAACAAAAATAAACACGAACGAAAAGCAACAAAAAAAAAGAAAACAAATAACACACAAAACAGAAAATATGCAAATAATACAATGAATGCAATTAATTTATTACACAACACGGTTAGCGGTTAAAATCTAAAAATTAAAAAGAAAAAAACTAATTAAAATACTAATCAAATTAACAGATAATAACAATTCACTCCCCGGCAACGGCGCCAAAAAACTTGATGGCGTGATGTGTCGTTGCGGTTTAGCAGTATTAATGCCTACTCAAGTTTTAAATTTATATTTAGCCGACTTATCAATAACACACACACTTAACGAGCAGTGTACCCGGTCAGTATGAATATAATGGTAAGTAGAGTGTCGATCACTAAGAGTGGAACGTATTATCTAGTTATTCTAATCAGTATTTTAATATCTTAAGTCAATTATACAACCTAATCTAACGCAAGGGGGTTCAGCCTGAGAGACTGGCACGTTTTGGTTGCAATTAAATAATAAACTAAACTAATGAGCACGAATCAGCGATAAGCACGCACGTACACAGATAAATACTTGAGACAATAAGAAGACCTGTCCTGATAATTAAGTAGCTTGTCACTTGTTTTATTGCTAGTTTTATATGAAGTGTATGTAATTAACCCTTTCTCGTTGACTCTAATCTTATCGGCGAGTAAACCCTTAATGATTACTTATGTCTAAAAGTTATTCCTAAGTGATCAAGTTAGTTATAACCGTGGGAGCAATATGATCTTCCGTAGTCACATACGACAAGCCACTAATAGACACAGAGGTTATCATTGCACTAATAAAAGTCACCAAATACATCAACATATAAACTTTAATTAATGGGAAAGCAGTTTTAAGGGAGTGCAACCTTTCCGTTGTCACATTACACAAGCCACCAATCCTGATGAATTAAAGTGTACTAATACAATGAAACAAAACTACTTAATGAATTAAACACATGCAGGACCTTCTTACAGCTCTTGTATCTTCGTTCGGGTGTGTCTTGTGCAGCCTATTCGTCTGAATTCGTTCGCTCGTTTAGGGATATATGGCACTTACGTCCAAAGTCCTTTTAAATTCGTCTGGCCTTGGGGTATTTATAGTTTCTGTCTGAGGTAAGATGCGGCGCATTGAATAAGTAGATGCGGCGCATTGACTTAACTTCACGTGGGGTCCAAGGTTATTATATTCCAGAATATTCGTACACCGCCTTGAGATGCGGCGTATCTTCATAACTGTATGCGGCGCATGTCTTCTTGTATCTTGGATCGAAACTGGTGAAATCTTGGTAGTGATGCGCCGTATGTAAGAAGTATAATGCGGCGCATCTGGAGTAGAACAAGTTGGTTATTCTTCGTTGACCAAAGTTTAAGTCAGGCAATGGTCTTCAATCTCTTCATTTCAGCAGCCTTTTCCAATCTTGATCATTTTTCTCCATTTTTAGTCCATAATAGCTAAGTTTCACCAAATGCTTGTTTTTAACTGAGAATTACAAAAGTAAACGATTAAGTATCAATTCTCATACATAATATAATAAAACAAGTCAAATAAATAGGATAAATGATGATAATAAAATGTACTTATTTGAGTTCATCAATATCTTATAAATATTGTGGTATTACCCTAAATGCTACTCAAACCAAAAACTCTTATCCTTATTCACTCTCAAAAACTTCCTAGATCATTTTCACCTTCAAAACTCACGGCTCACACTAACAAATCAAGATCCACAAAAATACTTTGAAGTTCAAGTTAATCGGGGTGTACATTCATGAGTTTCGGGTTAATTAGAACGTGTTTTGGGTAAATTTGGTGCAATTTGGGTCACTCTTGGTCATCCTAGCTCGCGTACAAACATAAACATTGTAAGGAAACATCAAAACTTTTCTAATCTTGTTGATTTCATGTTCATTTGATGTTTAATGATGTTATCAAGTGTTCAATGTGTATATTTTGCTAAAATGAAAAAGCTAGGGTTTGGTATTTAACTATATAGTGCTCGACTTTTTTTGAGATGTTTATACAAATTAGAGTATTTCTTGTTTGTGTGGTAAATCTTGTTGTATGTGGTACTAGTTTGATGATACAAATGTGATTTGTTTTAATTACGCGAGTTTAAGTCAATATATACATTTTTATAGATATATATATGAATCGACTTAAAGAAAAATACAAAACTATCGGGGTTTTGAAAAACATAAAATTTTGGCTCAAGTGGTGAAATGGTGGAAATTATGCTTGAAAACTTAATTTGGAACACTTGTTGAATTAGCCGTAATTAATTGTGGTTAACTAGTGAAAACACCAATTTAGGTCGAATGATATTTTTTTGGGTCGAATGGTATATGTTTTGACTAAGTTTGACTTTTTAGCTTAATAACTTAATTATAAGTGCTTAATTGGTTTAATTAAAATTCGTTACGTAACTAATAAACACTAAAAATGAAAATGGGCTTAAATTAATATTTTGGGCTAAGTGGTGATTCGGTGGCTGTTGGACCGAGCCCACTAAGGAATCCAACACCTTAGACTTTTTGACCAAACGCGATAACGAATGTGTTAAATTGATTTTTAGAAACGTAACGGTATATATACCGTGATTTAAAAAGGCTAAATGGTTTTGGGCTAAAAATTGGACAATTGGGCTTAAGATGGATTTTCGGCCCAATGAATATGTCGGGTGACAAAAATGAGTTTGGAAATATTTTTCGACCCACTATAAATATTTTTAATTACGATACGATATATATACAAGTTAAAACTATTTTGGACTTGTTTTGGACGCGTTAGTCTCATAAAGGGCAATAAATGGAATTTTGGCCAAATCTTTATAAATGTTGACTTTTATTGACTTTTGAAAGTATATTGACTAAATGTTGACTTGGAATCGAAATCTATTATTGATAATTAAACGTGACGATAACGATATTTATAACGATAAAAATACTTATAACGACCAATATATGTATTACGGACTAACTTTGCAAATATAGTTAACAAAACGAGTTATTTGAGGAAATTGCAACACGTGAGAAAATATAAACGTTTGAACAAACGAATGGGTCATGCCCAAATTTTTCCTAAAATTCCAACACTTAGAGTATTTTGATAAAAATACTTATACTTGTTTAATTTTTAAACACTTAACATTTATTTCAAATTCTTATAATTAAAATTATATTATAAATAATAAACAATATTTATAATATAATATTTCTCCACTAACACTATTATTTTATTAATTCCTCAAAATCTATTTAATTAATTATAACCCTAATTAATTAAATACACAATTACTACACTTCACCTAATTTATATATATGATAATATATATATATATATTACTTACGATATATATATATATATATTATATATATATATATATATATATATATATATATATATATATATATATATATATATATGATATATATATATATATATTACTTACGAAATTTAACGATGAATACAAGCACGGATTTCCGTCACACGTATTCACACCGTACACTTTCACCATGAGCCATCACATAAATCTTTACGATAAACCACTTTTGAAATTGTATTACCACACAACAAGCAAGAAATACACGAGCACTAGTCACACGTAAACTTTTAAATTGAAGTGAAGGCATATAAGAAACGAATATTTCGCTAAGACTTACCATACTAATTTAGGTTGCGTGTCGGAGCGGTTGCACTGTTTTGTTAATTGATTAGCAGATTGCTATTTCTTTAAGGTGAGTTTATAGCCCCATATTTTTATACGATTTGTTTTATAAGCTTTGGGGTGAGAAACTTGCAAAACTGTTTTCATGGACCAAAAAATGGATTTTGTTTTTATACACACTTGTATGCAGAAACCTAAGTTTAGCTGAATCCCATTGCGCCCACTATTATCAACCGTCAATTCCTGTTTAGGAAACCGTGTGATATAAATACATCTATTGGGAATGACACCCCCGTTCGGTTGGCTCGGCATATTCAATGAGAACGTATACCATATGAATTTTGGCCGAGTGCCTGGGGATTAACACTCACGGGCACCCTTTATTTGCTAATGCCAGCTTGGCATGCTGCTTTGTCTAGTTCGGTTAGATGAGGCTTAGTGTTTGCATTGCGGGATAGTGTGTTATTGCTGAATTGTTTGCTGAATATTGCTATGGTCCATATGTGCTTATTTACTTTAAACCTATGAACTCACCAGCGTTAGCTGACTTTTAGCATGTTTTTCTCAGGAAACTGAGGTGTGTTTACTGAAGGCAGGGCATGGCGATGGTCATAATAATTGATGAAAATGTTTTTATTATTGCATTAACTCTGAAATTTGGGACCACTTTGTTAAATGGGCTACTTTTTATTTGAAATGAATTTCATGTAAGACAACACGACTTTGAATATGTAATGTATTTTTAAAACGGATTTTCAATCCGTTCTCTATATCTTGTGTTGTGATTATCGATTTAGTAGCACCCAAAGTGTATGCTTCCACAATATTATGATTTTGGGGGTGTTACAATGTATCCCATCTCACGCGCTACTCACTCCTCCCAAAGCAACATACGGTGAACTGATCACCTTGCGAAAAACAAAAAAACAGGCCCCATGTGAAGAAAGTCACCATTGCAATATATAAAAAAAAAAAAAAAAAAAAAAAAAAAAAAAAAAAAAAGATAAGAAAACCCACTACCCATTTTTTTTCTATAAATACATCAAAACTACACAATTTTTATACATATTTCTAAATATATCATTCAAACAACATATTACATAATATGATTCGAAAAGACAAAAAATGACAATATCTCCCGAATGGTACCAAGAGGAAGCACATCAACCGGATGACCCCATACGACCCGATGAAGAAATGCGAAAAGTTATTAGGTACATCAGATCACATCAAATGCATCAAAACCTTCGTGCCGATTTGGTCGAACATTTGTCTCGTAATATTTAATTCCAGTTTTTAATGTAGTATTTTTAATTTCTAAGTCTGTGTAATGTTTTTAAGTTATGAATAAAAGTTTTCTATTTCGTATGTTTACGTTTTTGTATTTATATGTTTACGTTTACGTTTTTAATTTCGTAAGTATTAAAAAGAAAAAAAAAAAGAAAAAGAAAAAAAGAGTTGAGGGGAAGTGAGAGAGAGAGAATGCTGACGTGACGCTGAGGTGGAAGTTGAAGTTTGTGTGTCCTTGCCATCTAGCCTTAGGTGGTTGCTATCCCACTTTTGAGTGAGACTCTTGTATGGTTGTGTTTTAATGTTAGGGGGTGTTTCTTTTTTCTATATGGGGAGGGAAGAGTATATAATAATATTTCTTTTGTGCTTTGGCCCACATATTTTCCTTACTTCATCTTTATCCCCAAGGCAAGAAAATGGACATCCTCCCCAATAAGAGGCTAAATCAGACGTAGGACCCACATATATCCTCCCCATATAGAAAAAAGAACCACCCCCTTAGACCATGTGTAATGGGGCGTTAAAACCCCCATTTTTGCCTCCATAGCGCCCCTATAGCGCCCTTCTCCTATTACGACCGGGCGTGGAAACAAAAAAAAAATGGGAGGGGCTTGGTAGCTACAGCGCCCGCGCCCTCACTCAAACCAAAAAATCCGAAAGTTGCAACGGGTCTTTTGACCAAATATATATATATATATATATATATATATATATATATATATATATATATATTATATATATATATATATATATATATATAGTTAACTACATTTTTGGTCCTCGTGGTTTACCGGGTATAACGATTTTGGTCCAATAGTTTCAAACGTAACGGGTTTAGTCCATTTTGTCTGACCCGTAACGGGTTTAGTCCAAATTTCGTTGACTGGGTGTTTGACTAATTAAAAAAAATTGATATGACTAGAATACCCTCGAAGTTAACCCCAGAAATTGCACCATTCGTCCCTAAGCTAACGGCCGTTAGTTCCGTTAGTTATTATGTGACAACGTTAGTCTATTTACGATTATTTGCAACGTTAGTCCTTTATACATTTTTGTCCGTTTTTCTTACATTTTCATACGGTTTTGACCGTTTTTATACGTTTTCGTCCGTTTTTAGTCATTTTCATCCGTTTTCATACGGTTTTGTCAATTTTTTTACGTTTTCGTCCGTTTTTCTTACGTTTCATACGGTTATGTCCGGTTTTTTTACGTTTCGTCAGTTTTTCTTACGTTTCATACGGTTTCCGTTTTTTTTTACGTTTTCATCCGTTTTTCTTACGTTTCATACGGTTTTGTCCGTTTTTTTTACGTTTTCGTCCGTTTTTCTTACGTTTCATACGTTTTTGTCCGTTTTTATTCGTTTTCGGATGTTTTTCTTAAGTACGAAAAAAAAATTAAAAAAAAATAATTTTGAAAAAAAAAAAAATTCGAAATTTTTTTTTTTCGGAAAAATTAAAAAAAAAAAAAAAAAAAAATCCGAAAATATTTTTTTTTCGGAAAAACTAAAAAAAAAATTCCGAAAATATTTTTTTTTCGGAAAAAATAATTTTGATAAAAAAAATATTTTCGGAAAAAAAAATTTTTTTTTCAAAATTATATTTTCGGGAAAAAAAAATTTCAAAAAAATTTTTTTTTTCCGAAAATTTTTTTTTTTCAAAATTATTTTTTACGCAAAAAAAAATATTTTCGGAATTTTTTTTTTAAATTTTCCGAAAAAAAAAATATTTTCGGAAAATTTTTTTTTTATTTTTTTTAATTTTTCCGAAAAAAAAAATATTTTCGAAATTTTTTTTTTTAATTTTTTTTAATTTTTCCGGAAAAAAAAATATTTTCGAAAAAAAAATTTCGGAAATTTTTTTTTTTTCAAAATTTTTTTTTTTTAATTTTTTTTCGTTCTTAAGAAAAACATCCGAAAACGAATAAAAATGGACAAAACCGTAAGAAAATTGGACAAAAACGATAAAAACGGATGAAAACGGATAAAAACGGACAAAAACGTATGAAACATAAGAAAAACGGACGAAAACGTAAAAAAAAGGGACAAAACCGTATGAAACGTAAGAAAAACGGACGAAAACGTAAAAAAAAGGGACAAAACCGTATGAAACGTAAGAAAAATGGATGAAAACGTAAAAAAAAGGGACAAAACCGTATGAAACGTAAGAAAAACTGACGAAAACGTAAAAAAAAGGGACAAAACCGTATGAAACGTAAGAAAAACTGACGAAAACGTAAAAAAAAGGGACAAAACCGTATGAAACGTAAGAAAAACGGACGAAAACGTAAAAAAATGGACAAAACCGTATGAAAACGTAAGAAGAACGGATGAAAACGACTAAAAACGGACGAAAACGTATAAAAACGGACAAAACCGTATGAAAATGTAAGAAAAACGGACAAAAATGTATAAAGGACTAACGTTGCAAATAATCGTTGGCTAAATGGACTAACGTTGTCACATAATAACTAACGGAACTAACGGCCGTTAGCTCAGGGACGAATGGTGCAATTTCTGGGGTTAACTTCGAGGGTATTCTAGTCATATCAATTTTTTTTAATTAGTCAAACACCCAGTCAACGAAATTTGGACTAAACCCGTTACGGGTCAGACAAAATGGACTAAACCCGTTACGTTTGAAACTATTGGACCAAAATCGTTATACCCGGTAAACCACGAGGACCAAAAATGTAGTTAACTCATATATATATATATATATATATATATATATATATATATATATATATATATATATATATATATATATATATATATATATATATATATATATATATATATATATATATATTTATTCAACAACTTACTATATATATATATACACATATCTCTCATTTTTATAAAAACATCACCCAATCACTCTCAAATACACTCTCTTTTCATCAAATTTTATACCAATCTTTCCCTTTTTTATACAATGGGTTCTCCCTCGTCTTTCTTTCTTCTTGAATCTAGTTTGGATGATGATTTCTCCGACTGATAACTAGAAACGGTGTCTCTTGCTGCTGGGGCTGTAGCTATGTTCGTCGCCCAAAACCCACAAAAACCAATTCAAAAAAGACAACGGGTTGATCGAGATCGTGCCGCGGCCAACGCTAGGTTGATGGCTGATTATTTCGACGAGGGTTGCACGTACAACGAACAATTATTTAGACGACGTTTTAGAATGAGCGAACGGTTATTTTTGCTTATCGCGAAAGATTTGGAGGATCATTTCAATTACTTTAAACAAAGACCCGATGTAGTCGGTAACCCGGGGTTCACGTTGATACAAAAGTGCACAGCTGCTTTGCGGGTGCTCGCTTACGGGGTCACCACCGACATCAACGACGATTATTTAAAGATGGCCGAGAAAACGTGTCGGGACACACTTGAGGAATTTACAATAGGTAAAAAATTACATATATTTTTTGTTCTATTTATTGTTTTTCCTTATATATTTATATGTTTATATCAAGGTTGCAAAAATCATGAATCGGTAGTCGGGCGGTCGACCAACTTGTAGCTTGTAATCGGTCTAGGCGGGATTAATCGGTGATTAATCGGATTGGCATTACAGACTAATTTTAGTTATTTCCGGCAAGTTTTGTGTATTTTCGGTGAGTTTTAGGTATTTCCGGCATGATATTTCTAAAAGACAACTTGTAATAGACTTAAACAGTTACTATAAGTGATCAAAATAAGTTTACAGTGAGTTTTGGGTACTTCCGGCAAGATTTATAGGTTTCCGGCAAGTTTGACCACCATTGACAGCCGTTGATCGCCGTTGACCATGGTTGACCTATTTGTTTGACCCAGTTACATAAATCGGCAAGGTCGGTGGCCTTGTAGCACCTAATCGGCGATTAATCGGCCTTATAGACCTTTTTTTGCAACACTGATTTTTATATTTATATATATATTTATTGTTTTTCCTTATATATTTATATGTTTATATATTTATATATCTATTTTCACAAAATATTTTAGGAATAAAAGCCTTGTACGAGAAGCGGTATTTAAGAAAACCGACAAAAAATGATTTGAGGCGAATATATGATGTGCACCAAGAGGCGCATGGCATACCCGGTATGATGGGTAGTATCGATTGCATGCATTGGTCATGGGCTAATTGTCCAACCGCTTGGCGATGTCAATACCACGGGGGTAGCCACAAAGGTCCAACTATAATTCTTCAAGCCGTTTGCTTGTACGATCTATGGATATGGAGTGTTGTCCCTGGCTCCCTTAACGATATCAACGTTTTAGAGCAATCACCCGTCCTCGAAGATATCATCTCAGGTTTGGCCCCGGTTCTCGGTTTTTATGCTAATGGTAACTTCCATCCACATGGCTACTATTTAGGTGACGGTATATACCCGGAGTACTCGTTCATCATGAAAACGTTCAAAAATCCGATCGATCCTAAAAAAGATAATTGGCAAAAATTACAAGAATCGGCAAGAAAGAATATCGAAAGATGTTTCTGTGTGCTCAAGAAACGTTTCGCGTTTGTGGCGAATCCTTATCGTTTATGGACAAAGGATAAAATTAACGATACTATGCGTGCGTGCCTCATTCTACACAACATGATTTTAGAGGACGAAGGACGAGATATTTGTCAAGATTATCACCCGGACGAAGTAGACGAACCACTGCCGCCACAAACCCACGAACAAGCCTTAGAAAACTCGGCATACATGCGAAGCCACGCGAGTCACCACGCTCTATTGGCGGATTTGATCGAAGAAGCGTGGAGTAACCGTCGAATGCAGACCGAGTCCGAGGAGGAGAATGAGAACGAAAGCGAAAGCGAAGCCGAGAACGACGACGATTACGATGACGTTAACGATATAGATTAGTAGTTTTTATTTTTTAATTGTATTTTTATTTTTATTTGTAATGGTTTTATTTTTAATAAACTTATCTTTTATTATTTATCTATTTTTAAAAATGTTTAATAATAAATGAAATATTTGGTGATTAAAAAAAAAAAGGGTGACACATGTCACACCATGCCCCATTTATTACTACACCACTTTTCATTCCAAGCCCCATGACGGCCCACACTGCCACATGTCACACCATGCCCCATCTTTTTTTACACATCATTACACATGTTCTTAGTTTGATCTTTATATAAATCAAAAGGATGTGTGACCATTGGGCTAAATTACTTTCGAAAGGTAATTTGACAAGGGAAATAGACGATCACTAAAACCTTATTATTTTAAGTACTGCTTATGCAGTATACATAAGTAAATGTACGTTTTCACCGAAAACAATCAATCTTGTTACAAAACTAGTGGCAATGATTAGGCATTTTAAAATCCAACAATTAAGCTGTATCATAAGACTTTTTGCTATCAACATTGAAAGTTAAGTTTAAAATCGACGGCATAAACCATATTTCACAAAGTCTTGATTTATATGGTTGCTATTTTCATAGCTTTCACTCTCCTACTTTTTTTTGTTGGTTTTATTAGGGTGATGGCAACCCATCTAGTGTTCAAAACCCCATCACTCACTCCCAACCAATTCATTTATGCCACATCATACACTTATTTTTTCCATCACTCACCCATATTTTTTTAGGCAACACCATCACTCATTACATCCCATCTAGTGTTCACTTAATTTAATGCCCAACGTTCGTTTTTTTGCTCGGTCTCGTGCGTGATGTGATCACGCAGAACTCATCTCGCACCCCATCTAATGTTCATGGCGGCGGTGGTCTAGTGCTAGATCCATCTCGTCTGGTGCTATCTAGCGTACGTTGCCATCACCCTTAGTTGCAAGAGGTGACAAAACATTTCGAGTGGCTAACTGTTCTCATAATATTTAATAGCCAAACATACGGAAAAAGGTGGGAGCGTGAAAGCTACGGAAATGACCACATAAACATTGTCTATAACAACTCAATATGTATACGCCATCCTTCTTTCCAGTATAATCCATTCAAAAAAGGTCATTTTTATCCAAATTATGGACCACTAAACCAAAACACATACAATATAATGATTTCAAGACTGAAAAAAATATGAATTATGAGTTTATGATTCAGATTACTTAAATTTGAAAAATTATAGTTTTGTTTCACATCTCAGAAATCAACCAAGTTCTTTCTGCAATCCTAGGCTAGGCGTTGCATCATAACACTAAAAATGGGTAGTTACTCGAAAAACATTTATATTATCAATCATATACTTATCATTCTGATAAATAATGCTGACACTAATCAAATAAACATATATTTGTATGAAAACTGACTTGTTAGCATTTGGGTAAGAATTATTTGATGCGCCAAATTTTCACTTGAAACAATTTTCCCAAATTATCGATTGGAGAACAAGCTAAATTATGTATCTTTTGGAAGTTATTGTAGACATCTATATTAACAGATGACTGAGAATACTGTTAATAATGCTAAGTAACAGCGAACCAAAGTTACCCCCACGTCTTAAACTTGTGTTTAAGACATTTTTGTCAGCATTTTTAAGTCAAGTGATTACAAATTCAATAGTCATCGTTGTTATCAATATTGATTTTGCTTAATACTGTTATGTGTGCGTGTCTTTCACTTGCCCATCATTTTCCTTGAATAATTGAGTGGCTCCATAGGAGAGTATCTTTGCAGAATATGAAGACAAACAGATTCATAAAAATGAGCATTTCGTTGTCAAATCTTGGGTCCAAAATTTGCTTCTAAAGGAAACACCACATGATTATGTCCATTTAGCCTAAAAAACATGTGTCACATACTCACATGAATCAGTGGCTCTAATTAGTACTCATATATGTTGCTGCTATGTCATTTTAGTCGTGTTAAATATAAAAACATTAAATCTATTTGGACCGTTGAAAGTCTTGAATTTGAATCTTACACTCTTACAGTAATAAACCAACAGTTCATCAATGATGAGCGGTACAACGTTTAACCTGTCACACTTATTGAGTTTCAGCCGAAGATTACCTGGTTTTAAACCAAAAACAGTGATTAGCTTTCATTTTTTCAGTTTTTTTTTAAGCATTTATGAAAACGAAACTCATTTGATTGAGGCACAACTGATAGAAGACCGATTTGACATGGTCAATCTCCCAAAAACTAGATTAAGAGAGTAATTTGATAAGGCCCTAAGAGCGGGCAAGACTCCAATAAAACTAGAAAGAAACTAGACTTAATCAATTTTGTTCTTCTTTCGTTTTCATTCCATAAACAAGTACATTTAAATAGGAAAAGAATTAAACATGCTATCCTAAAATTATGCTATCCTAAAATTAAGCAACAAAGTAAAGAAAACATGGGAACACGTACTCAGTTAACTAAACGTGTGCATGGCATGGTCCACATAAATGCATCATATGTATGGAGATAGCAGTTGCTTGATATCCATAGACATGGTCTTGAATCTTGATGCACGTCTTTGAATTTGGGCCGGTCCATGTTCGACTCGAGCATCTCGTATCAACAACTCATCAAAGGGAGGCATATTACACTCACCTGACTTGCTTTAAAGAAACAAGAATATCAAACTAGCATAAATACTTACAAACATTAGATAAGGAGTAAACGATACATGAACAATAGAACAAAGTTCGGAGTAAACGATACATGAACAATAGAACAAAGTTCTTGAACATCATTTATTTGTTTAACGTTTAGTTATAGAACACTAGAGCAGTTATAACCATTTTATGACGTCTTATAGAACTCAAAACCATTATGCAATATAACCATTCTAGTTTGAAGGTAAATATTTATTACATTATATATCATTCATCTTGTAACCAACACAAACTTCTCCTAACTTGGACCGACAAGTAAATGACCAGAATACCCTCGATAAAAAGACAATAATTACATACATATTTTAGCCATCTCTAAATCCTAAAACTTAGTTTTGAGCCTTCTTTGATACCATTTCAGCCTCTTTTGCCCTATCCAATTCTGCCTGTCTTGTCCTCCACCTAAAGAAAGTCCCAAACACTTCCTCAGCTTCTTCAAGGTTTTTACCTTGTGTCTCGGGGTACAGGGTATAAAAGAACACGAACCCCACAACGGCTACACCTGTAAATAAAAAGAAGGCCCCACCAATCGTAATCGCTTCGTATAGGGATATAAATGTCATTCCAATCACCCCACTCACAATTCTATTCGTTGCCACACCCATACTACATCCTTGGGCCCGCAACCTCAGTGGAAAAATCTCTGAGCTGTAGACCCAAGGGATCGGGCCCATCCCAATCGAAAAGAACGCCACAAAGGATAAAATTGTGGCGATACATAGCGCTATAGCCCATTCTATCTTATGATTAGAATGGTCTATGATAGTCAGCCCGATCCCAAGGCCCATTAACGATAAGATCATACCAGCTACACTAGATAATAGAAGTGGTCGACGTCCAACCTTATCTAGAAAAAACGTAGCCACTAAAATAAAGATAGTCTTCACGAAACCAACGGCTATGGTTGCTAGTAGCTTTGGTGTATCCTTAACAATCCCTGCCTTTTCAAAGATTCTCGGGCTGTACAACACAACAGCATCTATTCCACTTGCTTGTTGGAAGAAATGAATACCAATGGCTGCCATCAAAATATGGCGAACTGTGGGTGTTGGATGGATGAGCAACTCCTTCCATATGCCCTCACCGTGACTACCTTCTGACACTTGGACAATATGGTCATTGCAGTCTTCAGGTATGCCAGCAGCTGCCTTGATGTCAGCTAACCGAAGCCTAGATTCTTCTAAGTTATCAGATGTTTTATCAAGGACAATTTTGGCATCACCTAGTCGACCTTGCATGACAAGCCAACGAGGTGACTCAGGCATGCCTAAGACACCTAAGGCTAGGAATATAGAAGGGATAGCTCCGATTCCTAACATAAATCGCCATCCTAAGTGGAGTGGGAGCTTTGAGAATGCGAAGTTTGATACAAAACCAAGCAATACTCCTGTAAAAAAAGACCAATGTTCAGAACACAATTTACAAGACATCTCGTATACCAATAGTCGTATAAATTTTTGTATTTATAGTAATAATTTTTAGTTACAAGATGTATTAATATTAACGAATACTTATTAATAGTTGAACATAAACTTAAAATGAGTTTGGACAAAGTTACTGTATTTTGATAAAGAAAACTAAAATAATCCTTTAAGGTGTTTGGTCACGTTTTTTTCAAGACTTATGCAGTTTTTTTTTTTTTCCTCAAAATAAAGTAACAAATAAATCTCTTTTCTTGAGGTTGTATAACTTATTCAAATATTTTCCAAATGGTACATGGTTGTTCTTAACTGAAATGTCAGAAAAAATAACTTATTTTTCAAACAAATAAAAAGACTTCACCGGGTCGATAATTATGATTCTTTTTTTAAGTGACTATAACATTAGTCTGATAAGTTAACTAATAATCATGTACTTTATATAAAAAGATGCTTACCAGCATTAATAAACACTTCAGGAAATGAAGTCAAAAAGCCACGAGCAGAAGCTGGTGAGACTTCAGCAGTATACACTGGAGCTATCATAAGTGCATATCCAACACCAATACCAGCAACAAAACGACCAAACATAAGAAAAGCATAGTTTGGTGCAAACCCCATTAAGATTGCACCAGTAAAGAATATAACTCCTGCCAAAACAATCGTGTAACGACGACCGATCCAGTCTGAAGTTCTCCCAGCGGCTGCTGACCCCACTAATGAGTATAAGTTAATAATACCGACAAGTATCTCGATTTGAGTATTGGTACAATCAAGATCTCTTTGTATGTAGATTTGTGCCCCACTCAATACACCAATATCTGTCATAAAGTATTGTCGATTATCAACGTTTTACGAAAATATATATTCCAAAGATGTCATATGTACGTATTATTTAACACTAGCTCGTATTGTTTTTTTAATGTAAATTAACAGTTTCACAATATACACATTATAAATATCTGAAATTATTTCGAGACTTGAACCGACAATCACTTGACTAGATCGCTAACTACACGCAATTTGGTAGCACTTGTATTATTGTATATTGTAATTAATATGATTAAATGCCAAGTTGCCAACATATATTTCAATGACAGTTGAGAAAAAAAAAAAAAAAATACTATATTTTTTGATCTTGAAAGACTTGTTGTTGGTTGGGATTTTAATATTTTAATAAAATATTTGCTGCTTCAAAAAAAATAAATAAATAAATAAATAAAATAATAAATAAATAAATAACCGAAGATTAGAAAATATGTTTTTTTAAAGTAAAGGTAGGTATTTTACTTAATAAAAAATGTTGTTTGAGGAAAAATGTCGCATGACCCGCGAAGTTTTGCTGGTCAATACTTTCGTTTTATGTTGGAAAGCATGTTTCGTGTGGAATGTAATAGCAATGTTCCTTAATTTTATGAATAGTTACCATGATGCATGGATTTTTGTACTTTTTTATTGATAATATGACTTGTACTGTGTAACTAGCTAGTAAAACACATACTTGTTTAAAAGTTTTAAATGAGCAAATGAGTAAATGTTTTGGGACTTTAGGGAGATGTAATAATTTCAAAACAAGCCAGAAATAAAGAAATCAAGTTGCTAATTAATTACCATAACCAAGTAGGACAGAAGTCATGGAAGCCAACATAGCACAAGCAAAAGCATACTTGTTGCTCTTAGGTTCTTTTGGTGGATCAAAGTCTGCGAGTTCTTTGGTCTTACTAGAAACACCGTTTTCTTCTGGTTTCTGGTCAGCCATGGCGGTGATGTAGCGTTGAAGTGGCGGTAGGCCAAGGGAGAAAAGCGGGTGTTTAGTAATAAGACATGAAATTATATACGTTAGAGTTATATGTTTGTTACTGAGTTGTGGTTAGTAACTAGTAAGTATAGATGTTGAGTGGTATATATAGAGTAGTGTGGACTACGCCAATACTATCGGCCAAATCATATCCTCCAATCCTACCCACAAAGTCAATGGCCATATTCTTGGCCAGTTGAGTTAATTGTTACACGCACAATAATATTTATGTATGTACCCCATGTGCTTGTAATTAGGTTTGATTGTCTGTTTAAGATTTAAATATCATTTTTGTTAGAATTTAATAATCATGATTAGTTCATATATTAAACAAGTAATCATCATACACATGCGGAAGCGAATGATCTATTTTAACACATAAGAATTAACCGAATATTAAAGTGAACGTACCTTTTAATTCTAGCAAAACAAGAATCAAATTTCAAATCTTCTTCAATCTTTATCAAGAATGGATTACCGAGTTAGCCCTTACCATTTTGTAACTCAATCTAATATATTAACTATAGTGAGTTAATACCATGATCTTGTACACACGTACTATAACCGAATTACTCCCTCCGTCCCATTTTAGTTGTCCAGTGTTGACTTTCAAAGTCTTTTTGCTTCAACTCTGACCGTAAATATTTTTGTTTATATTATATAATACTTGATGAAAGTTATATCATTGAAAAGTTCGTTTAAAATCAAATTTATTTATATATTTTATATCAAGTGTTATAAAATATAAACAAAAATATTTGCGGTCAAAGTTGAAGCAAAAAGACTTTGAAAGTCAACACTGGACAACTAAAATGGGACGGAGGGAGTAATGTTTATGCTAGTAATTAAACACAAATTAAACCAAATAATTTTGTTTATGAAAAATCAAAGTTGATCAACCCTTTTAGGGTTTAGTTCGATCGGCCAAGCAAGAAAGAAGAATGTCGATGCAAATAATGTTCTAAAAACGTTATTTATATCTTTCGATTACTTCACGTTTTGAGGATGACAAAATGTGAAATCACGTTACGTTAAAATTAACGTAAACAAGTTTTTAATCGAAAGATCTCGTTTCTACACAAATCACTCTAGAACAAACTTACAACTTGACAAATGATCAAAGAAGTGATTTTGGGTTTTAAGACTTCACATTTTAATGTTACAAAACATTTTTTCAAAAATATACATGACAAATTATTTTTGAATAATTAAGAAATGTTTTAATGGAAAAATAAGTTTAAAATTCATAACAGCTATTTTTCCCCCCAAAATCAGCTCCAAACTTCCCCAAATAAGTTTTCACCAGAAAAGAAAAAATTTGGAGCGTCTTTGTCTGGGACGGCTCCACGGTTCCACTAAATTTAGTGGAGCCGTGGGTGATTTAGTGGAGCCGTCCACCTGTAACGTTCAGATTTTCTCTGCCTATAAATACCAACCCACTTCACAGATTTTAGGCACCCTTTCACACACAGAAACTTCTGAGTTTAAATCCCTCACACCATTTTCTTTTCTTGATCATTTAGTTTAGTTTTTCTTTTGTTCAAGAGTGATCCAATCATCCAACTTAGATATCCTCTTCATTCCTCTTCAATAGCAAGAGAAGAGCACAAAGTATCCAAGTTGATACAAGGTGTTGAAATTCCTCTTCAAGTGCAAGAGAAGAACTCAAGGTATCCAAGAAGATACAAGAGTTATAGTTGTTAGGTTGTTTGTAACACTTGTTACATACTTGATTGTATCATAGCATACATCAAGATCATTTTTCTTTTGTGAGAGTGTGAGTGAAGATCATTGTGATCTTATAAGAGATAGTGAACATCTCTTGAAGCCATTGGGCTTGTGTGATTGATCAAGAAGATCAAGGGTCATTAGGATAGTGTTAGTTAAGTGAGTGTTGATCATTGTGATCGTGTCGAGATCTTGGTGATCTCTTGAAGCCATTGGGCTTGAGTGTTTGATCAAGTGGATCGTGGTAGATTGGTGCTAGTTAAGATTAGCACTCGACATCTAGCTTAGTGTCGGAAATAGGATAAGCGACGTGTACGGTTTTCTCCGCCTTAAGGGAGGTTGTTGACATAGTGCTTGAAACTCTCGAGTGTGGTACTCGGGGAGTGGAGTAGGGCGAAGAGGTGCTTCGTAGCCGAACCACTATAAATCCTTTTGTCCCGGTTTGATCTTTCCAACCTTTCTCTTTACTTACATTACTTATTATTAGTTAGTTTAGTGTGTAGTTCATATTGGTGTTGATTGATTACACATAAGATTTGAATCAAGGTTTTTAATAAGGAAACTTTTAAGAAGAATTTAAAAGAACTTAAAAACCGGTAAAACTATTCAACCCCCCCCCCCCTTTCTAGTTTTCCACAATTGGTATCAGAAGCCACGTCAGTCAAGATTTTAAAGTATATTGTATTTTAAAACTTGAATCGATCAATGGATTCCGACAAATATCTAGAAGGGCAATCTATGCAAAGACCACCACTTTTCGAAACCGATTGTTTTAATTATTGGAAAACAAGATTCGAAACGTATGTGAAATCAAAAGACATTGATCTTTAGCATGTTATTACCGAGGGTGACTTTAAACCGATTCAAATGAATCCGGAAACTAAAAATGATGAAATAGTTTCTTATGATAAACAAAGTGATGAACTTAAAAGAAAACTAGCCAAAAATAATGAGGCTAAAATGATGATTTACAATGCTTTGCCTGAAAAGGAATTTGAAAGAATTTTCATGTGTAATACGGCAAAAGATATTTGGAAAACTTTGTTAGTCACTCACCAAGGTAATAATCAAGTTAAAGAGAACAAGATTGATCTTCTTGTTCAACAATATGAACAATTTTCCATTTCGGAAGATGAGTTAATAAATAATGCTTTTGCTAGATTTAATACTATTATCACTAGTCTTAAAGCTCTTGATGAAGGTTACTCTAGCAAGAATTATGTTAGGAAGTTTCTTAGGGCTCTACATCCTAAATGGAGAGCAAAGGTCACCGCCATTGAAGAGTCAAAGGACTTGGCGACATTGTCACTCGATGAACTAATAGGAAACTTGAAAGTTCACGAGATGATAATCAAGAAAGACTCCGATATAGTTAGAGGCAAAAGTGAGAGAGTTAGATCTCTAGCATTAAAGGCCAAGAAGGAGTCTAGTGATGAGGAATGTTCGAGTTCCGATAGTGAAGATGAAGAATATGCATTAGCGGTTAGGGACTTTAAGAAGTTCTTTAGGAGAATAGGTAGGTTCGTTAGGCAACCTCGTGATGAAAAGAAGACATCACAAAAGAACCGAGTTGAAAAGAATGGGACAAGTGATAGGAGATGCTTTAGATGCGGAGATTCTAATCATCTCATAGGAGAATGTCCCAAACCACCGAAATCCAACAACCAACGAGCTTTCATAGGAGGCTCTTGGAGTGATAGCGGTGAAGAAGAAGAGAAGAAGCCCAACGATGAAACATGCCTAATGGCTCAAGCTTCTAATGAGGTACATTCCGACTCTTCTTACTATAGTGATGATAATTCGTCAATAGATGACACTAGGTTACATGACGAATACAATAAACTATGCGAGGTTAGCTCTAAGATTTTAGGTAGAAACACAAAACTAAAATTAAAATTGCAAGAACTTGAATTGCTAATTTTAGAACTAAAGGATCAAGTCAAAAGACTTGAGAAAAATAAAGAAGTAGACTTAGGATGTGGGTCATGCATAAGTCTTCAAGTAGAAAACGAAAAACTCAAAGAAAATGCTTTGAGAATCATTAAGTTTGAAGAAGGAACTAAAGCACTTAATGAGATGCTTGAAAAAATTAGATATAATGAACATGATCGTGCGGGTTTAGGATTTGACCCAAATCAGGCCTCTACAAGTAGTACTAAACAAGTAAAATTTGTAAAATCTGAAGTTTCTGAGTCTGAAGGTGACAGCACCACTAAAGGTACAGACGGCACCACTAAATTTAGTGGTACCGTGGTACCGTCTGGTGCTGAAGTCAGAACTGGGTCAATCTTGAAAAATAACTTAAGTCTTAAACCAAGTCACATAGTTGTAGATGGTACTAAGTACCTATTGCTAGCATAGAGGAAGTCAAAAGCCTTTACAAATCCCCGTAAACTCCTGAACTTGGATTTGTAAAGCCCGACACTAGGTCAACGACTCCTCCACCTAGAAAATAATTCACCCAACCTCGGTCTAGAACTCCTCTACCGAGAGGTAACCTTAGAAGACAAAATCATCCAAGTGACTTTCCCGTAACTTGGAGTAACCGTCAATCTCAAAGTTACCTACCATGGGAAATGTGTCCTCCATTCTCACATCCTAAACAAATGCAACGAATGCGTAGGATGTTTAACTCTAACAACTTTGGACCCATGAGATATTGGGGACCAGATGTTTGAACTTATGTTTTGCTAGATAAACATGGTTGTAAATAAATTTGAAGTCTAACAAATGGAGAATGATTTGTGATCAAACAAATCTTGTGACACAAAAGTCAAGTCATGTCTCATGTGCCTAGCTTTCAACAAAGGTAGTCTAGTTTTCAAGTTTTAAAGGCATTACCTCAGGCTCAGGTACACTTTCTTAAAACACCCTTTGTTGGTAGAAATGCTAGACATATAGTGTAGTTAGAATCTAACTTAGTAGGCACTATCACGAAGAAACGAAATTCACATATCATCATGACTCAAATATTTGTCAAAGATTATCATGACAAACTCATCTTGTCCAAAAATGTACAATGATCGCTCAAAGATCATGCGTAACAAGTTTGAGATGAGCAATGATGAGTGAATCAAGTTTTTTCCATAGCCCGTATATAATACTACCTGAAGAAAGTATCCCCATAAACTTAAGTATACTATATGTATAAGATACATAGCTTAGAAAAATCTTAATTAACATTAACGCCCATATCCGCAAAAATGAATCTCACAAGAGAAGATGAAGGTGAGTGCGCGGATATCACTAGGTTAGGGGCATGATAGGTAAATTGGTTTACCTAACGGCAAGTAGGCTCATTGTCATGTCTAGTATCTGGCTTTGTGCCCACTTGTAAGAAGGATCCTAAAACTTCTTACCTTAAAGTGTTTGATGTATCTTCCGATGCATTAATGGCACTATACACTTGAGATTATGATATCTCAAGGGGATTGATGTTCAAATTGTTGTCTATATCAACCATGATAATGCGGGAAAGAATTTGGAATGAAAAAGAGTGGAGTTTGCACCTTCATAGGTTGTTGCCTAACTTCTTGATTCTTCAAGAACAAACAACTCTTTTTATCTCCACAACCGAAGCCGAATATGTAAGCGCCGGAAAGGCATGACAACAAGCACTATGGATGAGACAAGCTCCAATCAAATGAGGCGTCCATCTCAACAACACTCCTATGAAGAGTAACAACCGAGATGCAAATAGACTTGACCGAGAACCCCGTGGTTTGCTCATGAACGAAGCTCATCAAAGTACGTCATCTCCTCCGTCACGACAATGTCCAAAAAGGAATCTTTTCTTTGGAAAAGTTTTCCTGTAAGAACAACATCGTTGATATTCTAACCAACACATCCTTCACATCCCGCTCATGACTATTTGAATATTTCTTTGGAAGTATTGAAGTCATCCCTCATATCTCATCTCATGACTTTGTAAATGTTTCACTAGAAATATTAAAGTCATTTCTTGCGTCTCGTCTCATGAATTCTTAAGTCATCCGTTTCATCCCACTCATGACTAGTTCAATATTTCACTGGAAATATTAAAGTCATCCCTTACTTCTTATCTCGTGACTTACTCAATATTAAGTCACTCATCTCGTCCTTCTAATGACCACTCAAATATTTCATTGGAAATATTGAAGTCATTCCCGACGTATCGCTTCATGACTTTTCAAGTCATCTCTTTCACTTCTCTCATGACTATTAGACATTTCACTTGAAATTCTAAGTCATTTCCCCACGTCTCGTCACATGACCTTTGAATATTTCACAGGAAATATTAAGTCATTCCTTACGTCTTGTATCCCGACTAATTAAATATTTCAATTGAAATATTGTAGTCATTCTCCAAATCTCAACTCACGACTTTTACTTATTTCACGAGAAATACTGAAAGTCAATCCTATTTTCCTCCAATGACATCTTGGTCATTTCCTTGGAAATACTAAGGTCATTTCTTGTCATCTTGCCTAATCATTTTCGTCAAAGAGTTTATTAGTTATAAACTTTTTCCTCGCGTCAAAAAGTCTTACTAAATAAGTAAGATTAATCAGTCAAGAGTCGAAACAGAACAAAAATGGGCCTTACAGACCCACGGCTCCACTAAAGTGGCAAGGCACCACTAATGTTTAGTGGTACCGTGGTATCGTGTATATAAGAAAATGCCCGTTTTTCTTCCACTTTCCTCTGCACACTCATTTCAAACAAACAAACTCATTCCCTCCTGCTGTCACAAACCGAACCCACAACCAAAATCCCATTACACACTTGCTAATCAAATTCAAGGCATTGGAATCAACAAATCCTAATCAATTCAACACAAATTGTAAGTCAATTATCTTTAATTTCTTTTCAATTTGAGTCTAGGGTTTTTTCATATGCATAAATTTGAATTGGGGATTTTCAACTTTTGATGAACTTTTGTGAAATTAAGACTAGGATTAGACAATGTAGTACTTACATGATTTTCTAAACCTAGGATTTTCATAAACCCACTTGTATTGCATAATCTAGTCCGAATTTTCCTATTTAAATTGGATTAAGATTAATTGTTTTCAATGAAATCATGTCTAGGATGATTAAAAATGGATTAAGAATGATTAACTTTGAGGCTTTTCAATTTTTAGATTTTTGGCGCCACATTGAGCCATTTTCCAAACACCTCAATTCCATTATTTTCGAAAAAGTTCACGAGTCAAGGATCATGAAACATTTTTTCGTGCATTGTTGATGCAAATTAAAAACGTTTTAGGCATGCATACATGAACTCTCAAATATGGATCGACCTACATAATTAATATGTATTATTCGACATATTTGATTGAGCAAAAGTGAAGATAGGAGTGTTTGGGTAATCTCATTAGGTTTATTTTAGAGTCGAGATTACCGTACCTCCACATCGTTTGCATTTAGGCACACACACACACACTCAAAATGTGATCACTAAAATGCAACAAATTAACATGCAATATATTATATTTTTGTAGGTGACAATGCCTCGTAATGATTATCAAGATACCAAACCCTACATTCCCCGTCTTGTAGACAATCCAAACCTTCCCATTGAGCAAATGATTGCGTGGTTTTGTAACCTTACAACAGGTTTTACCTCTCGAGGGATCTCAAGAGGCTTACAACCCCACCAGGCAGTGTACCTGACCGATGTAGTATAGTGTAGTGGTAAGTACGGGGGATTGATCGTTCTCCACAGGGAATAGTGTTCGTTAGGTATGAAAGGCTACTCTAATTAGGTCTAAGGATTGAGGAAGATTCTTTTTATGTTTTTATAATTTTTATGAAAGCAAGTAAAATCTCGGTTTTGAAGGAGTGGGCGGAATTAGTTGCTAGTCAACTAACCCAAATTACTACAAATGCAAATAAAATAAAATAGCAAAAATGAAAAGTGGTGAGAAACTTATGTGTAGAGAAATGTGTTTACTTAGATTTCCTTACTCCCTAACTATCTTTTACCGGTTAATTAGTGTGTATTAGTTGCGTGGATGACGGGTGTATTCCTTAATACCATTCGTGGGGTGGCGTACTTACTTCCCCAAACTCTACAAGCTCCTACTTCACTCCTATGTCGAGCCGGCTAGGAAGCTCCTAACATGGGATCACTAGAATTCGCTTGTGCATTAAATACAACCATAAAAACCTTTAGTACGCGTTTGGTTCATGTTTCTTAAGACGTTCAAGCAAGTTACCGAATAGGAAGTTAGCCAGTTTTCTTAAGCCTAACATAGATAAACAATCATCCAATACAACTAACAACACACTAACAACCAATAATCAATAGCTAGGTTTCATTAGATCTAAGCAAACACAAGATAAAATTAGCCTAACATGTTAAACAAAAGACAAGCATAAGATAGAATCAAACAACACATAGACATATTGAATGATTAATTGATAACTTATCTTTCAATGAAACATGGAAGATCTCAAGGCAAAAAGCCCTGAAAAAGTAGCTAAAATCGTCTTAGGGTTTTATCCCAAAATTCCACACACTAAGCTCTCCCTTAATGACAAAAAATTAGAAAACTATATATAGACTTTTGCATCTGACGGCGTCACCTTATGGATTGTGACGCCGTCACCTCCGCCGCTTTTAGGGTTCTCGGATGACCATCTTGACGCCGTCCCTCTTTAATTCTCCAAAATCCGTTCTGGCCTATCAAGGCTTGACGCCCTCACCTCTTGAACGTGACGCCGTCCCCTTATGAATTAAGCCGTGACGCCCTTGATTTAGTTAAAACGTGACGCCGTCAGAATTCACATGCTAACTCACTGGCCCGTCATGAGTAAATTTCACATCCCACTTTTCTTGCCAAGGCATGACGCCGTCCAGAGTTAAGTCTGACGCCGTCAAGAGTAACTTTTAGCCGATTCTTGAGACTTTGCCGTTTTCTTCACTTTGATGCTCCAAAAACGTCCAAAATGCCTCCTTTTCCAGATTTCTCCTCAAAAGTACCTAAAATGACAAAAGGAACGATTTAGGGCGATATTTGATCAAATAAATACGATTTCGGGCTTAAATGACCCCTTAAAAGCGGTACACTTTTCGCTTCATCAAATACCCTTACACTTGAGATTTGCTTGTCCTCAAGCAAATGCGCTTTTATTCTAATCAAAATACAAGTTAGGGGTCATTTAATACTAACATAAAAGTAATTACAACAAATAATCGTTCCACTTCAATCATAATAAGCACGGAGATTACATACTAGCACCTCACAAGTAGTGTTTAGATACTCACATCTCTCAAGTGTCATCAAAATAAATCTCATAAATGAAAACGGAAAATATCTCTCACTACCTGTCATAGCAAATAGATTACCATAGGCTTGGGAAAGGATCGAAAACCTCCTCCACTAGGCGTAAGCACCAAAGATAAACTATCAAAGAGGGCTTTTAAATGGGTTGTAATGTTAGGTGTAGGGAAAAGGAAAACACGGTTTGGTTGGATAAAGGATATTTTACTGGTGGCGAGTTAAAAATCTTGGTCAATTACATGTACTATACAATGTTGCTAAGCCAAGACTAGACTCGATCTTAAGCTAGAAACGAAATAACAAAATAACAAAAACATAAAACAAACATAAAATAAAACGGGATGGTAGTCCGTATGTTTTTTCTATTTTTCATTTTCTCATTTTTTTTGTATTTTTCTTGATTTTTCGATTTTTTTTTTTTTTTTTTTTTTTTTTTTGCATACACTTTTGCCCTACCATCCAAAATAATACATCAAAGGGGCGTTGCATTCCCCTTACACTTGAACTTTTACATAACTTTACAAATACTAATCTAATGACTCGAATTAAGATAATTGAAAAACTTGGAGTACTTTTAAAACATTTAGCACATATGGGGGTAATAAATGATGTTCTTCCCCATTACTCCATTACACTAGTACTTTACCCATGAGTCCCAATCGTCCCAAAACAATATGTACAAGGATATGACTCGACTTAGCAACCATGTAATCAACTAGATAATTAACTTGGGTTTAAACAAATGTTGTAACAATAATGCACTAAAAATGAGTGCATACAAGGTAGGCTAAGGCGATTTGGGTGTACATTTTAGTGGGGTGTAACAAATTCTTCCTTTAAGTAAAATGCTTAAAGGTCGAAACGAAAAGATAGGCTCTGAGGGGTGTACTAGGGGTATCGTGTACTAAAAATGAGTACAACGCAAAGGGTGTGGGAGAATTACTTGACCAATGTAGCCAAAGTAATTATAACAAAAACACAGGTGTAAAACAATGGGTTAATCCTAATGCCTCTTATCATGTAGTAAATCTAACTACACGAATGTAGTCTCACTTGTGGCCTTGGAATGGTCCTAACGCAAGTTCTAGAATCTAAGTGCTACCGGTACACACATCATAGCATAAATGCTTTTCCTACCAATTCTAGGGGGGAACCTCACATATTTGGGGGTGGAAAATTTTTTAGTGGTACGGTTTTTGTGCTAGTCATATAACTCCTATCCGTGAGACGCTCATTAAGATCAAAGTTTCACTCCTATATGTTGTAAAAAATTTTAAATTTGGCACTAAAATTACCTTAACAAGTATTTCTCTCAGTTTTATTACACATCTACTATTAAACAAACAAAAATCAAGCGCAATTGTATTCTCTAAAATCGTACTTTTACCCTCCCCTTACACTTAAGATGAACATTGTCCCCAATGTTCAAATAACAAGATGTAAAAGCATAAAGTAAAAGAATGAAATCAAATACTCCCCTGATTCGCTCGTTGGATAATGAAATTACACGGTTAAATCTTCCTCCAAAGAGAATGTTGAAGCTCCATGACTAATGCATCGCCATAAGCTTGATTCCATAAACATCTCCTTGTCCAAAATAACCTGTTAAGCCTGAGAAAACAAACACGAAAACCTGCATAACATCGGCGGGATAAAATCTATATATAAGGATATAATGCTTGTGGAATGATAATTTTTGCAGATTCCTGGAGATTATAAGTTGGAGATTTTAATAAAAACTTTTTATGAAAACAAAACTTTCAAAAATTTCTGGAAATTAAATCTGACGCCGTCAGGTTATAACCCCTGACGCCGTCAGAAATGACCTGACAAAAATTTTCATTTTAAGTTTCCGGAAAATTTCTGGAAAAACCTTTACCTTACTTCCTGGAAATCCTGCAAAACATCACTATGACTCGATACAAGCATTTGACTCAAACAAACACAAATATGTATGTTAATTTATTATTATTATGATTCATGTTAATTTGTGTTCTACTAAACCGATTTAGATTTCCCTTACACTTATCTTTTGCAAAATACCTCTATATGTAGTTAAGACGAAGTTAAAAACAAAATAAAGCATTTTCACAAATTACTTTTGAACATGAATCAATACTAATAAAAATTACACACACATACGGAAACAAATAAAATCAAACAAACAAATAAATAAACACACAAAGCAAATAAAACAAATAAAGCTTGGGTTGCCTCCCAAGAAGCGCTTTTCTTTATTAACGAGTCTTGTAGCTAGACTCAAAGTCAGGCTCATCTAGTGTCGCTTATGCTCACGTATCCGAGTGTGAGCCATCTAATTGTTGCCTCATCTTTCTTGTATTCATCATTTAGCTCCAAACATCCATGATAGTATCTCTTATTTTTCTCATGTGGATATTTGAGCCCCTTCCTCTTATCATTCTCACTTAACAAGTCGATAGGCATAATTCGATTGCAAGATTCGATGGGGTAGTTCTTAAACCTAGGATGTGCTCGGGGCATTTGATAGACAAAATCTTCATCCCCATCCGAGAATGTAATTAACCCGTCCACAAGTTTTTCATCAAGGTTGGTCAACCTTTTGAAGGGTTCTCCAAAAATGACTTGGGTTAATTTGTCATTGATAAATTCTCCTAAGTTCTCCATAACCATAAAATCCACCACATACACAAAACTTCCTACGAACACGTGTAGTGGCTTAATCCTAGCAACAATGTTATCTCCTTGATATTCAAGCTCATCTACAATGATTTTATTATAATTAGCGCGAGAGATAATGTTCATAGGCAAAGACGAGTTAAGATAAGCATAAAAATCATGATAACCAATTTTACACGGGAATTGCATGTTAAAGAGGCTATCCTTTTCGATCTTAGTCCTAGGGTCAACATACTTAAAGGGATCAATTTCCTCTTTTCCCCATTCCTCGTTAACTACTTCTCCATTATCGATATCCTCATCGGAGTCTGAGTAGTAAAATGGACTAACATAGTCATTCTCATGGTCAGACTCCTCCATCTCAGAATTGTTACCAAAGTGGTGGTCGGGTGAAAGGTTGTTGTTTGCTACTATGGGGGCGGGAACGGGTAGTTGAAAATTTGCACGGCGAAAAACACGAATAACAGGGATCAAATGACCAATGTTACTCATGAGGTAAGTGGAAGGTATCACAAACAAAAGCACAAAGAAATAAGATAGACTAAAGAAAACCTAGAAAAATAAAATAAAAACCTCACTAGAAAGGAATCTAGTGAGTAGACCTAATAGAAATAAAAATTCAACCTAAACAATAACTATTCCCCGGCAGCGGCGCCAAAAACTTGATTGCGTGGTTTTGTAACCTTACAACAGGTTTTACCTCTCGAGGGATCTCAAGAGGCTTACAACCCCACCAGGCAGTGTACCTGACCGATGTAGTATAGTGTAGTGGTAAGTACGGGGGATTGATCGTTCTCCACAGGGAATAGTGTTCGTTAGGTATGAAAGGCTACTCTAATTAGGTCTAAGGATTGAGGAAGATTCTTTTTATGTTTTTATAATTTTTATGAAAGCAAGTAAAATCTCGGTTTTGAAGGAGTGGGCGGAATTAGTTGCTAGTCAACTAACCCAAATTACTACAAATGCAAATAAAATAA
Source organism: Artemisia tridentata subsp. tridentata (assembly GCA_021014915.2). Taxonomy (NCBI): domain Eukaryota; kingdom Viridiplantae; phylum Streptophyta; class Magnoliopsida; order Asterales; family Asteraceae; genus Artemisia; species Artemisia tridentata. Next base: position 165,848,238 of record CP139508.1, read on the forward strand.
AATAGCAAAAATGAAAAGTGGTGAGAAACTTATGTGTAGAGAAATGTGTTTACTTAGATTTCCTTACTCCCTAACTATCTTTTACCGGTTAATTAGTGTGTATTAGTTGCGTGGATGACGGGTGTATTCCTTAATACCATTCGTGGGGTGGCGTACTTACTTCCCCAAACTCTACAAGCTCCTACTTCACTCCTATGTCGAGCCGGCTAGGAAGCTCCTAACATGGGATCACTAGAATTCGCTTGTGCATTAAATACAACCATAAAAACCTTTAGTACGCGTTTGGTTCATGTTTCTTAAGACGTTCAAGCAAGTTACCGAATAGGAAGTTAGCCAGTTTTCTTAAGCCTAACATAGATAAACAATCATCCAATACAACTAACAACACACTAACAACCAATAATCAATAGCTAGGTTTCATTAGATCTAAGCAAACACAAGATAAAATTAGCCTAACATGTTAAACAAAAGACAAGCATAAGATAGAATCAAACAACACATAGACATATTGAATGATTAATTGATAACTTATCTTTCAATGAAACATGGAAGATCTCAAGGCAAAAAGCCCTGAAAAAGTAGCTAAAATCGTCTTAGGGTTTTATCCCAAAATTCCACACACTAAGCTCTCCCTTAATGACAAAAAATTAGAAAACTATATATAGACTTTTGCATCTGACGGCGTCACCTTATGGATTGTGACGCCGTCACCTCGCCGCTTTTAGGGTTCTCGGATGACCATCTTGACGCTGTCCCTCTTTAATTCTCCAAAATCCGTTCTGGCCTATCAAGGCTTGACGCCCTCACCTCTTGAACGTGACGCCGTCCCCTTATGAATTAAGCCGTGACGCCCTTGATTTAGTTAAAGCGTGACGCCGTCAGAATTCACATGCTAACTCACTGGCCCGTCATGAGTAAATTTCACATCCCACTTTTCTTGCCAAGGCATGACGCCGTCCAGAGTTAAGTCTGACGCCGTCAAGAGTAACTTTTAGCCGATTCTTGAGACTTTGCCGTTTTCTTCACTTTGATGCTCCAAAAACGTCCAAAATGCCTCCTTTTCCAGATTTCTCCTCAAAATTACCTAAAATGACAAAAGGAACGATTTAGGGCGATATTTGATCAAATAAATACGATTTCGGGCTTAAATGACCCCTTAAAAGCGGTACACTTTTCGCTTCATCAGCAAAAAGCTCATCTTGCCAAAGTTCAAGATCGATATATACACGAAGGACGTGTAGTCGATGCTCTTTATGTTCTCGCGGATAACATCCATGTTTGTTTCCTAACTATTGATTTTGATTACTTATACAAAATAAACGATCAAATTTGTCCTCGTTTTGTCCTCTAGTTTTATAGTCGAGTCCGTACCTTCACTGATGTGGATGGTAATGTCTTCCTTGATTTTTGGATCCAAAACCAAAATATCATCCTGTCCGTCTCCGAGATTGGTGAAATTCTCGGTGTTCCTTCGTATGGTCAGTGTGCATACACTGAAGACCATTCCCTCGAGTCTCTCTTCTACAATCTAGAAAATCAAGGTACTTATCGTACCGAACTCCCTGACCTCGAGTCCATCAAACGTGTCATCCAAACACCTCGAGTCGTCCACACGTATCAAAAACGTGATGGTTCCATTGTCCACCTTGACCCCAACCGCATCTACCTCAAAGAGCTTCTTCTCGACCTTAGAAGTTGGGAACTCCTTCTACGTGAAAACGTGTTGAGCCTTGCGGGCAACCGTGATCACATCTCGGTGAGTCTCGCCCACATGCTCTACAGTCTTAGTATCAAGGAACCATATAACCTCGCATACTATATGGTCAAACGGATGGCCAATATTCATAGTCGTTCGGATAAGCTCATGCCATATGGTATGTTGCTTACTCGTCTTTTCAACTGGGTCATGGAAACTTTTCCTCATCTCCGTAGTGTCGACTATGTCCTAGTCAATCCGGTCATGAAACCCCTTGGTGGACCACAACGTCGCACAAAGCAACGTAAGGACAAAGGGTCCAAACGTGGTCGTAAATCCACTTCCGATATTCCCCTCTCTTCCTCCTCCTTCGGTCACGGTTCGTCTTCTCAACCTATGGATGAGGATGATGATGAGGTGAACGAAGAAGGAACGTCTAGTCCTAATACTCCCTCTCCCGACACCTTCTTTCGTAACCTTGACACCTCATCGTTCACACAAACCTCCGATATTGAATTCGGACAAACCAACTTATCCACGATGATGAGAAGGCAAACAACCATGTACAATCGACAAGTCTCGATGCATGAGCAAACAATTGGGGGGTTCAAGTCCATTGGCAAGGCAATAAAAGGACTCGGGAACAAGATAAAGAAGATGGGGAAGAGAAGAGATTAGATGGGATTAACTTAAGTAGTGTCACTAACTTAAGTATTATTAAGCTATTATAAATAAGGTCATGGCAATGTCCATGATGAAGCGAAAAGTGTACCGCTTTTAAGGGGTCATTTAAGCCCTAAATCGTATTTATTTGATCAAATATTGCCCTAAATCGTTCCTTTTGTCATTTTAGGTACTTTTGAGGAGAAATCTGGAAAAGGAGGCATTTTGGACGTTTTTGGAGCATAAAAGTGAAGAAAACGACAAAGTCTCAAAAATCGGCTAAAAGTTACCTTTGACGGCGTCAGATTTTACTCTGGACGGCGTCATGGCTTGGCAAGAAAAGGTGGACGTGAAATTTACTCATGATAAGCCAGTGAAAATTGCATGTAAATTCTGACGGCGTCACGCTTTAACCTGATCAAGGGCGTCACGGCTTAATTCAAAGAGGGACGGCGTCACGTTCAAGGTCTGACGGCGTCAAGCCTTGATAAGCCAGAACGGATTTTGGAGAGCTAAAGAGGGACGGCGTCAAGAAGGTCATCCGGGAACCCTAAAAGCGGCGAGGTGACGGCGTCACACTCCATAAGGTGACGCCATCAGATCCAAAAATCTATATATAGTTTTCTAATTTTTTGTCATTAAGAGAGAGGACTTAGTGTGGAATTTTTAGGAGAAAACCCTAAGACGATTTTAGCATCTTTTTCAAGGCTTTTTGCCTTGAGATCTTCCATGTTACATTGAAAGATAAGTTATCAATTAATCATTCAATATGTCTATGTGTTGTTTGATTTTATCTTGTTCTTGTCTTTTGTTTAACATGTTAGGCTAGATTTATCTTGTGTTTGCTTAGATCTAATGAAACCTAGCTATTGATTATTGGTTATTAGTGTGTTATTAGTTGTATTGGATGATTGTTTATCTATGTTAGGCTTAAGAAAACTGGCTAACTTCCTATTCGGTAACTTGCTTGAACGTCTTAAGAAACATGAACCAAATGCGTACTAAAGGTTTTTATGGTTGTATTTAATGCACAAGCGAATTCTAGTGATCCCATGTTAGGAGCTTCCTAGCCGGCTCGACATAGGAGTGAAGTAGGAGCTTGTAGAGTTGGGGAAGTACGTACGCCACCCCACGATTGGTATTAAGGAATACACCCGTCATCCACGCGACTAATACACACTAATCAACCGGTAAAAGATAGTTAGGGAGTAAGGAAATCTAAGTAAACACATTTCTCTACACTTAAGTTTTCACCAACATTTTATTTTCAGTTATTTTATTTTATTTGCATTCGTAGTAATTTGGGTTAGTTGACTAGCAACTAATTCCGCTCACTCTTTCAAACCCGAGATTTTACTTGCTTTCATAAAAATATAAAAACATAAAAAAGAATCTTCCTCAACCCTTAGACCTATTAGAGTAGTCTTTCATACCTAACGAACACTATTCCCTGTGGAGAACGATCAATCCCCCGTACTTACCACTACACTATACTACATCGGTCAGGTACACTGCCTGGTGGGGTTGTAAGCCTCTTGAGATCCCTCGAGAGGTAAAACCTGTTGTAAGGTTACAAAACCACGCATCAAGTTTTTGGCGCCGCTGCCGGGGAATAGTTATTGTTTAGGTTGAATTGTTATTTCTATTAGGTCTACTCACTAGATTCCTTTCTAGTGAGATTTTTGTTTTATTTTTCTAGGTCTTCTTTAGTCTATCTTTTTTTTCTTCGTGTCTTTGTTCGTAACCATACCATCCGACATCATGGAAGATGGTAATATCCTTAATCCCAACAACCCACCACCACAACAACCACCACCACCTCCTAGAGCCCGTACCTTAGGAGAGTATTCCCGTCCTAGCCACCATGGCTATCGAAACACCACTGAGCTCACTCAAGGAGCCAATGTCACACCCTTGCGATCCGACACCATCCGGTTGGTGCAAAGCGGATGCGCATTCCATGGACTTCGTTCTGAAGATCCTAATCAACATCTCAAGGACTTTCTTAAAATCGTTGATTCTATAGACCTTGATGTTGCCACTCGAGAGACGACCCGATTGCGTCTCTTCCAATTCTCTCTGCAGGACCAAGCTAGTCAGTGGCTAGAACGTCAACCCGCAGGATCCATCACCTCTTGGGATGATCTCACTACTCGTTTCCTTGCTCAGTTTTTCCCACCGGGAAGAACTACCAAGCTAAGGAAGGATATCTTGATGTTTGAACAACGTCGAGGCGAAACCCTCTACGGGGCATGGATTCGATTCAAGGACTTACTCCAAAAAGTCCCTCATCATGGCATAAATCTCTGGCTTCAAATCCAAATCTTCTATGACCATGTTGATTACCATACCAAGCGGGCCATCGATCAAGCCGCCAGGGGCAGATTGCGCGAAAAAAGCGCCGAGGAATCATGGGAGATCATTGATGAGCTTGCATCCGACGATGATGAATTGTGGCAAGTTTCCCACGATGTACGCTCGGCGGTCAAGACATATTCATCACCCGATACAGCCAATCAAATTACTGAGGAAAGCGTAAGTGAACTTGAGAAAAGGGTTGCATATCTTATGGAAAAGCAAAAGAGACCCTTAAGTCCACAAAAAGCAACAATTAACTCGGTCTCAAGCGTTAAGCAAATACCATTGTCCGAATCACCCCGTAGGGAAAATACTAAACCTTTCCATAAGCACGCTCCACCCAACCCACCACCTCAGGAACTTAGTCCAACATTCGAAGCTCGAATGAGAGAATACATGTCAAAACACTCCGAACGGTTGGAAAAATTTGAGGAAGCCGTCTACAAACAGAAGGAGGAAATGGAAGAGAAGATGGCGGAGATGATGAACCTTTTGAAAGAATACACAAACACAAAAGCTCCTAAAAATGTGCTAGTGCGAAAAGATGTTGAAGTTCCCAACACTAAATTTGTTAATGCCGTCTCCCTCGTCCAAGAGGGCGGAAATGATGGAAGAGGGAAGTTGATAACTATGGAAGTCAACATAATTGACCTTGTCCCACTTAATGACGGAAACACCAATGCCTACACATGCGATTCCGACAAGGGAAAGGAAGCGCCAACTGAGAAGCGCCAATTGGAAGAACCACCAAAGTCACAACAAGTGAGGCATTACTTGAAGCACGAAATAAACAAGGAGACCATAAACGATTGGGTGAGAAACTATCGACGTACTCATCTACCCAACAAGGAGTCCAAGAAGGTGGAACCGGATGATAAATCTGACACATCACCCGGTGGGCAATTGTATGAATGCCTCATAGGACAAAAGTTAGTGGAAAAGCAGGAATTCTACGGGGTCTTTGAAATACCATGCAGCATTGGAAAACTCAAGTATCTGGATGCGGTAGCTGACCAAGGTTCCGACGTAAATTTGATGCCTTTATCCGTTTATGTCCAGTTAACCGACGAACTGCCATCCATCACCCGTACTAAACTCTCCTTTGCAAAACATTCTTACGAGTACCCGTTAGGAATTGCGGAAGATGTGTTGGTCAACGTTGCCGGATTCCTATATCCGGTCGACTTCATGATTATTGAAAGAAATGACATGAATATGCCAATAATCCTTGGGGCACCCTTTCTCGCGACCACTAGGGCACAAATCAATTACGAAAAAAGCACCATCCAAATGAAGAAGGGGAAGAAGACGATAAACTTCCCGACGATTCCACGTCATATACGAGATGTTGCTCTACAAAAGAAGATGGAGGCTAACCCCAATGTAATCCGTGGTAATGTTCGAGAGAAAATCCTTGCATGGGAGGCAAGGATTAAGAATTACAATGAAAATGAGATTAGAGAATGTAAGGATGGAAATAGCGATTATATTGAGGCTGGTGAGCAGCCTAATAACCCCGCTGAATTTACAAAAGGAGACTCAGTGCTTCTAAGGCATTCAGAAACAACAGCACCTACCGATGAACCAAGTCCCTGGTGGTACGGACCATTCACAATTAAAAGTCTGCACCATGATGGGGTAGTAAGCTTGACCAGCAAGGGAGGAGGTGATGTGACTGTGAATGTCAAGCGATTGAGACACCACCACCCTGATAACAAGGATTATATCTATCAGGGATACGTCATTATGAATGATGGAGTCACGTAATGTACGTGACTTTGAGTCTAGCTACAAGACTCGTTAATAAAGAAAAGCGCTTCTTGGGAGGCAACCCAAGCTTTATTTGCTTTGTGTGTTTATTTGTTTGTTTATTTGTTTTTATTTGTTTCCGTATGTGTGTTTAATTTTTATTAGTATTGATTCATGTTCAAAATTAATTTGTGAAAATGCTTTATTTTGTTTTTAACTTCGTCTTAACTACATATAAAGGTATTTTGCAAAAGTTAAGTGTAAGGGAAATCTAAATCGGTTTATTAGAACACAAATTAACATGAATCGTAATAATAATAAATTAACATACATATTAGTGTGTGTTTGAGTCAAATGCTTGTATCGAGTCATAATGATGTTTTGCAGGATTTCCAGGAAGTAAGGTAAAGGTTTTTCCAGAAATTTTCCGAAAACTTAAAATGAAAATTTTTGTCAGATCATTTCTGACGGCGTCAGGGTTTATAACCTGACGGCGTCAGATTTAATTTTCAGAAATTTTTGAAAGTTTTGTTTTTTAAAAAAGTTTTTATTAAAATCTCCAACTTATAATCTCCAGGAATCTGCAAAGTTATCATTCCACAAGCATTATATCCTTATATATAGATTTATCCCGCCGATGTTATGCAGGTTTTCGTGTTTGTTTTCTCAGGTTTAACAGGTTATTTCGGACAAGGAAATGTTTTGAATCAAGCTTTTGGCGATGCATTAGTCATGGAGCTTCAACAATCTCTTTGGAAGAAGATTTAACCGTATTATTTCATTATCCACCGAGCGAATCAGGGGAGTATTTGATTTCATTCTTTTACTTTATGCTTTTACATCTTGTTATTTGAACATTGGGGACAATGTTCATCTTAAGTGTAAGGGGAGGGTAAAAGTACGATTAGAGAATACTATTACGCTTGATTTTTGTTTGTTTAATAGTAGATGTGTAATAAAACTGAGAGAAATACTTGTTAAGGTAATTTTAGTGCCAAATTTAAAATTTTTTACAACATATAGGAGTGAAACTTTGATCTTAATGAGCGTCTCACGGATAGGAGTTATATGACTAGCACAAAAACCGTACCACTAAAAAATTTTCCACCCCCAAATATGTGAGGTTCGCCCCTAGAATTGGTAGGAAAAGCATTTATGCTATGATGTGTGTACCGGTAGCACTTAGATTCTAGAACTTGCGTTAGGACCATTCCAAGGCCACAAGTGAGACTACATTCGTGTAGTTAGATTTACTACATGATAAGAGGCATTAGGATTAACCCATTGTTTTACACCTGTGTTTTTGTTATAATTACATTGGCTACATTGGTCAAGTAATTCTCCCACACCCTTTGCGTTGTACTCATTTTTAGTACACGATACCCCTAGTACACCCCTCAGAGCCTATCTTTTCGTTTCGACCTTTAAGCATTTTACTTAAAGGAAGAATTTGTTACACCCCACTTAAATGTACACCCAAATCGCCTTAGCCTACCTTGTATGCACTCATTTTTAGTGCATTATTGTGACAACATTTGTTTAAACCCAAGTTAATTATCTAGTTGATTACATGGTTGCTAAGTCGAGTCATATCCTTGTACATATTGTTTTGGGACGATTGGGACTCATGGGTAAAGTACTAGTGTAATGGAGTAATGGGGAAGAACATCATTTATTACCCCCATATGTGCTAAATGTTTTAAAAAGTACTCCAAGTTTTTCAATTATATTAATTCGAGTCATTAGATTAGTTATTTGTAAAGTTATGTAAAAGTTCAAGTGTAAGGGGAATGCAACGCCCCTATGATGTATTATTTTGGATGGTAGGGCAAGAGTGTATGAAAAAAAAAAAAAAAAAAAATCGAAAAATCAAGAAAAATACAAAAAAATGAGAAAAAGAAAAAATAGAAAAAACATACGGACTACCATCCCGTTTCATTTTATGTTTATTTTTATGTTTTTGTTATTTTGTTATTTTGTTTCTAGCTTAAGATTGAGTCGAGTCTTGGCTTAGCAACATTGTATAGTACATGTAATTGATCAAGATCTTTAACTCGCCACCAGTAAAATATCCTTTATCCAACAAAACCGTGTTTTCCTTTTCCCTACACCTAACGTTATAACCCATTTAAAAGCCCTCTTTGATAGTTTATCTTAGGTGCTTACGCCTAGTGGAGGAGGTTTTCGATCCTTTCCCAAGCCTATGGTAATCTATTTGCTATGACAGGTAGTGAGAGATATTATCCGTTTTCATTTATGAGATTTATTTTGATGACACTTGAGAGATGTGAGTATCTAAACACTACTTGTGAGGTGCTAGTTTGTAATCTCCGTGCTTATTATGATTAAAGTGGAACGATTATTTGTTGTAATTACTTTTATGTTTGCATTAAATGACCCCTAACTTGTATTTTGATTAGAATAAAAGCGCATTTGCTTGAGGACAAGCAAATCTCAAGTGTAAGGGTATTTGATGAAGCGAAAAGTGTACCGCTTTTAAGGGGTCATTTAAGCCCTAAATCGTATTTATTTGATCAAATATTGCCCTAAATCGTTCCTTTTGTCATTTTAGGTACTTTTGAGGAGAAATCTGGAAAAGGAGGCATTTTGGACGTTTTTGGAGCATAAAAGTGAAGAAAACGACAAAGTCTCAAAAATCGGCTAAAAGTTACCTTTGACGGCGTCAGATTTTACTCTGGACGGCGTCATGGCTTGGCAAGAAAAGGTGGACGTGAAATTTACTCATGATAAGCCAGTGAAAATTGCATGTAAATTCTGACGGCGTCACGCTTTAACCTGATCAAGGGCGTCACGGCTTAATTCAAAGAGGGACGGCGTCACGTTCAAGGTCTGACGGCGTCAAGCCTTGATAAGCCAGAACGGATTTTGGAGAGCTAAAGAGGGACGGCGTCAAGAAGGTCATCCGGGAACCCTAAAAGCGGCGAGGTGACGGCGTCACACTCCATAAGGTGACGCCGTCAGATCCAAAAATCTATATATAGTTTTCTAATTTTTTGTCATTAAGAGAGAGGACTTAGTGTGGAATTTTTGGGAGAAAACCCTAAGACGATTTTAGCATCTTTTTCAAGGCTTTTTGCCTTGAGATCTTCCATGTTACATTGAAAGATAAGTTATCAATTAATCATTCAATATGTCTATGTGTTGTTTGATTTTATCTTGTTCTTGTCTTTTGTTTAACATGTTAGGCTAGATTTATCTTGTGTTTGCTTAGATCTAATGAAACCTAGCTATTGATTATTGGTTATTAGTGTGTTATTAGTTGTATTGGATGATTGTTTATCTATGTTAGGCTTAAGAAAACTGGCTAACTTCCTATTCGGTAACTTGCTTGAACGTCTTAAGAAACATGAACCAAATGCGTACTAAAGGTTTTTATGGTTGTATTTAATGCACAAGCGAATTCTAGTGATCCCATGTTAGGAGCTTCCTAGCCGGCTCGACATAGGAGTGAAGTAGGAGCTTGTAGAGTTGGGGAAGTACGTACGCCACCCCACGATTGGTATTAAGGAATACACCCGTCATCCACGCGACTAATACACACTAATCAACCGGTAAAAGATAGTTAGGGAGTAAGGAAATCTAAGTAAACACATTTCTCTACACTTAAGTTTTCACCAACATTTTATTTTCAGTTATTTTATTTTATTTGCATTCGTAGTAATTTGGGTTAGTTGACTAGCAACTAATTCCGCTCACTCTTTCAAACCCGAGATTTTACTTGCTTTCATAAAAATATAAAAACATAAAAAAGAATCTTCCTCAACCCTTAGACCTATTAGAGTAGTCTTTCATACCTAACGAACACTATTCCCTGTGGAGAACGATCAATCCCCCGTACTTACCACTACACTATACTACATCGGTCAGGTACACTGCCTGGTGGGGTTGTAAGCCTCTTGAGATCCCTCGAGAGGTAAAACCTGTTGTAAGGTTACAAAACCACGCATCACAATGTCCACTTGACATAAACTAACTTGAAATGTCTTAACATTTCCTACTTGAATTTGGTTACTTTTATTAGTTAATCGATCTTGATATTTTATGAGCTTTGCTTAGTTCATACATTTTTTTATTGCATGCACTAGATGATAAAAATGCTTGGAATGATGCATGCTTGCTAGTTGCCTATACTTAGAAGATCACATGATAATTTTAGTTGCTAGTTTAGACTAGTGTTAGGAAATTTATGTGATTTTTCTTTAGTAGATTGAGGCTTTGAGATTTGCAGAAAATGGATTCCCCAGAATTTCCCCATTTAGGTAGCCTAGAACCTACAGACCTGGAAAAAGGGTCAACTGGAGGCCACGGCTCCACTAAATTTAGTGGTTCCGTGGTACCTTTAGTGGTACCGTGCCCTTGGAAGACGAAATTAACTGTTCTCTTCCACTTTTTGACTTTCTTTTTCCTGGAAATCTGCAAACATAACCTGATTCCCATACACCCAAATCCCCAAATCCAACAATCCATCCAACTATGCATGTTTTGATTTGGCTATATATGCTAACATCATACATTTCCATCCTTATTACTATCACACTCACCATACAACTATCATGTCTTCCACTATTGCTACCACTTCACACAAAGCCAAGAAACCAAGGCTTAACATCAAACCAACAAATGAAACCACTCTTATTGATCAATGGATCAAAAGTGTTCACACACCACAAGCCTCAACCAAACCAACCGCCAAAGAGATAACTTTCATTGATCTCACCTTAGATGATGAAGATGATCTACACACACCCATAGCCTCAACCAAATCATCATCTTCCATCACTACACCCCAAGCTCCATCTAAGGCAACCTCAACTAAACCAACATCTTCATCCTCCACCACCATTAGAATCAACACACCTTTATCTCAACCAAGTCCTCCTCAACCACTAGCTTTAACCTTCACCCAATCACCATCAAACCCTCTTGGACTTGGTACTAACACATCATCCAATTCACCATAACCATCACCACAACCTTTGGCTCTCACACTAACCCTATCACCTACATCACCCTTTGAACTTGGCACCAACACATCATCCTCATCACTATCACCATCACCACAACCTTTAATAAGTCATCCCATTCTTTATCCTCTACACTCACATACCTTGAGTTGTGCTTGTTGCCACCACAACCAAAATCTCATCATGAGCCTTAGAGATGAGTTAAGCTTTAGGTTCTCATACCTTGAGCACCTCCTCACACCACCAATCGGACCCATCATCCTTCCACCTCCACCATCACACAATAGCCCAAACTAAACATACTTAATGTTTAGTTGTTCCAATAAATACTTAGGAACCTTTTGAAGTTGGAAGCAAATCTTGAAGCCTCATACTACTATTGATGTTTATGTGTCTTCTTGTTATTTAATTTGCTTCATTGTTATAGTCATACTCATGTATGACATTTGCTTTATGTTTATGAAATGGGCTTTAATATGGTTGTCTCATATTTATGTGGCTACTTAGCTAATTTTTGTTGAATATTTGTCAAAAGTGCTACTTGTTAGATATTGTATATATGTCTTCTAACTTTGTTTTGTAGCACGAATCATTGCTCGATTCCTTGGTGTTCTCCAAATGAGGGGGAGTATACATCAAGGGGGAGCCTTGCAACCTTTTTGCTTCGACAAAAAGGGGGAGAAATTGGAGTAAATTCATTAAAAACTTGTTAAAACTAATTTTAACTTAAAATGAGTTTATGTTTTGTCATCATCAAAAAGGGGGAGATTGTTGATGCAAATAATGTTCTAAAAACGTTATTTATATCTTTCGATTACTTCACGTTTTGAGGATGACAAAATGTGAAATCACGTTACGTTAAAATTAACGTAAACAAGTTTTTAGTCGGAAGATCCCGTTTCTACGCAAATCACTCTAGAACAAACTTACAACTTGACAAATGATCAAAGAAGTGATTTTGGGTTTTAAGACTTCAAATTTTAATGTGACAAAACATTTTTTCAAAAATATACATGACAAATTATTTTTGAATAATTAAGAAATGTTTTAATGGAAAAATAAGTTTAAAATTCATAACAGCTATTTTTTCCCCCAAAATCAGCTCCAAACTTCCCCAAATAAGTTTTCACCAGAAAAGACAAAATTTGGAGCGTCTTTGTCTGGGACGGCTCCACGGTTCCACTAATTAGGAGCTGTTGGTGATTTAGTGGAGCCGTCCACCTGTAACGTTCAGATTTTCTCTGCCTATAAATACCAACCCACTTCACAGATTTTAGGCACCCTTTCACACACAGAAACTTCTGAGTTTAAATCCCTCACACCATTTTCTTTTCTTGATCATTTAGTTTAGTTTTTCTTTTGTTCAAGAGTGATCCAATCATCCAACTTAGAGATCCTCTTCATTCCTCTTCAATAGCAAGAGAAGAACACAAAGTATCCAAGTTGATACAAGGTGTTGAAATTCCTCTTCAAGTGCAAGAGAAGAACTCAAGGTATCCAAGAAGATACAAGAGTTATAGTTGTTAGGTTGTTTGTAACACTTGTTACATACTTGATTGTATCATAGCATAATCAAGATCAATTTTCTTTTGTGAGAGTGTGAGTGAAGATCATTGTGATCTTATAAGAGATAGTGAACATCTCTTGAAGCCATTGGGCTTGTGTGATTGATCAAGAAGATCAAGGGTCATTAGGATAGTGTTAGTTAAGTGAGTGTTGATCATTGTGATCGTGTCGAGATCTTGGTGATCTCTTGAAGCCATTGGGCTTGAGTGTTTGATCAAGTGGATCGTGGTAGATTGGTGCTAGCTAAGATTAGCACTCGACATCTAGCTTAGTGTCGGAAATAGGATAAGCGACGTGTACGGTTTTCTCCGCCTTAAGGGAGGTTGTTGACATAGTGCTTGAAACTCTCGAGTGTGGTACTCGGGGAGTGGAGTAGGGCGAAGAGGTGCTTCGTAGCCGAACCACTATAAATCCTTTTGTCCCAGTTTGATCTTTCCAACCTTTCACTTTACTTACATTACTTATTATTAGTTAGTTTAGTGTGTAGTTCATATTGGTGTTGATTGATTACACATAAGATTCGAATCAAGGTTTTTAATAAGTAAACTTTTATGAATATTTTAAAAGAACTTAAAAACCGGTAAAACTATTCAACCCCCCCCCCTTTTCTAGTTTTCCACAAAGAAGAGAAAAAGTTTAGGGTTATAGCAAGTGCACAAGAGTTAATGAATCAATAACCCTACGTCTTGTATTTATAGCATGACAATCTTGGAGAACAAGTTGGCACGGGATTGGGTTTCCCAAGTCCATAACCGATCGGCCAAGGTTTTTGGAAGCTTCTTGTTCATCTAATTTCATCTATAGTCCGTCTTTTATTCCCTAACGGTCGTTAGTCAATTGTCGTTAATTACTTAACGTCCGTTAGTCGTTATTTTGTGTTTTAATAATTAAATACATAACGGTTTATATATTAATTATTATCCATTAATTCTTCATACGTAATGTGTGCAATCCCGTGGTCTCGAGTTCGATTCTAGACATACACACATTAATATTTGTCCACAAAACTTAACAGCTCCCACTTGGACATCTATTAATAGTGTAATGATATTGGTTAGCGTCTAGCAACATGCCAATGCCCCTAGTACAACTCGAGGGATGGTCTCCTGGAAAAACCATTCGATGATTCATCATCATACTTATCCTTTTGTTACTAATACTACGTTAATAAAGATATGGATCTTAGTAATTCTTTAATTAACCATTCTGTTTCTCGTTGTTTCTGATTGAACAAGATTACCAAATCGTCTGAACGTATTCCAGATAGATCTTGGGCGTGGCCACGCAAACATCCTGTCAACCCTACGAGGGCCCCAGCAGTATTAAACTTCAAAACAAATTTGAAGGAACAAATTCTCTCCTGACTACGAGCCTAACCTATGAACTTTGCAACATTCTTGAAAACAATCCTTATGGCTACCAGTAACATATAACGGTAAATTGATTTACAGAAATGCACTACATCCATGACGGTTATCTGGTATCTCAAGTCTGAGGATAACTATATTCATGATTTACTTGATGATAAGATCCATAAAGTAAACTCATGAAGTTGGGATAAGTCTTATATTCAATTCAATGAATATCATGTGAAATTGGTATGTCAACACATCAATATTGTTTATGTTTTAGTTAATATTGTGTATGTTTTAGTTAATATTGTGTATGTTTTATTTTATGTAAAAAAAAAAAATAAAAAAAAAAATTAAATGGACGACGGCACCACATTTTTTGGTGCCATGGGTAACGGCCAGAATGTGGTGCCGTGGGATTTCTGGTGCCATAGAGATTTTTGCTAACGTGGCATGCACTTTTTGGCGATGACTTGAAGCCATGGCTTGAGGATACCCATCACTCTAAGATATATTCATTTTATTATTGAGCCCACTAAAAAAACACCTTTAATCACTAAGAAACCTATAACCATATTCCAATATACCCATACCAAAGGCATCTTAAATATGTCAAGGTGTCCTTAATTTCCTGAGGTAATTCGCTTTATTAAATGCTACTTTATCTTTTAATTAATGAATTTAATACATCCTTTTTGATGTTTGAAAAATGAATGCATATGGCCTATATAAATCAAGAATGGGTTTTCTTTGATTTCTCATAAATTCGTAATGTGTATTCTCGTTTTCATTGCAATTCTTCTTTTTATCCCCGCATTTTCATGTGAAAATTCAGCTAATTATTCTATAAAAAGCTGTGACGGAACTTATCAATGGCATCTGTTTGTTACCAATGATCTGCCTGAAGAACTCGTTGGGTATATCCATGAAAGAAATGTATTTGATTCACCACCTTGTGATCATTGTTCCCTTCCTCCTGGAAGATTGTTTGATTGGTACTTTTGTCCTACTGAGAATGTGTGGGAAGGCGAGTTCACTTGGGGCTCAAGAACAATTAATGTTGATTTGTTTAATGGACACATCAAAAAGATCTGCAATAGATTTAAATTTGTATACCCTACACATCATTGTTATTGGTTAGTTAAACCAGATGGAATTTATGTATCTCGAAAGAACTCGACATTCCCAAGTACAAATTGGAATTATATTAGTCCATGGCATGAGTCGAGTATTGTGTAACTATTGCGATTGTTATATTTTAAACCAATATGAAATATAATAAATATAAAAAAAAGTTTCATTTAATTTATTTGTGTTCATTTTTCAATCCTTGTTAACTCGATTCTAACATTAGAATTTTTGTTGAGCTTTTTTAGTTAACTTTGATTTATTTGGATGTTAAAGGACTATTGCAGGGTTCACTATTGGCTTTAAATACATATCTGCAACTATTGTCACGACTTCTGAATTGCATCAATGTTTGATTCTATGTATGTAGATTCTACATGTTTGCCTAATCGTTGGCTGTGTTTGTAATTTTACTAGGTTTAATGTTATTTTAGAAAACAACATGGACCTATTATAACATTGAGGTTGTTTGCGACCCTTATTTTCTATTATATCTTTGTAGTCGAGTTTTGATTAAAAAAAGCCCTAATTTGTAGACCTAACTGTCTAATTGACACCCTTTGTAACCATTAATTGAAATCAATGTAGAAGCAAAATTATCTAAAAATCCAATTAACCAATCTAGCCACTCATTTTCTCATTAAAAAAAAAAAAAAAAAAAAAAAAAAAAAAAAAAAAAAAACCACTTTCCAACTCTTTTTTAAAAGTAAAGTATCTTGCAAAGGGTAAATCGTCAAGTGAAAAAAATACACCATCGCGACGAGTATTTTTTTTATCTTTCAGTAGACGGGTAATTCGCTACACTTTCGATGAACGTTTTTTTTTATATATATATATTTTTTAGTTACGTTTGAAAAATTCATATGTGATTTGTATCACAAATCACATGTGATTTCATAAATGTGATTCATAAATCACATGTGATTTTTTCATACGCAACTGAAAAAAAATCAAAAGAAAATTCGTCGAAAGTATATAGAACTGTCCCTCTATAGAAAGATGATTTAATTCTCGTGGCGATGGTATGATTTGTTTTGTGTAACGATTAACGGTTTGCGAGATATTTATTTTTATTTTTTTTAAAAGGAAAGTTTGTTTTATTTTATTTGTTTAGATCAAAAAATGAATGATCAAGATTGGTTCATTGGATCTTTAGAAAATATTGGATTTACAATGAACCTTTATATTGTAACCATACCATTTTTATTGAACGTTTTATAATCTTTTTTCGCTATTATTAGTCATTTTTATATCATTTTTGCATTTTTTTCTCTTATTCACAGTTTCACACGTATGTTTTACTATTGTTACATTTTGCTATCCATTTAGCATGACCGAGCAAATTCGTAAATGATCTCACAGTATCCTTACAAGTGACTAGCTATTTTTCTCATTGTTATTATTGGGGAAATATTTACCTGCTTTTCCAAGCAGGCAATTGCCTGCTTTCCTTTGTAAAAGAAAAAGGGAAACATGTATGTATGATATAATGAAAGGGTTTAATTGTAAAATTTTTTAGCTTTTTTACAAAGAAAAGCAGGCAATTGTCTGCTTTGTTGATGTAGGTAATAATTCCCCTTATATTAGTACTTTTAATACTTATAAATTGTTATGTTCAGGGGTGTTTTAGACATTTATACTATCGATACATCTACCCTTATCGGAACCATCGCGGCCCTCTTTAACTTTTAGACATTCATACGCCATATGCTCTTTTACAGCTTGCATACAGAATCGTCAAGAATAGCTCCAAATCATGTCTTTTTGCGCATCTTTTGTAATATTGCTCCATAATCAATGAAAGTGTAAAACTTAGGCAATTAAGTATCAGTTCAGATATAAACATGCAATATATGAGCAATAATCATGTGATAAGTATAGTACTAATTAGGATACACCGTATGGATTAGAACGTGCTAAAAAAGAAGATTATATCGCGACTCAAAAGAAATTATAGGAATTGAAGTTTCTTAATTTTATCACCGACGGGATGACGCCGCAAGATGCGGCTAATATCAACAAAATCAAAGATGATATCCGAGCAAAATATTTTTAGTTTTTATATATTTGTTGTATCGTATTTTTATTTTTGTTGTACTTCGTATCGTATTTTTAATATATCGTATTTGAATTTTAGTTTTAAATGTGTTTGTTTAAAAAAAAGCCCTAATTTGTAGACTTAACTGTCTAATTGACACCCTTTGTAACCATTAATTGAGATCAATGTAGAAGCAAAATTATCTAAAAATCCAATTAACCAATCTAGCCACTCATTTTCTCATTTAAAAAAAAAAAAAAAAAAAAAAAAAAAAAAAAAAAAAAAAACCTACTTTCCAACTCTTTTTAAAAAGTAAAGTATCTTGCAAAGGGTAAATCGTCAAGTGAAAAAAATACACCATCGCGACGAGTATTTTTTTTTTTATCTTTCAGTAGACGGGCACTTCGCTATACTTTCGATGAACGTTTTTTTCGATATATTTTTTTTAGTTACGTTTGAAAAATTCATATGTGATTTGTATCACAAATCACATGTGATTTTTTTAGACGCAACTGAAAAAAAATCGAAAGAAAATTCGTCGAAAGTATATAGAACTGTCCCTCTATAGAAAGATGATTTAATTCTCGTGGCGATGGTATGATTCGTTTTGTGTAACGATTAACGGTTTGCGAGATATTTATTTTTATTTTTTTTAAAGGAAAGTTTATTTTATTTTATTTGTTTTGATAAAAAAATGAATGATCAAGATTGGTTCATTGGATCTTTAGAAAATATTGGATTTACAATGAACTTTTATATTGTAACCATACCATTTTTATTGAACGTTTTATGATTTTTTTTCCGCAATTATTAGTCATTTTTGCATTATTTTTTTCTCTTATTCACAGTTTCACACGTATGTTTTACTATTGTTACGTTTTGCTATCCATTTAGCATGACCGAGCAAATTCGTGAATGATGTCACAGTATCCTTACAAGTGACTAGCTATTTTTCTCATTGTTATTATTGGGGAAATATTTGCTTGCTTTTCCAAGCAGGCAATTGCCTGCTTACCTTTGTGAAAGAAAAAGGGAAACATGTATCTATGATAAAATGAAAGTGTTTAATTGTAAATTTTTTTTAACTTTTTTACAAAGAAAAGCAGGCAATTGCCTGCTTTGTTGATGTAGGTAATATTTCCCCTTATATTAGTACTTTTAATACTTATAAATTGTTATGTTCAGGGTGTTTTAGACATTTATACTATCGATACATCTACCCTTATCGGAACCATCGCGGCCCTCTTTAACTTTTAGACATTCATATGCCATATGCTCTTTTACAGCTTGCATACAGAATCGTCAAGAATAGCTCCAAATCATGTCTTTTTGCGTGTCTTTTGTAATATTGCTCCATAATCAATGAAAGTGTAAAACTTAGGCAATTAAGTATCTGTTCAGATATAAACATGCAATATATAAGCAATAATCATGTGATAAGTATAGTACTAATTAGGATACACCGTATGGATTAGAATGTGCTAAAAAAGAAGATTATATCGCGACTCAAAAGAAATTATAGGAATTGAAGTTTCTTAAATTTACCACAGACGGGATGACGCCACAAGATGCGGCTAATATCAACAAAATCAAAGATGAGATCCGAGCAAAATATTTTTAGTTTTTATATATTTGTTGTATCGTATTTTTATTTTCATTGTACTTTGTATCGTATTTTTAATATATCGTATTTGAATTTTAGTTTTAAATGTGTTTGTTTAAAGGGTTTTGGCCGTACAATAGCTATGTACTTTTTGAAATATCCCGTTTTGGTACGCGTACTATTTTTCGTTCCACTTAATGTAGTCTACTTTCATGTTTTATATCATTTTGCACATACAAACTTGTTTAACCGAAACTGATAGCACCATTGCAACGTTTTCTTGACACGTGGGATTTCCACTAACCAAAATTAACTTATGTATCCCCTTTTCTTCCCCAAATCAGTTCAACCAGATTTCACCCTTTCATATGTCATATCATCCTTAAAGATTAAACAAAAATCAACCAAAAACAAAAACAAATTACAACTCTTAAAAAAAGATCTTAGGTTTTTAGCTTCATTACAAATCTTTAAAGATCGTGAAGTTTATAAAGAATCTGTGGATTAAAAGAAACCAAGATCAAACAAAACCATAACAAGAATTAATCCTTGTTCGATTTATCTGAACCAAACTCCATTATTAGATTTGTAGGTGTTTTCAAGATCAAGTCAGGAAATTGATGAGAAATGTTACAAAGTCCAAACTCGAAGAATATAAATGATCATAATATTGTACAATACCGAACAACATTTTGTTCATAATATTGCACAACATTATAAGTATAAACAAAAAAATAGCATTTGACTGACTCAAACACAATAACCACACTCATTTACAAATCAATAAATAGTAACATCTAAACTAGTACTCAAAGAGTTACCTACTTCTCATTTGCAGAAGCTTCATCAAGTACAATCTTCAGTTTCTTGTGCTCGTATTCTTGTAACGATTTCACAGCAAACTGTTCAGGTACAATCGGCCATCTCTTCCTGTTACTGAACACCGTACACATAAACATCCCAATAAGTGTAACCAAAGCACCACATACAATTCCAACCATCAACGCTACAAGAATCTTCACCACACAATCACTTTCTTTCGGAACAACAACCTTCACCTCATGCCTTTTATTCGAGAAATGTTACAAAGTCCAAACTCGAAGAATATACACTGTGGTGAAGGGATAAACTGGATCGGGTACGGGAAAGGGTGTGGGAGCTCCACTCGCCGGCGGTGATGGTTGAACTGACCTGAAAGTCGCCGGAAAAGATACAGATAAACCGGAGTATATGGCGAATCTAATGGTGGTGTCGGTTTAGCGTTGAAGCAAGTGGTAGTGGAGTTTGTTATGTGTCCAATGGAGAAGGAGATGTATTAGGAGAGAGAAGGAGAAATTGTGTAATCTGGTTAAAAACATGACATATGAAAGGGTTAAAAACATTGCCACGTTGGACTTTTAGCCGGTTTTAAAAAAGTTTAGCCGGTTGCAGGTAAACTTGTGTGCAAAATGGTACAAAACATGAAAGTAGACTACATTAAATGGAACGAAAAATAGTACGCATACCAAAACGGGGCATTTCAAAAAGTACGTAGCTATTGTACGGCTAAAACCCTTGTTTTAATAAAAGAAAAATAGAAAGAAAAAAACTGTGACACACATGCGCCAATAATAGTTATAGCTGGAGCGGGTGTTTTATTTATTATGATGTTATTTGGTGGATGCTGAGATGACACACAAATAACAAAATGGTGTTGCAGTGCACCTAGCACTATTATATACTCCATCTGTCACAAATTATAAGTGCATTTTCAATTTGCACAAAGTTTAATAAAATCCCACTAACTAATCTATTCACCAATAAAATATTTCTCTATTCACTAAAGTGTCTTTTGATTAGTTGAAATAAGAAAATGGACAAATATTTTGGGACAACCAAAATAAAAAAATAAACTTATAATTTGGACGGAGAAAGAACAAAACATGAAATTAAATGAGATTAATTCCCTAATGTATTGACCCACCAATCCCCCATAAAATACACAAAGGGGCTGTTTGGTTTGTTGCTAGAAATCACGGTACGTATCGGATTTGGTATGGTTATAATGACAATGGATATGGAAAAGTGTATTATTACGATTGTTTATGTTTGGATAATAAAATATGGTATGAAAGAGTGTATAGATATTTGAAGTTTGTTGTGAAAAAGAGAGGGGCCCACGAATAGATTTTATAGACAACAAATTGGTGAGTAATGAGTATATGACGAATATATACTCATTTTATTATTGGGCCCACTAAACAAGCACCTTTAATCACTATGAAACCTATAATCATATTCCAATATACCCATACCAAAGGCATCTTAAATATGACATGGTGTCCTTAATTTCCCAAGGTAATTCGCTTTATTAAATGCTACTTTATCTTTTAATTAATGAATTTAATACATCCTTTTTGATGTTTGAAAAATGAATGCATATGGTCTATATAAATCAAGAATGGGTTTTCTTTGATTTCTCATAAATTCGTAATGTGTATTCTCGTTTTCATTGCAATTCTTCTTTTTATCCCCGCATTTTCATGTGAAAATTCAGCTAATTATTCTATAAAAAGCTGTGACGGAACTTATCAATGGCATCTGTTTGTTACCAATGATCTGTCTGATGAACTCGTTGGGTAAATCCATGAAAGAAATGTATTTGATTCACCACCTTGTGATCATTGTTCCCTTCCTCCTGGAAGATTGTTTGATTGGTACTTTTGTCCACCTGAGAATGTGTGGGAAGGCGAGTTCACTTGGGGCTCAAGAACAATTAATGTTGATTTGTTTAATGGACACATCAAAAAGATCTGCTATAGATTTAAATTAGTATACCCTACACATCCTTGTTATTGGTTAGTTAAACCAGATGGAATTTATGTATCTTGAAAGAACTCGACATTCCCAAGTACAAATTGGAATTATATTAGTCTGTGGCATGAGTCGAGTATTGTGTAACTATTGCGATTGTTATATTTTAAACCAATATGAAATATAATAAATATAAAAAAAGTTTCATTTAATTTATTTGTGTTCATTTTTCAATCCTTGTTAACTCGATTCTAACATTAGAATTTTTGTTGAGCCTTTTTAGTTAACTTTGATTTATTTGGATGTTAAAGGACTATTGCAGGGTTCGCTATTGGCTTTAAATACATATCTTCAACTATTCTCACGACTTCTGAATTGCATCCATGTTTGATTCTATGTATGTAGACTCTACATGTTCGCCTAATCGTTGGTTGTGTTTGTAATTTTACTAGGTTTAATGTTATTTTAGAAAACAACATGGACCTATTATAACACTGAGGTTGTTTGCGACCCTTATATCATATCTTTGTAGTCGAGTTTTGATTGAAAAAAGGCCTAATTTGTATACCTAACTGTCTAATTGAGACCTTTTGTAACAATTAATTAAAATCAATGTAGAACCAAAATTATCTGAAAATCCGTTTAACCAATCTAGCCACTCATTCTCTCATAAAAAAAAAAAAAAAAAAAAAAAAAAAAAAAAAAAAAAAAAAGCACTTTCCACATCTTTTTTAAATAAAATATATTGCAAAAGGAAAATCGTCAAGTGAAAAAAAAATACAACATCGCGACGAGTATTTTTTTATCTTTCAGTAGACGGGTACTTCGCTAAACTTTCGATGAACCTTTTTTTCGATTTTTTTTTCAGTTACGTTTGAAAAAATCACATGTGATTTGTATCACAAATCACACGTGATTTCATAAATCACATGTGATTTTTCCAGACGTAACTGAAAAAAAAAAATCAAAAGAAAATTCAACGAAAGTATATAGAAGTGTCCCACTATGGAAAGATGATTTAATTCTCGTTGCGATGGTATGATTCGGTTTGCGTAGATATATATTTTTTTTAAAGGGAAAGTTTATTTTATTTATTTGTTTTGATCAAAAAATGAATGACCAAGATTGGTTTATTGTATCTTTAGAAAATATTGGATTTACGAGTTGAGATCAGTATAGATCTTATATTTGTCATAGATCTAAAGAACCAATCTTAGCCATCCACTTTTCATCTAAATTAATAAAAACACATTTTTCACCTTTAAAAAGAACAAAACATATCTTGCAAACGATAAATCTTCAAGCTACAAAAAATACACCATCGCGACGAGAATTAAATTATCTATCTATAAATATGCATTTCTCTATACTTTCAACGAACTTTTTACAAATCACATGTGATTTTTACAAATCGTGTGTGATTTTTCTGGGCAAAAAGTTTGAAAAAAAAAAAAAGATCGTTGAAAGTATATAGAATTGCATATCTATAGAAAGATAATTTAATTCTCGTCGCGATTGTATGATTTTTTCGCGTAACGGTTTGCGAGATATTTAATTTTTAAAAAAAGGGTGAAAGTTTATTTATTTTTTTTTGATAAAAAAAATGAATGACCAAGATTGGTTCATTGGATATATATTGAAATTTTGCCTCGGATTTACATTGAACTTTTTTTATTGTAACCATACCATTTTTATTGAACGTTTTATGATTTTTTTTTCTCGCAATTATTAGTCATTTTTATATCATTTTTGCATTAGTTTTTCTCTTATTCATAGTTTCACACGTATGTTTTACTATTGTTACGTTTTGTTATCCATTTAGCATGACCGAGCAAATTCGTGAATGATGTCACAGTATCCTTACAAGTGACTAGCTATTTTTCTCATTGTTATTATTGGGGAAATATTACCTGCTTTTCCAAGCAGGCAATTGACTGCTTTCCTCCTTAAAAGAAAAAGGGAAACATGTATGTATGATATAATAAAAGGGCTTAATTGTAAAAAATTTATTTTTTTACAAAAGAAAGCAGGCAATTGCCTGCTTTGTTGATGCAGGTAATATTTCCCCTTATATGAGTACTTTTAATACTTATAAATTGTTATGTTCAGGGGTGTTTTAGACATTTATACTATCGATACATCTACCCTTATCAGAACCATCGTGGCCCTCTTTAACTTTTGGACACGCAGAAGGAGACCCGTCTCTTGCTCCATTGACTTAGGTTGGTCGGCAAGGGAGTGAGTGGCTCACCTTGCAACCCCAACTCACATGCGATTGCCTTTGCCATGTATCCCATATCACGCGTGACTCACTCCTCCCAAAGCAACATATGGTGAACTGATCACCTTGCGAAAAACAAAAAAAAAAATGGGCCCCATGTGAAGAAAGTTACCGTTGCAAAAAAAAAAAAAAAATTAAAAAAAAGATAAAAAAAAAACCACTACCCATTTTTTTTTTCTATAAATACATCAAAACTACACAATTTTTATACATATCTTCTCAATATATCATTCAAACAACATATTACATAATATGATTCGAAAAAACAAAAAAAAGCAATATCTCCCGAATGGTACCCAGAGGGAGCACATCAACCGAATGACCCCATACGATCCGATGAAGAAATGCGAAAAGTTATTAGGTACATCAGATCACATCAAATGCATCAAAACCTTCGTGCCGATTTGGTCGAACATTTGTCTCGTAATATTTAATTCCAGTTTTTAATGTAGTATTTTTAATTTCTAAGTCTGTGTAATGCTTTTAAGTTATAAATAAAAGTTTTCCATTTTGTATGTTTACGTTTTTGTATTTATATGTTTACGTTTACGTTTTTAATTTCGTAAGTATTAAAAAAAAAAAAAAAAAAAAGAGATTGAGGGGAAGTGAGAGGAGAGAGAAAGCTGACGTGACGCTGAGGTGGAAGGTGAAGTTTGTGTGTCCTTGCCATCTAGCCTTAGGTGGTTGCTCTCCCACTTTTGAGTGAGACTCTTGTATGGTTGTGTTTTAATGTTAGGTGGTGTTTCTTTTTTCTATATTAAGAGGGAAGGGTATATAATAATATTTCTTTTGTGCTTTGGTCCACATATTTCCCTTACTTCATCTGTATTCCCAAGGTAAGAAAATGGACATCCTCCCTAATAAGAGGCTAAATCAGATGTAGGATCCACATATATCCTCCTCATATAGAAAAAAGAACCACCCCCTTAGTTTGATCTTTATACTTTCGAAAGGTAATTTGGGAGGACCCACATATATCCTCCCTGATAAGAGGCTAAAAGGATGTGTGTGACCATTGGGCTAAATTACTTTCGAAAGGTAATTTGACAAGGGAAATAGACGATCACTAAAACCTTACTCCCTCTGTTCCAAAATAAATGTTACCTTTAATTTTTTCAATTCTTTTTTATTTAGCTTTGACCTTAAATATTTTTATTTGTGTTATATTATACTTGATGAAAATTATGCCAATAAAAATACATTTGAAACTCAATCCATTCATATACTTTGCATCAAATATTATGTAACACAAATAAAAAAATTAAAGGTTAAAGTTGAATAAAAAAAACTCGAAAAAGTCAAATGTGACATTTATTTTGAGATGGAGGTAGTATTATTTTAAGTACTGTTTATGCAGTATACATAAGTAAATGAATGTTTTCACCGAAAAAAATCATTCTTGTTACAAAACTAGTGGCAATGATTAAGCATTTTAAAATCCAACAATTAAGCTGTATCATAAGACTTTTTGCTATAAACTTATTTATTTATTTATTTATTTTTTTGAAAGATGAATTTCATTAGAAAACCGCCAACCCACAAAAAGGGGCGGCACAAACAACAACAAAACAAATTACATGATTACATGATTACAAATTTACACAAATTGTCCCAAGACAAGGACGATAATTTAGCTCTATTTTTTGCCCAAAGGAAGCCCAACGCTTTGACTTCTCCAATGATGTCTTCCATCCTAGCCTTCTTACTTTGAAACTTTAGACGATATTTCGCCCTCCAAATGCACCAACACCCAATAATTATAATGCCGTAAAAAATGTATTTGGCTTTCCCCGACAACCCAACGAAATTATGGATTTCCAAAAGATCCTTGAACGAAAAAGCAAATATATTTTGGACCTTACACAAGGAAGAGATGTGTTGCCAAAGCCTTGAAGCAAAAATGCAGCCTGTGAATAAATGGTCCACAGACTCATCCGCGCCACCACATAGCAGACAAGAGACGTCCGCTACCGGAATATTTCTATGCCTCAACGCAGCCGCCGTCGGGATCCTTCCCATCTCAGCCCGCCACCCAACATTGAAAGTTAAGTTTAAAATCGACGGCATAAACCATATTTCACAAAGTCTTGATTTATATGGTTGCTATTTTCGTAGCTTTCACTCCCACTTTTTTGTGTTGGTTTTATTAGGGTGATAGCAACCCATCTAGTGTTCAAAACCACATCACTCACTCCCAACCAATTCTTTTATGCCACATCATACACTTGCTTTTTCCATTACTCACCCATATTTTTTTAGACAACACCATCACTCACTACATCCCATCTAGTGTTCACTTAATTTAATGCCCAACGTTCGTTTTTTTGCTCGGTCTCGTGCGTGATGTGATCACGCAAAACTCATCTCGCACCCCATCTAGTGTTCACGGCGACGGTAGTCTAGTGCTAGATTCATCTCGTCTGGTGCTATCTAGCGTACGTTGCCATCACCTTTAGTTGCAAGAGGTGACAAAACATTTCGAGTGTCTAACTGTTCTCATAATATTTAATAGCCAAAACATACGGAAAAAGGTGGGAGCGTGAAAGCTACGGAAATGACCACACAAACATTGTCTATAACAACTCAATATGTATACGCCATCCTTCTTTCCAGTATAATCCATTCAAAAAAGGTCATTTTTATCCAAATTATGGACCACTAAACCAAAACACATACAATATAATGATTTCAAGACTGAAAAAAATATGAATTATGAGTTTATGATTCAGATTACTTAAATTTGAAAAATTATAGTTTTGTTTCACATCTCAGAAATCAGCCAAGTTCTTTCTGCAATCCTAGGCTAGGCGTTGCATCATAACACTAAAAATGGGTAGTTACTCGAAAAACATTTATATTATCAATCATATACTTATCATTCTGATAAATAATGCTGACACTAATCAAATAAACATATATTTGTATGAAAACTGACTTGTTAGCATTTGGGTAAGAATTATTTGACGCGCCAAATTTTCACTTGAAACAATTTTCCCAAATTATCGATTGGAGAACAAGCTGAATTATGTATCTTTTGGAAGTTATTGTAGACATCTATATTAACAGATGACTGAGAATACTGTTAATAATGCTAAGTAACAGCGAACCAAAGTTACCCCCACACGCCTTAAACTTGTGTTTAAGACATTTTTGTCAGCATTTTTGAGTCAAGTGATTACAGATTCAATAGTCATCGTCGTTATCAATATTGATTTTGCTTAATACTGTTATGTGTGCGTGTCTTTCACTTGCCCATCATTTTCCTTGAATAATTGAGTGGCTCCATAGGAGAGTATCTTTGCAGAATATGAAGACAAACAGATTCATAAAAATGAGCATTTCATTGTCAAATCTTGGGTCCAAAATTTGCTTCTAAAGGAAACACCACATGATTATGTCCATTTATGCCTAAAAAACATGTGTCACATGAATCATTGGCTCTAATTAGTACCAATAATGTTATAGAAGCAAAGTTAGGGGTACTTTAGTATATATTTATATTATGTATTTATATAAAATTCGGTATATACCGAATTGTATTGGGCTAGGTCATAGGATAACAATATAACCGTTTTAGAAGGGTCGTGACTTTTACTTTTAGTGAATCGGTGTGTCTCATTGTTCTATCAGGCATGAAGGCACCGATTCAATTGGTATATATAGGTCGAGTTCTGTAAATCAAAACAATCGATCAATACATGTTCAATTAGTATTAATTCTGTGTTTCATACTCAAATTCATATTCAGTTTCTATTATCATTCTTGGTGTATTTTCTGTTACAAAGGTTCGGTCCCAAACACCCTTCTTCCATTCATACCGATTCATGAAGAATAACAATCTGAGAAAGAGACTTGTTCGAAGGCCACATCCTAACAGTGGTATCAGAGCATCGGGTTGGCAACGAAGAAGAAACTACAACAATCGATTAGATGACAACTTTCTTGAAGGCTTGAAGAACCTGTCTTTGAACCCTCGAAGCAATCGCATCCCAAGAAGGAGATGTTTTGTGTGCAGAAAAAAGGGACATACGAGGCAGAATTGTCCTTCAAAACAAGTTGCAAACGATCCTATGGACAAAAGTATGATGGCCAACGATCAAGTCAAGATGGACGCTGACTATGTGCAGTTACACTACGACACGATTGGACTAAAGGGAGATTTTCTCGTGGAAGGAACAGACAAGGGAAATTGGAACCATATCTGGTATGTTAGTAATAAATATACAAAACATATGTCTCCAAATAGGGAATTATTTGTAAGATTGAAGGGATGTTCTGGGGTAGATTCGAAATCCCACAAATCCTTCTTTCTTTTCACCCATGGGGTAGGAGATGTGTTGATAGGAACTGACAAAGCAACATATGAAATACCAAGTGTGTCATTTGTACCCGAAATAGGAATAAATGTGTTAAGCCTACACTAATTGGCTTGCCAAGGCTTTGAAGTGCAGGTTAGCGGTACAACATGCATTATTAGAAGAATGTTTGAAGAAGCAAATGAGGAGATGACAATGGAGGAAGTACTCGAGGTTCAGAATACATATCTTGAAAAATACTTTCAAGAATTCATTACTTCCACAACCAACGAAGACAGTGCTGATACTATTCTAATCAAGCAGGAAGACGAGATACCACTCAAGTCTTCAAAAGGAAAAGTATTAGATAGTGACGAAGGGAGTTCAGAATGCATTATGTGGGCTGGTTTGGATATAGATTCTGATCAAGATACTTACTCAGGGAACAAAGATACAAGACAACTCACTATTAATTCGTTTAAAGGGTTCATAAGGTTCATGAAACTTGCAAACAACAACAAAGTTGTATTGAACCATAGAGAAATCTTCAGGGAATGTTTCGAGAGTATGCTTAAATGGTTCCACAACACTTACATCGAGGGGATGTAACTAAACTCATGCCTCCAACGATTGGTGGATATGAAATTTGCCTCTTCGATCTTTACAAATTGGTTAAATGCTTTGGTGGATATGAAAGATTGAACTACAAGAAGAAATGGGATGAAGTGTCTTTAGGCTTCGGATTTTCGGGATTGTATGGACTTAGGTTTAAAGAACTCTATGTCCACTATCTGCTGATTCCAGAAACTTACTTTGAGGTAGCGAAAGTAGGGCTGACAAGTACAAATGATTATATCAGAGAAAATTGCCTAGTGACAGGAAACAACGAGGTTTCAATAATGTCCGAGCAGGTCAATGAAGTGGATATTGAGGGTACAAGTCGCGATTGGGAACTAGAACGAGCATCAAGCATGAAAGGAAAGAACTGGAGCTTCATCTCATAAAGACAAGTGAAGAAGACTCGATTGCCGTCTATAACATTAGGGGGGGTGAATGTTGGACCAATAATGTTATAGAAGCAAAGTTAGGGGTACTTTAGTATATATTTATATTATGTATTTATGTAAAATTCGGTATATACCGAATTGTATTGGGCTGGGTCATAGGATAACAATATAACCGTTTTAGATGGGTCGTGACTTTTACTTTTAGTGAATCGGTGTGTCTCATTGTTCTATCAGGCATGAAGGCACCGATTCAATTGGTATACATAGGTCGAGTTCTGTAAATCAAATCAATCAATCAATACATGTTCAATTAGTATTAATTCTGTTTTTCACACTCAAATTTATATTCAGTTTCTATTATCATTCTTGGTGTATTTTCTGTTACAAAGGTTCTGTCCCAAACACCCTTGTTCCATTCATACCGATTCATGAAGAATAATAATCTGAGAAAGAGACTTGTTCGAAGGCCACATCCTAACAGTACTCATATATGTTGCTGCTATGTCATTTTAGTCGTGTTAAATATAAAAACATTAAATCTATTTGGTCAGTTGAAAGTCTTGAATTTGAACCTTACACTCTTACAGTAATAAACCAACAGTTCATCAATGATGAGCGGCACAACGTTTAACTTGTCACACTTATTGAGTTTCAGCCGAAGATTACCTGGTTTTAAACCAAAAACAGCGATTAGCTTTCATTTTTTCAGTTTTTTTAAGCATTTATGAAAACGAAACTCATTTGATTGAGGCACAACTGATAGAAGACCGATTTGAGATGGTCAAACTCCCAAAAACTAGATTAAGAGAGTAATTTAATAAGGCCCTAAGAGCGTGCAAGACTCCAATAAAACTAGAAAGAAACTAGACTTAATCAATTTTGTTCTTCTTTCATTTTCATTCCATAAACAAGTACATTTAAATAGGAAAAGAATTAAACATGCTATCCTAAAATTAAGCAACAAAGTAAAGAAAACATAGGAACACTTACTCAGTTAACTAAACGTGTGCATGGCATGGTCTTAATTAAATGCATCATATGTATGGAGATAGCAGTTGCTTGATATCCATAGACATGGTCTTGAATCTTGATGCACGTCTTTGAATTTGGGCCGGTCCATGTTCGACTCGAGCATCTCGTATCAACAACTCATCAAAGGGAGGCATATTACACTCACCCGACTTGCTTTAAAGAAACAAGAATATCAAACTAGCATAAATACTTACAAACATTAGATAAGGATCGGAGTAAACGATACATGAACAATAGAACAATGTTCAGAGTAAACGATACATGAACACTAGAACAAAGTTCTTGAACATCATTTATTTGTTTAACGTTTAGTTATAGAACACTAGAGCAGTTATAACCATTTTATGACGTCTTATAGAACTCAAAACCATTATGCAATATAACCATTCTAGTTTGATGGTAAATATTATTACATTATATATCATTCATCTTGTTGTTGGAATATGTATATCATAACAATTATATAAAACATAAACACATAAACATCAAAGCATGCAGCGGAAAACAGGATCTAAACACTAGTAATTAATTAACTAAAATAAAAGAACATGCGTACCTTTGATTTCAATCTAAACATGAAATTGAGTGAGCAAGAACCAAGTAAAACCCTAACTTAGGGTTTAAGGAATGTCGACTTCTCCTAAGTCGAATGGGGAAAAATTCACTAACAAAAGTATGTTAGTTCTTCGTTCTTGTACACACGTATTACTAGCGTCTCAATGTGAAAAGTTAGGTTCTTGATTACAATAGATTAACCAAACACCTTTGTTAAACTCAAGGTCACTCGTAAATCCCTTACTTGGGGTTTCACTCGTTGACCAAGGGAAGAAGAGAAGAAGTTTGGCCTTCTATTGAATCAAGTGTACCAAAGGATGAATACATAGGGATGTATTTATAACCTTATGGTGGAGATCCAGTTTACAATGGTTTCCGATGTTGGATTCCATTGTTTTGCCATAAACAAGCCCAAGAGAGGATTTCTAGAACCTTCTCTTGTCTTGTTTGATCTTCTTCGTATCCCGTTGACATTTACCGACCGTTAGTCAATTCCTAACGCTCTTTAGTCGTTTATTGTGAATTTAATAATTAAATCATAACTTATTATATTAATTATTAAAACATTGAAACTCATACGTAATGTGTGCAATCCCGAAGTCTCGTGTTCGAAACTGGTCATACGTATATTAATTTATATCCATAACTCTAACAGCTCCCACTTGGATATGCATTAATATAGTAATGACATTGGTTAGTCTAGCTTAACACCCCAAATGCCCCCAGATCGACCCTGAGTATGGTTTCCTGGAAAAAAACTTTTGATGAATCATCATCATACTTATCCTTTTGTTTCTAATACCACGTTAATATGGATATGGATCTAAGTCATTCCATAATTAACTATTCTGTTTCTCGTTATTTATAATTGATCAAGATTACCAAATCATCTGAACGTATTCTAGATAGACCTTGGGCATGGCCATGCAAACATCTTGTCAACCCTACGAGGGGCCCAGCAGTATTATACTTCAAAACAAATTTGAAGGAACAAATCCTTTCTTGACTACAAGCATAACCCTTGAACTTTGCATCACCTCTGAAAATAGCCCTTATAACTACCAGTTACGGATAGCGTTAGACATATCTTACAGAAAATGAGCTACATCCTCGGCTGTAATCTGGTATCTCAAGTCTGAGGATAAATATTCATGATTTACTTAATGACAAAGATCCATAAAGTACAATCATGTGGTTGGGATCTGTCCTATATTCAATTTATCCATTTATTGAATATCATGTGAATTTGGCATGTACAACGCATCAATATACTTAAGTATATTCTACCAAAACTCATATTTGTCTTAATTCAATAATACTCCCATATTATTGATCGACAACGGACTATTTAGAATAACATAAGTTATTCATGGATTTAAACATGCAAATATAGGATACAATTTATTATTAATGAAAACAAACGTACCAAGTACTTTAATCCATTGTAAATAATAATTGCTTAACATCCCTTATCCAAATACTAAATAGATCAATGCATGATAATTCCCATTAATGAATTATGCCTCAAGTCATGTCAAACATACTTGTTGACAAGGCATAAATCAACTAATTTTGATCTATCAGAATTTTGAGAATACTTATTTCAAGAATTCAATTAATGAAATTCTTGTATGTGTGCATTCATCTACCTAGATATTGCCGCATAATATTTCATAAAATGCGTGACATCCTCAACCACGAATTTATGACAATTAAACTACCAAACCTTTTATAGTTTAAAGTATTCTAATTCTTTAATGTATACATATTGAGCATAACTAGTACACATGGCCTTTAATAAGGATGAAATCCTACCATGACTAGCCTTGAGTGTCATCTCAATCTTATTAGCATCATTGTATGCAAACAACAATATGCTCCTTTTAAAATTCCGCAAACTTTTAATATCCATCGTGTAATGTTTGATACCTTCAAATCTTTCAAGATTTGTCAACTATATCAATTACGCAACAATTTGCCATATGGTTCATACTTAGAATTTAGGAGCAATTCCAGAATGAGGATGTTAATTCTAAATCCAACCATATCCATTACACTTAGCTATCTAATAGCTTTCAATTAAATATTAATGTTGTCAAATCATCTTTCATCAAGCATGATACAACAAACAACATGATGTACATGATAAATCCTTGTGTCAAACTTAGATTTTATTCATGTCATATCTTTTCAAAGATATGTTTCTATCTATACTTTCTAATAGTATACCATGTTTATTAGAATCAATTATTTTACCGCTTATGTTTATAACAATAAACATATATTCCAAGGTTGTATATTTATTTCCTAACTTTTCAAGTGAAGTTTCATTCCAAACTAAGACTTAACATTTAATGTTAATGGAATGCCACTTCCTATATGTTATACAACATATATGAAATAAACATAACACTCCCACGAGCTTTTAGGAATATCAATATCACCCCCCAAAAATGGCGCAGCGGAATGGAATTTACGGGGTATGACCTCATAGACAAGAACACAAGGTGTCACAACAGAGAAACACTACATACATAACATACGGTAGATATTAGTCGCAAACTCCCACGACCGGGATAAGTACAATATCCAAGGTAAACATACGCCTCAAAGTTAAACAACGTCACTAGGGAATATCAAATGCAACTCCACGAGATATAACCCGGGAGGGTCTTGTCTTAAGTCTTGCTAAGCCAGTCAATACTAAACCTTCTAAGCAGCTTCAATAACACCTGAAAATGGTACTAGAAAACGTCAACATAAAGTTGGTGAGCTCGTAGGTTTAGATGTTAAACCACGAAGCTGTGAATAATAGCGTAGGACAATAGTGAGCACGATATACAAATATGAGCACATAGTAACGATCACAAACTATCACAAACATGAAAACACACATATTTGATCCACACTTAGTCTGGGTGCCATTTCCCAAAAGATATACTGGGTGCCATTCCCCAAAGTTATACTGGGTGCCTTTCCCCAAAGCTATACTGGGTGCCTTTCCCCAAAGTTATACTGTCGATGCATCACTAATCGGTTGCACACGTCAAGCCAAGTCACACAATTGAATTCACACAATAAGGCACATATTGCAATCACAACACACATATTGTCCAAAAACATGAAAACATTGTGTCACAGCATAAAAAAAACAGTTAAAATATCATTTGAGTACCATTTTCCCCCAAGGAAATCGTAACGAAAAAGGGGCTACGAGAACTCACCTTGATCCAACAATGCACAATAACAAATATATCAGAAGCAGACTAGCACAACAATCCAATCAACAGAACAGCATGAACAGCTCAAAAGTAGATTAGCATAACAAAAACTAAGTCAGCTTGGCACAAAAAAATCAACGGAAGCAAAGCAGAATAGCAGCTAACACGTCATGGCAACTACGGACTCGGCACAACCTAATAATATAGACTTGTCTTAAAATATATCTCTAAACAATATTTTCTATCCCCGAATATAATCCATTTCTAATTCCAAAAATCTCTTTCTCAAATTAATTATTAGCGTTTGGTATCCTCGTGTGTGCAGTGGCGACTCGACATGACTCAAGTGAACACACGCTACTAAAGAGCTAAACAATGCAAGACGCAACTAACTGAGTGATAAGTCGTCCATTACTAGGTTCTTCCGACATACTTAACAGGCTCTTATCGGATTTGTCAGATCAATAAGTCCATTAACCATGTGAGTTAAATATATTAATGTCACATCATCCGTAACCCGACATAAATTCCTCAATAATTATTAAATCTCCCTAAATGGCACATTTAGATATTCGTGCCCTCGAAACATTTAATAACTCTTAATAATAAAACTTTTCATTATTAAGTCATTAATCTCGTTTAAATATTAAATAACGAGTTAGTTCTCGTTACTTATTATTTTCCTTATTCGACTTATTAATTATTTTCATTTCTCATTTTACATATATAAATTTAGGTTTTCAAACGATATGTTTCGAGTTATTATCCGTTTCGAGTCACTAGTCCGAGTCATCACTCTCGGGCTTAAATAATATGTCACAAATTCCAATATAATCTAAAAGTCCATGTTACGGCATTGTCGGGGCCAAGCCGAGACTAAAGAGTCACGGTGACACCGACGTGGCACAAACCATCATAAGTATATATATATATATATATATATATATAATATATATATATATATATATATATATCAAGAATCATGACAATATATCGGTTTATGGTAAGGGACCTAATTTAACAAATATGGATACAGACTATAAACATGTAGCTTTTAATATTTCAAAGTTGTCAAATTGCTTTACTTTGGTTGATCGATATATATGTCTTAACAGCACAATACACACTATTGTACTTATATTAAGGTCTGTATTTATCAACTCGATACCTAACTATTTATCAAAACACGCAAGACATATGAACCAACCTCCATTTTAAGTCACCCAAGGCACGTTTTTCATCAATTGTAATTCATCATATTGTCACCTAAATCATAGATGCTTATTTATACACTTCTTTGTACAGGACACAAGTACAATTTATGTGATTTGTATTAATCCCTTGCAGTTTGCATTGAATCTTTGTATATATTGTTTGAGCTGACCTATATGTTCACCTTTTCAACAAAAGAAAAGTACAGTTCAATAGAGTATAAATCTAAGCATATAAACAAGTACGATATACCTTTTAAACAAGGGAAACAGAGTACCCATATATAACTTGGGGATGATAAAAGCATATATGAATTTTGATCCGAACCAAATAAACACAAACAACAAGATATATAGCTCGAATATTACCAAATCAAACAACAACAACCACAATAACGATTACAACAGCTCACGGTTTGACTCGACTCGACACACAAACACAACACACGATACCAAACAAGATTTTTTTCGCGTTTTTATTAAATAAATCGTTAACCACACAAGTATTTCAATCCAAACCCAAACCAAAGTGATAAAAACGTGACTCGGCGAGTCACGTGTCAACTCACACCGGTCACCATCGCGCGTGACTCGGTGTGCCTTACCTTTTCTTCTCGATTTACTAACTAAAGATGGTTTGGAGTGGTAAGGGTGGCTCGTTAATGGTGAAAGGGTGGTGGTGATGATCTTCACGGCGCGTGTAGTGGAGATACGTGGTGAGGGAATCAAGGAGTGTCGAATGGTGGTGGCGGTGTAGCGAGTTGAGTGGCGGTGGTGGTGGCCGGAGATGTGGCCGGAGGTGGGGGCAAAGGTGGTATTGGCTAGGTGTGTTGGAGAACGAGAAATGACCTAGAATTATTATAAGTGAGTTTATATACCCTCCATACCACTAATAAGGACCTTAGTTGCAAACCCTAGTAAACCTTAGGACTAGAAGTATAATTTCAAGTAGGGGCCTTAGTTGTTATTTAACTAAACTTTCTGTTATAATTTCCGAGCTTCGTTTGACATACCACAAGTGACCTTAAAATTTTCTAGGTTGCACCATTATTTCTAGATTAGTCTTTCCGTTAAAATTGACTATAAATATGTCCATATTTGATAAACGCGTCAAAATTCATCATTTCTCATATTATTAAGTTTTCTAGTACCGACTCACATAGTGTTGTCTAGCTCACAAACACACATAATAGTGAACACATAAATAAATAAACATATCATCACGAACTCAAAGTCGCGCAAGGACCTGGAAAATTCACGGTTGCTACAGTCTACCCCCGTTAACATAATTTTGTCCTCAAAATTCAGTTGACTAAGGGTCTGAGCTTGATCGGACAGTATTCACCCTTCGATTTGGTTGCACACAGAAGGTAAGAGTGTGGGTGTCAATCCAAATAGTACCGGGTGCTACTTTTCATTTGGTACTATCAATACTTCCTAACCTCTAGAAATCACACAAATGAAACCACATAATAATCACACAGTAAGGCAAGTTTTCCTGTCCTTGAGCAAAGCCATCAAAAACCTTAGGTATCCTTTCAGTAGTTTAAGTTGAGCCTCAACTGAAATCTAGCTTAACCCCACAACTCATCAAACAAGAACTGTCATGAGATTAAACTAAACCACAGTTTAAGCCCAATAACAACGTGATTTCAGCTTAATCTCACAACTTATCAAACAAGAACTGTCATGAGATTAAACCTAATTTTAAACTATGTAACAACTTGAATCTAACTTAACTTCACAACTCATCAAACAAGAACTGTCATGAAATTAAGTTAGGTATCAAGTTGTAACAAAAGAAACTCAACATTTTTGAAGGATTGACTCAATTTTGGGATCGCTTTCAAATAAACAACTAGTAGATGACTAAGGAGAAGGTTCAACTAAAGGGGATGTGCATTCCTGTTTCCTCCAAAATCAATAGTGCATGCCCTAAGTATATCTCCCAATGTCGGATAGTATGCTTACCCTGACCATCGGTTTAGGAATGGTAGGTCGTAATCCAATCTAACTGTTTTCCTAATGCGTCCTATAGTGTCTACCAAAATCGCGATGTGAATCGTCTGTCACGATTCGATATAATGGGTAATGCGCTCCTCATGTATGTCGCTCTAATTGGATTTCTTATCTTTAATGCTACGGAGGCATTGATCAAACCAAAAGTCTTATCCTGAAAACTCGAAATGCCTGTATATCGTTCTTAGTGCGGTCTTAGGGTTGTCAGTCTTGTGCGCTCTCAACTAATGATATTCGGGTTCGGAATCTTTCTTCGAGAAGTATCGCGTATCATGAAATTTGTGTCGCTCCGGGAGTTAAGTTGATGCGTATCTCAATTCTTCAAGGAGGGGTAAATCCTGTTAGATTTTTATGAAGTACTCCAGGGAAGTCTTTAGCATGCGAGGCATCTTTGGGTTTCTGCTCGTTCCACTAGGCGCACGAAAATAGGCGGTTCGTAGTAACTATCGAGTGGTTAGGCTTCATGAAATGCCTCGTCCATTCTTGAGCAAAATCATTAAAAATTTTTAAGCTAAGTAGAAACTTTAAACTTAATCTCACATCTCATCAAACAAGAACTGACATGAAATTAAGTTAAAAGTTGTTAAAAAACTTACTTTTTTTCTTTTTTTTTTGAAGAAAAAGAAAAGAAAAATTGTTAAAGTTTTGGGGTTGCTCAAAAATGAACGGGTGGCATTTCAGCATCCAAAGGTCTTGCTATCAGGTGGTGGAGGTTTGAACCATCTTATCGGTTTCTACCTTTTTGGTCATACGCTTTATCAATCTCCTAACTAAGAGCTAGGAAACTAAGCTTCACCTTTAACAGAGGCATGAACTAGGTGGAAACAAATCTATAATCGACGTTGGAATCAAACAGTATGATAGTCTAATATCCGTTTAAGGAGAACACACCCATCGCGAGGTTCAGGTCCTGGCGTCCTTCTTCAGCGTTCATCACGAATACCCGCCCACGAGCTGGGTTGCCATTGTTTCCAGTGTTTCCATTAGTCACTAAGGCCTAATTCTGGTTATTCTGCACTTGCCCCTGTGCCCTATTCAACTGAGGACACGTGTTTCGGAAATGATTCAGGCTCCCGCACTCATAACATGTCCTTGGGTAAATGACATTAATCAGAGTAGCCTGCCTGACTACTGCTCGACAATCCCTTGCGATGTGACCAGTCTGATTTTAGCTGAAACACACTAGGCAGGGTTTAGTCTCCAGGTGATGGTAGTTACATTTGGCACAGTTAGGGTGAGGGCCTTCATATCCCTTACAACTCGAGCTCATTGCCACAAATCCTTTATCCCATTTCGCCTTCTTATTTTCATCATTTGCATTTCCTTGTTTACTTGTCTCACTCACGGTCTTCCTCTTATCACCGTTCTTGGACAATGTCCCATTCCTAACCATTTCATCCGTTAAGGTTGCAGATTTCAGTATCGCGCTCTGAAGGGTAGGAGGATCAATCGCTTTCACTATCACACGAATCTCAGGGACCAAACCATAGATGTATCTCTCAATTCTCTTGGATTCAAGAGTGACCATGATGTACTAGTCTAGCAAGCTCATGGAATCGATCTGTATAAGCTGCATGACCAGCTCCTACCATAGCATGGTTGTAGAACTCATGCTCTAGCTTCTGTATCTCGTTATTTAGGCAATACTCCTTCTTTAATAATGCCTTAAGGTCATCCCAACTCATTCCCATGGCGGCTTCTCTTCCTCTGGCCTGGATTTGTGTGTTCCACCAGGTCAGAGCCTTTCCCGTGAACGAGATTGCAGCGTACTTCACCCTTTATTGGCTCGCACACTCACTTATGTCAATCACTGACTCCATATTCTTGACCCATCTAGTATAAGCTATCGCACCTCCATTGCCATCAAAGTCCACTGGTTTACATGCTGTAAACTCCTTGTACGAACATCCCTTGCTACTATTGTTGTTGTTGCCATTATTGTTGTGGTCACTACCAATGCCATTGTCTGCATGGTCATTTCCGCTTCCGTTGTTTCCTATATTACTGATGTGGTCGCCAACTTGGGTAACGATAGTGGGTAGTAATGCTTGTAGTTGCTCGGCGATCATGGCGGAAAGGTCAGGATTCACATTGTCCCTGTTGTTGTTCTCGATGCTGCAACCACCTGCTCTACCTCCTCGCCCACCAGTCCTTCCTCCCCTCGATGGTGGAATGCCTTGGTTAACTCGAGTCGACCTTCTTGGAGGCATGATTCTAAAAAATAGGACATTGGTAGATGTTAGATAGGAGGTAGGTATGATGGGTCGGTATACGTGTCGCACTACCACACTCAACTTCCTATATGACAATCCATGAATTTGATAAGTCCATGCCGCATAATGTTATCATAAAAAGGTTGGCCAGGCATTTTTAGGATAGCATCATGATGCATTTA
The DNA here is from genome assembly GCA_021014915.2 of Artemisia tridentata subsp. tridentata. NCBI lineage: Eukaryota > Viridiplantae > Streptophyta > Magnoliopsida > Asterales > Asteraceae > Artemisia > Artemisia tridentata. Next base: position 165,888,185 of record CP139508.1, read on the forward strand.
CTTATCATCATCACTTCGTGTCATACTATACGCATAATCGCACACGTAGTTCCTATAGTGCAAACTATATGAGGATTTTTAGGTTATAGTCTAGGTTAAACCACCTAATACTCTATAACCTTGGCTCTGGTACCAATCTGTCGCACCCCGAAAATGGCGCAGCGGAATGGAATTTACGGGGTATGACCTCATAGACAAGAACACAAGGTGTCACAACAGAGAAACACTACATGTATAACATACGGTAGATATTAGTCGCAAACTCCCACGACCGGGATAAGTACAATATCCAAGGTAAACATACGCCTTAAAGTTAAACAACGTCACTAGGGAATATCAAATGCAACTCCACGAGATATAACCCGGGAGGGTCTTGTATTAAGTCTTGCTAAGCCAGTCAATACTAAACCTTCTAAGCAGCTTCAATAACACCTGAAAATGGTACTAGAAAACGTCAACATAAAGTTGGTGAGCTCGTAGGTTTAGATGTTAAACCACGAAGCTGTGAATAATAGCGTAGGACAATAGTGAGCATGATATACAAATATGAGCACCTAGTAACGATCACAAACTATCACAAACATGAAAACACACATATTTGATCCACACTTAGTCTGGGTGCCATTTCCCAAAAGATATATTGGGTGCCATTCCCCAAAGTTATACTGGGTGCCTTTCCCCAAAGCTATACTGGGTACCTTTCCCCAAAGTTATACTGTCGATGCATCACTAATCAGTTGCACACGTCAAGCCAAGTCACACAATTGAATTCACACAATAAGGCACATATTGCAATCACAACACACATATTGTCCAAAAACATGAAAACATTGTGTCACAGCATAAAAAAATCGTTAAAAAATCATTTGAGTACAATTTTCCCCCAAGGAAAACATAATGAAAAAGGGGCTACGAGAACTCACCTTGATCCAGCAATGCACAATCACAAATATATCAGAAGTTGACTAGCACAACAATCCAATCAACAGAACAACATGAACAGCTCAAAAGTAGATTATCACAACAGCAACTAAGTCAGCTTGGCACAAAAAAATCAACGGAAGCAAAGCAGAATAGCAGCTAACACGTCATGGCAACTACGGACTCGACACAACCTAATAATATAGACTTGTCTTAAAATATATCTCCAAACAATATTTTCTATCCCCGAATATAATCCATTTCTATTTCCAAAAATCTCTTTCTCAAATTAATTATTAGCGTTTGGTATCCTCGTGTGTGCAGTGGCGACTCGACAAGACTCAAGTGAACACACGTTACTAAAGAGTTAAACAATGCAAGACCAACTAACTGAGTGATAAGTCGTCCATTACTAGGTTCTTCCGAAATACTTAACGGGCTTTTATCGGATTTGTCAGACCAATAAGTCCATTAACCATGTGAGTTAAATATATTAATGTCACATCATCCATAACCCGACATAAATTCCTCTAATAATTATTAATTCTCCCTAAATGGCACATTTAGATATTCGTGCCCTCGAAACATTTAATAACTCGTTATAATAAAACTTTTCATTATTAAGTCATTAATCTCGTTTAAATATTAAATAACGAGTTAGTTCTCGTTACTTTTATTTTCCTTATTCGACTTATTAATTATTTTCATTTCTCATTTTACATACATAAATTTAGGTTTTCGAACGATATGTTTCGAGTTATTATCCGTTTCGAGTCACTAGTCCGAGTCATCACTCTCGGGCTTAAATAATATGTTACAAATTCCAATATAATCTAAAAGTCCATGTTACGGCATTGTCGGGGCCAAGCCGAGACTAAAGAGTCACGGTGACACCGATGTGGCACAAACCATCATAAGTATATATATATATATATATATCAAGAATCATGACAATATATCGGTTTATGGTAAGGGACCTAATTTAACAAATATGGATACAGACTATAAACATGTAGCTTTTAATATTTCAAAGTTGTCAAATTGCTTTACTTTGGTTGATCGATATATATGTCTTAACCGCACAATACACACTATTGTACTTATATTAAGGTCTGTATTTATCAACTCGATACCTAACTATTTATCAAAACACGCAAGACATATGAACCAACCTCCATTTTAAGTCACCCAAGGCACGTTTTTCATCAATTGTAATTCATCATATTGTCACCTAAATCATAGATGCTTATTTATACACTTCTTTGTACAGACACAAGTAAATTTATGTGATTTGTATTAATCCCTTGCAGTTTGCAATGAATCTTTGTATATATTGTTTGAGCTGACCTATATGTTCACCTTTTCAATAAAAGAAAAGTACAGTTCAATAGAGTATAAATCTAAGCATATAAACAAGTACGATATACCTTTTAAAAAAGGGAAACAAAGTACCCATATATAACTTGGGGATGATAAAAGCATATATGAATTTTGATCTGAACCAAATAAACACAAACAACAAGATATATAGCTCGAATATTACCAAATCAAACAACAACAACCACAATAACGATTACAACAGCTCACGGTTTGACTCGACTCGACACACAAACACAACACACGATACCAAACAAGATTTTTTTTCGCGTTTTTATTAAATAAATCGTTAACCCACAAGTATTTCAATCCTAACCCAAACCAAAGTGATAAAAACGTGACTCGGCGAATCACGTGTCAACTCACACCGGGTCACCATCGCGCGTGACTCGGTGTGCCTTACCTTTTCTTCTCGATTTACTAACTAAAGATGGTTTGGAGTGGTGAGGGTGGCTCATTAATGGTGAAAGGGTGGTGGTGATGATCTTCACAGCGCGTGTAGTGGAGATACGTGGTGAGGGAATCAAGGGGTGTCGAATGGTGGTGGCGGTGTAGCGAGTTGAGTGGCGGTGGTGGTGGCCGAAGATGTGGCCGGAGTTGGGGGTAAAGGTGGTGGCGGCTAGGTGTGTTGGAGAAGGAGAAATGACCTAGAATTATCATAAGTGAGTTTATATACCCTCCATACCACTAATAAGGACCTTAGTTGCAAACCCTAGTAAACCTTAGGACTAGAAGTATAATTTCAGGTAGGGGCCTTAGTTGTTATTGAACTAAACTTTCCTTTATATTTTCCGAGCTTCGTTTGACGCACCACAAGTGACCGTAAAATTTTCTAGGTTGCACCATTATTTCTAGATTAGTCTTTCAGTTAAAATTGACTATAAATATGTCCATATTTGATAAACGCGTCAAAATTCATCATTTCTTGTATTATTAAGTTTTCTAGTGCTGACTCACGTAGTGTTGTCTAGCTCACAAACACACATAATAGTGAACACATAACTAAATAAACATATCATCACGAACTCAAGGTCGCGCAAGGACCTGAAAAATTCACGGTTGCTACAATCAAGAAATTTCTTATTTTAATTATAATTCAAAGCTTAGATTTAATAACTAAACATAAGTACATCTCCTAGACGCATGCATTAATCCATTCATAAATGATTGCACTTTGTATACTTCTAAAGATTATTTGAATTCAAATACTCCTTTCAATTCCTTATCGTTCTTGCACGAGTAATTACTCAAGAAAGAGTTTTGATATTCCATTGTTAATTTCATATAAATGAAACTAAGAATGACAATCATAATCTTTATACATTTAATGTGCCTAGAAAGAATTTCAATCACAGTTAATTGCTTAAGTGTGATTGATAATCTTATCACACATTAAATATGTATACAAAATTTGTCCATTATGATTTCTACTCAAAAATTTAAATCTCTAGGACTTTTCATTTCCTTGTAGAAACTCATCTTCATTCTATAGTGTAACTATAGAGTTTAAGATCAACTACGTTTCCAAAACTAGTTATCTTCTTGGACTGCATCTAAACATTCATAGTATGAGTAACTTGCCAAATTCAATGTTTGCAATTCATCAACAGGTTTACCATAGTCCTGTAACTCATAATCCTCAACATATTATCCAAATATTTGAGATATCCCTACGGATCTATGAATGAGAATCCCATCATCTTGAGATTTAACATTAACATGTTTAATCCTCATCATGACTTTGCTAGTGTATTTTTAGAAGATTATGTATCTTGTAATTTTATCTTATCAAGATAAAACTCCCACTTGCCTTTTGCAATTTATAGATTATCTATAAATACTTAGCAAGTAGAGCAACACAATATTGTTCTCTATTGGGACATTGCAAATACATATTGACAGTTCCTTACATCAAGTTTGTTAATGACCTACTCAAAAGCAGTTTAACAAATTCCGAACTTCAATTTTAAGACTTAATGTGATTCCGCACATTCCATAATAAATGGTGTCTTATTAGTCTTCTAGGTTGGAGTCTAATTGAGTATATACTACTCAATTTTCTAACCTTGATAACTTTTGGAAGAATAGAAGATATAGTTATCTCCAATCAAACAATATAACAAGAGTTTGATTTTCCTAACTGAACATACCATGAACATTATGTATTTCATTAGGATTAATATTGTAAGGCAATCTTACAACATGTAAGATAAATATATTTCGTTTTTTGCTTACCTATTTACCAACTAAGTCAAGTTAATGGTAAAATAGAATTTCCAAGCCAATTGCATGCTATATAACATATGTATTTTTTAACCAAGTCACTTCATGTCCATGTCTTAACAAGAAGACATAAACTGTTATACTCCCAATATACGTTATAAATCATTGATCAACTCAATGACTTCTTGTATATGTCTTAATTAAAAACATAACAAGTTAACGTCTTACTTTATTATAAGTCTTGTAACAAAAAAGAGTTCATATTTATATCTTTACAATAAAATATAAACATGTATAACTAAAGTAATCATGAATACCACAATTTGGTTTCAATAGTAATTTCAAGTTAATTTATTACTTCATATATTTATGACATTCCAAGAATACATAAATATTCAAATTTGAAGTAGTATTAGATTACTTCATTTATTTATGTCATTACAATAATACATAAATATTTAGTTTGAAGTAGTCTTATTATCATGTTGACACTTGTTCTAATAATTATCTAATTTAGAAACTATCAAATCAACATAGTTTCATTACATCAGCTGAGGCTGTTAGTAATGAAAGTATGTAATTTACCTTGTTATTAATATCTATGTCTAGTTTTCACTTACGCTAGATATTAACTCCAAGTGTCTTATTAATTAGATGTGAATAAAACACATTAGAACATTAATCTCTCACCTTGCAGTTAAGAGAATCATTTAAATCATATCCCTTTGTGTTGTTGCTTGCACACAATAAAGATTTCTCCCACTTGTGCATGGAACAACATCATGTATCAGATGAACAACATGTCAATCGTTTTTTATGTGATCAATATGATTGTGTCATAGATATTAGTAGATATAGGACCACCTTGTCTAATAAGGAAATGTACATGACTATCCTTAAAACCACAAGTGTCTACAATTGGAAAGTAATTATCTCAAGAGATTCTAGAGATAATCCGTGTTACTACCAAGATATCAAAGCTTGTAGCTCCCACTGAATTATAGATCATTACATTAACTCATTATTCAGTAATTACAACACAATGCTCCCACTGGATTTGACAACATTATAAGTGTTTCATAACCAGTAAAAGTAAATAGTGTGCTGTTTACTTTCCTACACCTTTGAGGAATCCCATACGTAACAATTACTTAGATACTCAAAGAATGTATCCTACTTTGTATATGATGGAGTATCCATCAATGCAATTAACTTGGAAATAATTGGGCATGCAATTCCTTCCTTAATAGGTCTACCATTGTAAAACCCTAAATTTTAAATACCAAATTTTACATCTAATTTGAAATTTCCTAAGTTATTGATACAATTAATTTAAAACTGAAAGAAATTAAACGAATCAACCGTGAATCCAAATAATTCGAACAAAACGTCATCATGGAGTTTTTGAACATATTTGAAGTCCAAAATATTTCTGAAACATAAAATAATTACGAGGCACCAATTTCACTACATGAACTATTGTTTCGGGCCATGTATCTTTTGTTATGCTACAACAACCAAACCCAGGGCCCAATGAACTTGGTCACACACAAATTTCGGCCCTCTTGGCCCAATCCAAAAAAAAAAAAAACAAATACCGGTTCCTCCAAAAAATTCCATATTACCGAAAATCAAAAAAAAAAAAAAAAAAAAAAAAAAAAAAAAAAAAGAAGAACTAAACCCTAAATTCACCAAAGTCGGTTTTTCTTCTCTTGTTGGCTGCTACTGTCGATCCACACCACCAAAGGAAGACTTGATCTTGTTCTTGTTCTAAGGTAATCTTGTTCTTGGTCCTTGTTAATCGTATGAAAGAATAACACATAAAATCTTGATGAAAAACCCTAAAAATTCGTATGTATGAATCGACCAGAAATTATGTGATGAACAATTCGATTTGATTATGTTAAAACATGTTAAAATCGACCTAAATATGTTATAGACTAACCTATAATCGTTTGGTTTTAAGGATTAATGATTGGAGTGATAAAAACCCTAAGTATATGCATGATTATATTAAACTGATTCTGATCCAGGAAAAAGGTCCAATTAAATCGAATGTATCTCAGTGATACGAACGTGTTTTTGGTTGGTTTTTGAGTCTAAAACTAAGTTCTATGAAATAGCTACCTGTAGAAATTGGTTTCGTATTTTTTTGAGGTCGGGAAGGTACTTTTTCTGAATTTATGAGATCGGGTGTCAAAACTGTATTTCGGGTTACGAAAATTCACCTGTAGTTTATGATTTTTAAGTTGAAATCTATAAAGATTTGAGATCTAAAATTCTACCATGTTAGTATTTGGAACATAGGTGATTTTCTTGAATTTTTCCAGATTTTTATAAATTTTATTGATGGGACTTTAAGCAGCTTACTTTTCGTATGTTTAAGATTTACAGAAATCTGGACAACTTGAAATATAGGATTTTTAAACCATAGTTATACTTAGAAATAAATTCTGGAAAAAATTGGGTTAGTTCTTAAGAAACCTGGGCACTTGTATGAATTTTTGGGAATTTTTATACTGAGTTCTTATAAGGACTAAAAATCGTGCAAAACAGGTCTGAACTAAGTGTAAAAGCTGTGAAAGAGTAAAAGTGATTAAAAAGGGGTGTTGTGTGTTTATTTTGTAACCTAAAGGGTGTAAATGGATATTTTGCTAAAACCAAAGGTCATAACTTGTAAAACCTGTAACTTGATGATATCTACATATTATACCCTAATCTTATCATAATAACACTTTGAACCCTAAATTATGAAAGTTACTATATGAATCCTAAAACTTTGTAAAAGACATTATGAACCTTGAACTATGAATATGATCATCTGTAATACTTGAATTGGCATATGAGAATGTTATAACTTAAAATTACCTAAATGGAATGAGAACAAAAATGAAACCTTACGATCATATGAAACTTATAAGAGAACTTATGCATATTTGTAGATCGGGTGAAGAGGGAGTGATCATCCATCCCTATTTCTTTCGTTGCTTTGATATTTGGTGTGCTTTGTCGAGGTACAGATATTCTGACTTTTCTTTTAAGGTTTCTCATGATCCATCTCTCTCGTATTCTGAATCCATTAGTTTCTGATTTGATTGCTATGATTTCCCTTGCCTGAACCTCCCCGGTTGAATTCCATTTGATATGATTTCTGATCGGAAACTATGTTATGAAAACCTTTTCTAATTATATCTTGAAAATGTTTTGAGAAAAGCTAATTTAAAAGAGGTATATAAATGAGGCAAAACCATTTTTATATAAATGTTACTAGCTTTTATGAAAACTATTCTTGGAAGACTAATTTTTATGAAAAATCGTTTTGAAAGAATATTTTACGAGAATTACTTTAAAGGATCGTTTTATGAAAATCATGAATATAGGATTGTTTAAAATGGACTTTTGATGGAAGTTTTGAAATGAACTTTTGAGATGAACTTATATATTGATTTTGAGTTATGATTCAGTTAAGATTTCCCAAGCCATTGCTATGTTCCCTTTGAGTGAACCTTTGATATTACTTTGATATGACTTTGAGATGCACCTTGTGATATATGACCTTGAGCTATGATTTTGAGACATGACTCTTAGTTTGATACCCGAGCCATTTTTGTCCTTTCCTAGCCAGGAAGGTAACCTGGCCATGTCTGTGATGCACCACTGGCATGACTCCTGTGTGGGGGAGTGATTTCTCACACCGTCCCTTTATATTATCTGCCGGCTACTTGAATTTGAGATTGACTTTGAGTTTGGGGGCGTATGGATTGCAATCCTAGGCATGTTTGTGAATTTGAGATTATGACTTTGAGTATGACTTTGAGGTGACTGGTGCTGTGTGCAATACATGCCTTTCACATTTCTGGGAGCTGATCACTCCACTATTATGATACATGAGGACACCCCTCATATTATCTGGTTGCCTGAGAGGTATCCCCTCTAATTGTGAGACTATGATTTTGAGATGATGACTTTGAGATTATGACTTTGAGTTTCTGGGCTCGTGGTAGATGACTATCCTACTCTTCTCTTATTATCCATTTATTTCTTTTATACCTTATGACATTTCCCCATTGCCCATATTATATTTCTGTTTCGTTATTCTTTGCTTTGTATACGTATCTGTTCACTGAGCTTTTTAAGCTCAGCCGCACGTTTTCTTTTCGTGTGCGGCAGGTAATAAGCAGGACGATGGGTTTGGGTATGAGTGAAGAGACTTTTGGACTTAGAAGACTTTGATAAGTGTTCTGAAGTAGAGACCATTATAAGGAGTTGCTTTTGCAGACTTAGTGTTTAGTTTTGTTTCCGTTGTAACCATGTAAATTTCAGAATTTCATTTGTAACCTTTGAGAATTTCTGTATTACTTGAAACGTATGCTTTGTTTTGATTCTGATGTGAAACCATTAGTGTGACATCTTTACCCTTATTGGGTTGGGGTGTTACAATTTATGGTATCAAAGCCAGGTTGCGATTTCGTAATACATTTACCCTTGACCTGTGTAAGTTAGGACCACTAAGCTTTCCCTGTAGGCACTCGTAAGTCAACCTTTGAAAATTGATTTAGGATTTCCCATAGGAACCTAAGTTTTGACCGGTGAGGAATGGGTAGACTATAAGGCATTTGTTTAAGCATCATTGCTTCCGTATCACTCTGATTCGTGCCTTGCTTTTGGTTAGATCCTGTTGATACCACTTCTGGAAAGTGAAAGCTTATGCTTTGCACCACCTAAGTTTTGAACCTGATTAAATCTTGAAGGCATTGAGAATTTCATAATAATGGCCTGACACTATTTGATCCTTATCTTCAAATCCCTTTTGTTAATCATTTTGATAATGACCCGCATTTCACTCTGATTCTTTTGTTAATCCCTTTGACGCCTCTTCAGGCATTCCGAGAACCTCTATGGCGATGACGTATTGGATATGTTTTGCTATTTGATAAGTATCTATGAAGTTTCCGACACTATTGAATTCGTTTTACCCATCTCTGTCCTTATGAGAAGTCTTGTGGTGTGTAACCATGAGTATAATTAAGAATGTTTTCTTCCTCACTTCTAATGATATAGCTTTGATTTGCGAACCGCCTTTCTTTGAATAGTTAACTTTGATTTTATTCTGACAAGGAAATTGTGGAATGATCAGTCAAATATTGACAACTACCCTTCTATGTTTCACCTTTGGCATTTGCAAACAATTCTGAACTTCCGACTACGATTACCAATTTTCAAACCCTTTTCTATCTTATTACTCTGGAGACGCGTGTGTCACTTTCACGGTTATGAAGTTTTCCTAGAAACCATTTCGTACACAAATGAATGAACCTTATCGTAGAAGCCTTTGGCACCTTGAGTTTCTGAACATGAACCTTGTGTTGAACGTTATTTGGAACCCTGAATTTCTTGAATTTGATTTCCTGTTGAACCACCAAGTTTTCCACCGGAGTATGAAGTAAGATTTGACATGATACCGAGAGATTTCTTGTCACTAAACGAGGATGTCTGTCGGATCATACCAATTGATTGGAGCAACCGGGAAGAGCAGCAACCGAAGACCAGGAAGTGAGTTTACTTAAGTGTATCTCCTGGGCATGTTTTTGGTTCATTCGCGAGAAAGAAGGATGGTAACTGGAGATATGTATGGGAGCTGAACCGTATTACTGTTAGGAGTCAATATTCCTCCACCCTGGAACGGCTATGTGTTTGTTTAAACTCAGAGCGCGAAGTTTCCTTTCTGATAAATTGACTGATTTTTGAAATCGCTTTCCGTATTCGTAAAAGCCTGCTATGACGATTAGTGAGGCTAATAGTATTAGCTAAAGCTCAGATTGTTTTGCGAAGTTGATAAATGAGGTTTTCTCGTGAGTACTTGGACGAATGGTCATTGTATGACTTAATGGTACATTCAGAGACGAGGAAGAGCATGAAGATCATTTTGCACCTTGTTAGAAATTTGACGATCATTTGTCCATCCTGAGAGATGGATAATTGTTGAAGACAATGACGTTCTTCGCCTGACCTGGAGTTGTCAACAAAGGAGGCTACCCTGAAGATTGAAGACATTCTTTTCAATACAGGAGTGTGGGCGGTGCAGAAGACCGAGTCAAGATAGCGAACCTGTAGCTGATGAAGACGTACAGTCTCACTTCCCTATACATCTTGGTTGTACTAAGATGAATTGAGAGCGGAAGCAGACTGGATGATGGAGAGACTGAAAGATCGTGCCAGAAATCCACAACACTCTATCACATTCCAAGAAGAAATGCAGGAGAAATGCAGGAGGCTCGATGAACCAGACATAAGTTCCCGAATTTGGTTTCACTTCCCGATTGATAGACAGACGAAGACAGATTTACAGGACTTGAAGAGATTGGAGGTGTTGAATGAGCGGAATCGGGAAACAGACCCTTCATGTTTGGAAGATTAGATTTTATGAAGGCCGAAGTTCTTGAAGATTAATAAGATCCTTGATGATTTAAGTTTCCTAGAAGCATTTCAGTTCGTGTTTATTTTTTTGTATGTTCGGTGATGTAATATATTTGTTTTTATTTTTTTATTTTTTTTTCCAAAGAAATTGTAACGAATACAATTTCCCCGGGTCGTTCTCCCAACGAAGGTTTGACGGCGAATAAGTCGAATCGGAGTCGTGAATATGTGAAGTGAATAAGTGACGTGAAAGATTATTTTTTTAGAATTGATTACACTATAATAAGAAAAATTAAAAGCAATCTACGCTATTAAAATAAATGCACACGAAGAAAATTCAAATAAATGCAAATCCCGGGCTAATCCCGAGATTTATAAATCTATTAGTGAAATTATACTAAAATAAAAAAGTAAACCTAAGGGACTAAAATAGAATTGATTAAAACTGATTTTTTTTTAAAAGAAAATTAGGAAAATAAAAGTTTTATAAAAGACGAGGGACTAAATTTGTAAAAAACTGAAACTATTATTAACCTTATAAAAGACAGGGACTGATTTGTATTTTTTTTGAAACTTACACAAAACTAAAAACGGTTTTAAATAGAGACGAGGACTGAAGTGGAACAAAATGAAATCTAAGGACTGATTTGAAAAATTAGTAAACTAAAAATGTTTTTACTCTAATAAACCACCCAGGTTCGATCCTGGGTCATGACAAATTTACTAAACTGATTTTTTTTTTTTTTTTTTAAATTTCTTCTTTTGAAATTCAAATAACAACTAACTAATATTATTTTTAATGAAAATAAGAAGCTTAAACTAGATTAAATAAACTGGAAAGCAGCTTATTAACAAAACAGCCTACCTTTGTAAACTTCTTTATAAAACAGTCAAGCAGGCACCAAATGGACTCAAATTAGCTATCCAAATGAGCTAAAAAGTCAAAACTAAAAGCAGAATCTAATTAACAGCTGGTATGACTAGCTTTTGCCCCAATAATATCACTTTTACATCTAATAGATTTCAAGAAAACTTCTCATGAACTAGAGCTAGTGACTGAAAGGCAGAGCAAGAATTAAACAGCCAAGCAACTTAGGTGGTGCAATGCTACTCTAATTTATCCTAGCTAATGAAACACTTATAAACTACTAGAGAAATCAACAAAACACCTCAATCTAAGCTCAGCTACTGATTACTTAAACCACAAATATCTCATCTGCTATCATTCAATCCTCTAAATACAGCTTATATCCTTAACTCTAAACCTATCTTAAACTTGTTCTAAACCTCTAAGACTAAATTAATACTCAACTGATTGAAAGTAAAAACAACAAGAGCAGCTAATTAGAAAGCAACAAGTAAGCAGAAATTAAAAAAAAACTATATCAAACAATACTCACAAACTTATCCTGCTTCAAATCATGAACTGATCTCAGAACAACAACAATAACCAGGCTATTAAGCCAATATCAAACCCAATATCCAGCTCTTCTTTTCACCATCAGCTTATCCCAGCTTATAACAGCTTATGAAAAGCTTCTTTGACTATTTCTCTGACTTTTTTTTTTTTTTTTGAACTTTATGAAATTGTAACTAAACAAGCTCACATAAGCTAGTGAGCTTAAATGAGTTTGTAAACCACTAAAATAGCTTATCTGAAAGCTATATAATATATATATATATATATATATATATATATATATATATATATATATATATATATATATATATATATATATATATATATATATATATATATATATATATATTTTTTTTTATAATAATGATCAGAATTTAACACAAATTGAAATAAACTAAAAATTGAAATCACTAATAATAAAATGAGAATTCGGATTCAAATTAACTTCAAATTTAAACTTTCATTAAAACGTAAAAATTACAATAATCAAAACAACTAAACATAAACTGAAAATTACAATTCGATTTATAAGACTAACATTCTAAAAACACTTTGACAGCATAACGTTGCTAAAAAAAATTACTCCTGGAATGAGGAATAACCCTCCTCTATTTATAGACTCAGCCGAACCTTCTGGGTCTTGCCACGTTGGCGATCCTCGTGCTATCTTCAGTCTTCATCACCCTTAGATCACCTTGCTCTTCAATCCTCCTTTGCTAACCGTACGATCACAAATACGCGTGTTCGGTCCAATAGCCTGCTGCCATGTGTCATTCTATCTGTCAGGGCCTTCTAGAAGATCCAATCATTGACTATTGTACCCTTAATTGCCGTAAAATCATGTATGGTAATTCTAGGGTTTTGAGGGATAGTGAAAATGGGGAAAGGGTGAAATTTGGGGATCGGGTTATTTTAGTGAGAGAAGAAGAAAGGGTAAAGTGAGTGTTTTATTTTTTTTTTATCTTTCTATGACCGAAAATTTGACCGAATGGCTTATTTTAGTGGGGATGGATCGGGTTAGGTGATGGGTAAAGGAGTGGGCCGGTAATATTTGGAAATGGGCTTGGGTTTGGTATTTTATGAATTGGTTTTAAGGAATTAAGTTGGGCTTGTGGGTTTTAAAACGTGGGTTGGGTTTAGAGTTTTAAGGTGTGGGTTAGTTTAGTTTGTGTAGGATCCGGGTGTAAGGTTTTTAAAAGAGTTTAAGGTTTTAATCTTAGGGACTATTTATGTAAGTTCTTGGATTTTCAAGGGACCTTTGCTGCCATATTTATAAAGATGATCCAAGGGCTGAATTTGACAATCACTTATACTTGGAGGACCACGGTTGACTTTTTGAACATATATTCTTTCCCGGTTCCGGTTCTGAGCCTATTCCGTATCTCGTGCTCGTTTTCTTGATTTTCTTGTGTCTTTTGTCGGTTTTCACGATATCCATCCCTGCACATATAAAAACACAAAAACACAATATCTTTTGGCATTATAGACGGGTTTTTGGTCATTTTGGTCCGGTTTTGGTCAAGAAAAGGTATGTGTTTAAGCACATACCAAATTCCCCCAGACTGAGCTATTGCAATGTCCTCATGCAATGTTATAAAACACGTTTTTGAAACCGAAAATTTCCAATCTCTTTTTACTAACTTTGAGAAGTAGCAAAATTTTCAAACGAGATCATGAAATCTTAAGTTCTAAAAAAACTCCCCGATTTTCCATTTTATTCTATTTTTGTATTTTATTTATTATTCAGTGACGGCTTTGTCGACAATCATTATCTAACGATAACTTTTAGGGTCATTAAGCAGGAAACACGACTCATAAAGAAGTGACCATACGGATAAAATTCGTCGTCCCTGATTTTTCACGAGTCCCCAAACTAAGCTTAAAAACGAAATCATTGTTATTTACAAGTTAGATTGCTAACACTACTCAGAAAAGTTAATTGTGTAATTACCTCTTGTTCCCAAATTCCTATTTTCCTCTATTTATTTTATTTTTGGTGAGAAATGAATTTCTTCAAATTCTCGTTTTGATAATTTTTAGTCCGATAAAGGTATCTAGTTTAGACGCTAAGTAGTTTCTAAACCTTCCCTCGAAAACCGTTGCATACAAAAATGAGGTCCACATCAAGGTCTCTGATTTAACACGATTTTGAGGATATCCCTTTTATTTGCGACCGAAACAACTCATCTACGAGTCCAGAGACGGAAGCCTTTATTAGGACACCCCCGGAGTCGAAGTTTGGCATTTTTAACATTATTAAGCTCAAATTATTATTGATCCTTGGCCCTTTATAACAATCACAACATCGGCTGCGAACCGGCAAGATGTGATAGTCTATTATGACCTTGGAATTTTTCCTCTGCCTTTATTAGAAGTCTACAACATCGGCTGCGAACCGGCAAGATGCAGAAAACTTTTTATGGCTTTGGATTATTATTATTATTCTTTATTCATTATATATTTTGCCAAATCCCGAGTCCTACGGTTTTTATAACAATCCCAACATCGGTTGTGAGCCGGCAAGATGGAATAGTCTATTACACCGTAACACTGACAGTACCTTGATGTGTACCCAACTTTCATAAGCAAGAATTTTCTAAGGAAGAAATAAAAACTAATTATCGTCAAAACCAAAATAGCTTTAATTATTCCTAGATTACTATTTTTAGGTGAAACAAGCTTATGGGAACAAAAAGCCACAAATAACTTTGATGAGCTTTAAAGAGATCCAACTACTCCACGTTTAGCAATCTAACTTATAAACAACTCTATCATTTCTCGTTCTTCGCAAATTTAAAATCTTAAATAATAAGATCCGCGAATGCTTAGCCAAATAATCAAGCCATGCATATATAAAGTCAAATACGGGAACTTGCAAACTCTTGAAAAGAATTCGCATTTTCTAGCTCCTTGTGTAAAAGACTAGCACGAGCTTAAAGATTATAAAAGGTTAAGGGAACAAGCTAGGGCTCAACACGCCCGGTCAAGTCAGAATTTTATTCCTACTCTCTCCAGCGGAAAGTCAACAAAAATGTCAAAATTTATTATATTTTTGGACAAAATTTTTTAAATTTTTCTCATTTTTTTGGATTTTTCTCAATTTTGTAGGAAAAACGGGTTTGCATGAGAAAACGGCAAAAATGCAAGGCAAAAATCAAATCGAAAGATTACCCCCCCAGACTAAAACGAGACATTGTCCTCAATGTCTTAAAGGTAAGGGTTCTCCTACATAAATCTAAGGCCGTTTATGAATTATGCCAAAAGATAGATGTAAAACGATAAGATTTTAGGATATTGATAAGCAGCGGATGATGAAACTCGAGTAGCGTGAAGGAAACTACGAGCACGAGAGTCTTCATCATCGGGCATTCCTGGACATACCACAGAAAACAACGAAACACAAGATACGGAAGAGGGATCCCTCCTCATGTTTTATTAGAAATAAGATAAGAGGATAGATGGATAAGCATGGGGTGCCTCCCACGAAGCGCTTGTTTTTGGTAACCGAGTCACATGAGCTTGACTCGACCCCGAATTTAATTGTCCTTGGGGGAGTAAGTGGAAGAGATAATCTCAATCGGACTTTCGTTCAAGATGTTTGGATAAACATTGAAGCACACGAAAGTTCCACTCCGATTGAGATACCCACGGCTTTAGAAGATGAAAGCGGTGATGCCGGGGTCAAAAACTTTGTCTTCGTTTCCGGCTGGAAACGATAGTAAAGTTTCAAGCAGAGATAACTCCGGACAGAATGGGAGTTTTTGAACAGAAAGAGGTAGAGAGGAATCATTTTTCTTCAGAAATAAAAGTTCCTTAGATGAGGCAGGAAACTTTAAATTCTTAGCACGAGTCAAATTCATCAAAGGATGAATTTCACCATCATCGAGTAAGCCTGGCTTAAATACTTTGTCCTCACAAGGAAATTCAGCAGGGTACTTGATGGAGGACTCAATAAAGAAATCATCCTCGGGAGAATGAGGAGCTAAGTCATTAGAGACAATTGAAGCATCCTCGGTTATGGTTTCAATTTTAGGGCCTTTTTCAGTAGGTTTGCCATATAAAAGATTTCTCCATTCGGTTTGATCGGCCCTAAAATCGAAGAGATCATCATCATCTTGTAAATCATTAAGCTCGGTGTAAGAATCAGATGATGGAGCATGGTATAAAAGATTTTCAACTTCCTCAAAATTAGCATGGAAGTCAAAGAGATCATCATCATATGATGGAAGTGGATCATCGTGAGCGAGTTCATCGGCGAACTCCTCGTGATAAGAATCACATTTCGATGGATCATGGTTCAGCAATAATTCCAATTCTCTTAAGTCAGATTCAAAATCAAAGTCATCGTCCTCATCCTCCGGTGGGATCGGATCGATGTGAGCGAGTTCATCGGCGAACTCCTCAAGAAGAGAATCAATACTAGAAGTGGTACTGCCACTACTGTGCTCTTCTGATTTTGAATCAACATCTGGAACGGATTTAGGCGGTTTTTCCTTAACATCTTCCAGGGGAAATAATGGTTCATTAAATTTCAAGATATCTTCCCCTGGATTACTATTGGTCTCAACAATTTCCGGCGAAATTGGAGCATTAACAGACAACACCTCGAGCTCTTCCCTCGAGATTTCACTTCCCTCAATCGGAGGAGAAGGATGGGAAGAGTCGGAAAGAGCAGAATCAACCATCTCTACACGATAAACCGTCTCCGGAGGTGGGACAAGAGGTGTGCTCTTAGAGCTAGCAATTTCCACCTTTTCCGTTGTGGTCTCCGAATCCGATTCATCATCATCAAGAATACTCTTAGTATTTGCAGCACAACATTCAAACCATTTGCTCGATCCAGGATTGATTTTCATAGCCTTGAGCTCAGCACGTTTTTCTGACATACTCTTGACCGTGAATCTTGAAAGGTTTGGATCAACTCTTTTAGGAGCAATTACGGGATCGGACTTTTGATCAACCGTAGCGACATTGCATTTGTCGGTTTGAGGTTTCGAGTTCGGATTGATTTGAAACGTGACTTTTTCATTATCAACTCGCAGAGTTATTTCTTCTCCGTATACGTCAATCAAAGCCCGCCCGGTCCTCAAAAATGATCTTCCGAGAATGAGAGGAACCCGGGGGTCGGCGTCAAAATTGACAACCATAAAATCTGCAGGAAAATGGAACTTCCCCACTTTAACGAAGACATCCTCGGCTATACCTTCGGGACGGGTTACGGAACGATCCGCAAGCTCGAGGGTCATGCAAGTGGGGGTAAGTTTGGGCAGAGAAAGCTTTTGCCATACTGACAACGGCATTAGGTTGATGCTAGCACCGAGATCGGCCAAGGCGGAGCATTCAACCATTCCCGGAAATTCACATGGAATAAGGAATTTTCCGGGATCTCCAAGCTTTTCCGGAAGCTTTTTGAGAATTACCGCTGAGCAGTTTTCATTCAGATGAGTTTTTGCTAATTGAATTAATTTTTCCTTGTTATTCAATAAACTTTTGAGAGTCGAAACAAACTTAGGCATCAGAAGTAAAGCATCCGCGAAGCTTATATCGAAATGCAATTCTTGAAAAATTTGGAAAAATTTTTCCATTTGATTTGAAGCTTTTTCGCGGAGCTTTTGATCATTCAATCTCGAAGGATACGGAAGGTTTGCTTTGACGGGAATTTCTTTTGGCTCAACATTCTTTGGTTCAGATGGATGGATGACCGGAGGTTGGACGTCTTTGGTTCCTCCGTTGTTAGTAGGAGGTTCCATGTCCTTGGTCGCCTCGGGTTCACGGACGGGCTACCTTGGGAGGTAGAGAAGAAGCGGTAGCCGGAGCCGTGGGTCCATCATATGAAACACCGCTCCGAGTCGTGATTGCCTTAGCATCGCCCCTCGGGTTAGCAATTGTGTTGCTAGGAAGAGAAGAAGTACCCGAGGTTGATGATTGATTCATCTGAAAAAATCCACTCATCATTTGCTTAAGGTCGTTTGTTTGTCGAGATATTGTCGTATCAATCTCCTTCCGAAAGTCAGCTCTCATATTGTTGATTTGACCTTGCATAGTTCGTATGCTAGCATCGGTTGCTTTCATATAACTCACAAAGTCGGGAGGAAGTGGAACTTGGGGAGGAGGAGGTTGATAGACTTGTTGCGGTTGAGCTTGATAATTGTTTCCACGATTTTGGTTGTAGCTTTGATTTTGATTGTACCCTTGATTGGTTTGAGGTAAACGGTTTTGGTTGTTTTGAACGGATGTAAAACCGGGGTGGTCCCATTTGGTTGCTAACTCGGTAGTTAACTTCACCTTGAGGACGGAATCCTTGATTTTGATTGTAGTTTGCGGCTGCTGCAGTAGCATTGCAAACTTGGCTATCAGTAGCTTGACAATCATAATAAGGATGAGGACCACCACAAATAACGCAATTCTCTTGCACCGCTTTAACTTGTGCGGGCGGAGAAGATTGTTTCTTTTGTTCTGAGAGAATGAAAGCTTGGAACATATCTGCAAGCTTGTCGATCTTAGCATCACTGCTAGAAGCTTGGGTACTCACCTTAGAAACAACCGGTTTGTTCCGTGAGGTAGGTACCTTAGATTTGTTCTCAATAATTGAAAGAATTTCTCTCGGCATTCGACTCATGATATTGCCACCGGCGGCTGCATTGAGTGAATCCTGATCTGATTGAGTTAAGGCATTGTAGAACGTATCGATTTGATGCAATTCTGAGAATCCGTGATGTGGGCATTTCCGTAGGAGATCCTTGAATCGTTCCCATGCCTCACCGAAATTCTCATCAAATCGTTGCTGGAAATTTGTGATTTCATTCCTAGCATTAGTCATTTTAGATGGTGGAAAGAAATAGTTCACGAATTTATGGACGAGATCTTCCCAAGTATGGATTGATTGAGGAGGTTCTTTCTCGAGCCAAATTCGGGCCGCCCCCTCGATCGAAAATGGGAATAACATCAATTTGATTGTTTCGTGAGGGACATCCTTATGGTAATGTGTTGAGGTTAATTTATTGAACCATCGGATGTGATTGTGAGGATCCTCCCGATCAAAACCATGAAATTGATTTCCCGTGACAAGTTGAATTAAACCGGTCTCGAGTTTAAAATTTGTATTTCGAATCGGGGGTATAACAATAGCGTCTCCGTATCCCACGGTGGGACATTGGAGTAACTCTTGCATAGTGCGGAGATCGGGAGCTTGCCCTTGGTTGTGATTGTCAACACCCACCGGCGGGGGTTGATTGTGTTGGTTGTTGGCCATTTCCTCAACGGTTGAGAAATGAACACGGTTGTTTTGACGGATAATCCTCTCGGGATTTGAAAGTGGTGAAAGAAGAGGGTTAGAAGAAGAAGAAGAACGGGTGTGCATACACCAAAAAGGAAACAAAAATGAAAATCAAAAATCTTTTTGTATTTTTGGTTGGGAATTATTTTTGGCTTTTTTAATATATTGAAAAAAACAAAAGACTTTATTTTCTTTTTTGGTAACCGTTACGTTAACCGTAACCGTTTCCTTTAAAACTACGCGCAGCGTGGCGGGAAGGCAAAGGTAGCTCCGAAGATGCTTAAAAACCCGCCTTCTTCAGCTCGACAATTTAATGTCAAGCTTCCTTAAACCCCGTAATTAGGTTGTAGTAATAAAGTAATCCGATAACGATCAATTTCACGATTTGTTTTGTTGTTTATTCGGAATGGTTTACAACCGCCCTCCTTCAACGGAAGACCGAGGATGTTTATTAAGATATATTTATGAAAACACTTTAGGAAAAGTGTTTTATTTATTATATTTTTGTATTTTTATTTTTTTAAGAAAAACAATAACTTCCAAGGAAGGATCTTCAAATCACAAAAACAACGGACGAAATCGACGCACTCGTTTCAAGCCTTCCCCGGCAGCGGCGCCATTTTATTGATGTAATATATTTGTTTTTATTTTTTTATTTTTTTTTCCAAAGAAATTGTAACGAATACAATTTCCCCGGGTCGTTCTCCCAACGAAGGTTTGACGGCGAATAAGTCGAATCGGAGTCGTGAATATGTGAAGTGAATAAGTGACGTGAAAGATTATTTTTTTAGAATTGATTACACTATAATAAGAAAAATTAAAAGCAATCTACGCTATTAAAATAAATGCACACGAAGAAAATTCAAATAAATGCAAATCCCGGGCTAATCCCGAGATTTATAAATCTATTAGTGAAATTATACTAAAATAAAAAAATAAACCTAAGGGACTAAAATAGAATTGATTAAAACTGATTTTTTTTTTAAAAGAAAATTAGGAAAATAAAAGTTTTATAAAAGACGAGGGACTAAATTTGTAAAAAACTGAAACTATTATTAACCTTATAAAAGACAGGGACTGATTTGTATTTTTTTTGAAACTTACACAAAACTAAAAACGGTTTTAAATAGAGACGAGGACTGAAGTGGAACAAAATGAAATCTAAGGACTGATTTGAAAAATTAGTAAACTAAAAATGTTTTTACTCTAATAAACCACCCAGGTTCGATCCTGGGTCATGACAAATTTACTAAACTGATTTTTTTTTTTTTTTAAATTTCTTCTTTTGAAATTCAAATAACAACTAACTAATATTATTTTTAATGAAAATAAGAAGCTTAAACTAGATTAAATAAACTGGAAAGCAGCTTATTAACAAAACAGCCTACCTTTGTAAACTTCTTTATAAAACAGTCAAGCAGGCACCAAATGGACTCAAATTAGCTATCCAAATGAGCTAAAAAGTCAAAACTAAAAGTAGAATCTAATTAACAGCTGGTATGACTAGCTTTTGCCCCAATAATATCACTTTTACATCTAATAGATTTCAAGAAAACTTCTCATGAACTAGAGCTAGTGACTGAAAGGCAGAGCAAGAATTAAACAGCCAAGCAACTTAGGTGGTGCAATGCTACTCTAATTTATCCTAGCTAATGAAACACTTATAAACTACTAGAGAAATCAACAAAACACCTCAATCTAAGCTCAGCTACTGATTACTTAAACCACAAACATCTCATCTGCTACCATTCAATCCTCTAAAAACAGCTTATATCCTTAACTCTAAACCTATCTTAAACTTGTTCTAAACCTCTAAGACTAAATTAATACTCAACTGATTGAAAGTAAAAACAACAAGAGCAGCTAATTAGAAAGCAACAAGTAAGCAGAAATTAAAAAAAAACTATATCAAACAATACTCACAAACTTATCCTGCTTCAAATCATGAACTGATCTCAGAACAACAACAATAACCAGGCTATTAAGCCAATATCAAACCCAATATCCAGCTCTTCTTTTCACCATCAGCTTATCCCAGCTTATAACAGCTTATGAAAAGCTTCTTTGACTATTTCTCTGACTTTTTTTTTTTTTTTTTAACTTTACTGAAATTGTAACTAAACAAGCTCACATAAGCTAGTGAGCTTAAATGAGTTTGTAAACCACTAAAATAGCTTATCTGAAAGCTATATAATATATATATATATATATATATATATATATATATATATATATATATATATATATATATATATATATATATATATATATATATATATATATATATATATATATTTTTATAATAATGATCAGAATTTAACACAAATTGAAATAAACTAAAAATTGAAATCACTAATAATAAAATGAGAATTCGGATTCAAATTAACTTCAAATTTAAACTTTCAATAAAACGTAAAAATTACAATAATCAAAACAACTAAACATAAACTGAAAATTACAATTCGATTTATAAGACTAACATTCTAAAAACACTTTGACAGCATAACGTTGCTAAAAAAAATTACTCCTGGAATGAGGAATAACCCTCCTCTATTTATAGACTCAGCCGAACCTTCTGGGTCTTGCCACGTTGGCGATCCTCGTGCTATCTTCAGTCTTCATCACCCTTAGATCACCTTGCTCTTCAATCCTCCTTTGCTAACCGTACGATCACAAATACGCGTGTTCGGTCCAATAGCCTGCTGCCATGTGTCATTCTATCTGTCAGGGCCTTCTAGAAGATCCAATCATTGACTATTGTACCCTTAATTGCCGTAAAATCATGTATGGTAATTCTAGGGTTTTGAGGGATAGTGAAAATGGGGAAAGGGTGAAATTTGGGGATCGGGTTATTTTAGTGAGAGAAGAAGAAAGGGTAAAGTGAGTGTTTTATTTTTTTTTAATCTTTCTATGACCGAAAATTTGACTGAATGGCTTATTTTAGTGGGGATGGATCGGGTTAGGTGATGGGTAAAGGAGTGGGCCGGTAATATTTGGAAATGGGCTTGGGTTTGGTATTTTATGAATTGGTTTTAAGGAATTAAGTTGGGCTTGTGGGTTTTAAAACGTGGGTTGGGTTTAGAGTTTTAAGGTGTGGGTTAGTTTAGTTTGTGTAGGATCCGGGTGTAAGGTTTTTAAAAGAGTTTAAGGTTTTAATCTTAGGGACTATTTATGTAAGTTCTTGGATTTTCAAGGGACCTTTGCTGCCATATTTATAAAGATGATCCAAGGGCTGAATTTGACAATCACTTATACTTGGAGGACCACGGTTGACTTTTTGAACATATATTCTTTCCGGTTCCGGTTCTGAGCCTATTCCGTATCTCGTGCTCGTTTTCTTGATTTTCTTGTGTCTTTTGTCGGTTTTCACGATATCCATCCCTGCACATATAAAAACACAAAAACACAATATCTTTTGGCATTTTGGTCGGGTTTTTGGTCATTTTGGTCCGGTTTTGGTCAAGAAAAGGTATGTGTTTAAGCACATACCATTCGGTGATAGCTTTGTTTGAGAGATTTTGGCTAGTTGTGGAAGTTATGATGCTTATGACGGCATACCTCATTTCAGTTGGCAATCTGGGATTTTGATACTCGTGCGAATAGTTTGTTTTCCCTCTTGGCTATGATATTTGACCTTGTTGGCTTTTGAGACTGTAGAAGTATTAAGTGGATTAAGATAGGTGGTTTTGATTACGACTTGAGATAAAGTATGACCATCATGAGGGCATAGTTATATGATGCCAGTATTATGACGTCTGGCCAACGTGATAATACTTACATCCTATAACGTGAACTTGTTGTGGGCATAGGATATCTTGGGGAGTACATAAGAAGTTAAGAATTTGAACTCCGTTGGATTATCCGTGATTAGTAAGACTTTAGATCCATCATATCGATGCGTATACTCTGCTCTCGTTCATTAGATATCTGATTGAGTTTGGACTCTCGTTTGCATTGTGTTGACCTACACTATAAATCTTGAACTCCTTTTAGAACTCCCTACTATTGATAACAATTAATTCGATTTGAAATCTTGATTCGTATTCCAGATGAACTTTCTGAAGATGCACCTATCGTCCATTTTATATTGCATGGACCTTTTGATCAAGATCAACTTATTTTGTCTCTTTCTGAGAAGTTTGAAACCACCTCATTTTGATCTGAGTCATGAGAAACCTTTGGTCTGAAAATCTTTTGGAAGAACCTCCTCGGACATGAGAATGGTTGTGATGATCTTTTGCGACTTGCTATCACTCCGTCTAACTTCGCATTTTCACTTTGGTTTCGTGCTTCAATTTTCGAGGACGAAAATTTCTTTTTAAAAGGGGAAGAGTTGTAAAACCCTAAATTTTAAATACCAAATTTTACATCTAATTTGAAATTTCCTAAGTTATTGATACAATTAATTTAAAACTGAAAGAAATTAAACGAATCAACCGTGAATCCAAATAATTCGAACAAAACGTCATCATGGAGTTTTTGAACATATTTGAAGTCCAAAATATTTCTGAAACATAAAATAATTACGAGGCACCAATTTCACTACATGAACTATTGTTTCGGGCCATGTATCTTTTGTTATGCTACAACAACCAAACCCAGGGCCCAATGAACTTGGTCACACACAAATTTCGGCCCTCTTGGCCCAATCCAAAAAAACAAAAAAACAAATACCGGTTCCTCCAAAAAATTCCATATTACCGAAAATCAAAAAAAAAAAAAAAAAAAAAAAAAAAAAAAGAAGAACTAAACCCTAAATTCACCAAAGTCGGTTTTTCTTCTCTTGTTGGCTGCTACTGTCGATCCACACCACCAAAGGAAGACTTGATCTTGTTCTTGTTCTAAGGTAATCTTGTTCTTGGTCCTTGTTAATCGTATGAAAGAATAACACATAAAATCTTGATGAAAAACCCTAAAAATTCGTATGTATGAATCGACCAGAAATTATGTGATGAACAATTCGATTTGATTATGTTAAAACATGTTAAAATCGACCTAAATATGTTATAGACTAACCTATAATCGTTTGGTTTTAAGGATTAATGATTGGAGTGATAAAAACCCTAAGTATATGCATGATTATATTAAACTGATTCTGATCCAGGAAAAAGGTCCAATTAAATCGAATGTATCTCAGTGATACGAACGTGTTTTTGGGTGGTTTTTGAGTCTAAAACTAATTTCTATGAAATAGCTACCTGTAGAAATTGGTTTCGTATTTTTTTGAGGTCGGGAAGGTACTTTTTCTGAATTTATGAGATCGGGTGTCAAAACTGTATTTCGGGTTACGAAAATTCACCTGTAGTTTATGATTTTTAAGTTGAAATCTATAAATATTTGAGATCTAAAATTCTATCATGTTAGTATTTGGAACATAGGTGATTTTCTTGAATTTTTCCAGATTTTTATAAATTTTATTGATGGGACTTTAAGCAGCTTACTTTTCGTATGTTTAAGATTTACAGAAATCTGGACAACTTGAAATATAGGATTTTTAAACCATAGTTATACTTAGAAATAAATTCTGGAAAAAATTGGGTTAGTTCTTAAGAAACCTGGGCACTTGTATGAATTTTTGGGAATTTTTATACTGAGTTCTTATAAGGACTAAAAATCGTGCAAAACAGGTCTGAACTAAGTGTAAAAGCTGTGAAAGAGTAAAAGTGATTAAAAAGGGGTGTTGTGTGTTTATTTTGTAACCTAAAGGGTGTAAATGGATATTTTGCTAAAACCAAAGGTCATAACTTGTAAAACCTGTAACTTGATGATATCTACATATTATACCCTAATCTTATCATAATAACACTTTGAACCCTAAATTATGAAAGTTACTATATGAATCCTAAAACTTTGTAAAAGACATTATGAACCTTGAACTATGAATATGATCATCTGTAATACTTGAATTGGCATATGAGAATGTTATAACTTAAAATTACCTAAATGGAATGAGAACAAAAATGAAACCTTACGATCATATGAAACTTATAAGAGAACTTATGCATATTTGTAGATCGGGTGAAGAGGGAGTGATCATCCATCCCTATTTCTTTCGTTGCTTTGATATTTGGTGTGCTTTGTCGAGGTACAGATATTCTGACTTTTCTTTTAAGGTTTCTCATGATCCATCTCTCTCGTATTCTGAATCCATTAGTTTCTGATTTGATTGCTATGATTTCCCTTGCCTGAACCTCCCCGGTTGAATTCCATTTGATATGATTTCTGATCGGAAACTATGTTATGAAAACCTTTTCTAATTATATCTTGAAAATGTTTTGAGAAAAGCTAATTTAAAAGAGGTATATAAATGAGGCAAAACCATTTTTATATAAATGTTACTAGCTTTTATGAAAACTATTCTTGGAAGACTAATTTTTATGAAAAATCGTTTTGAAAGAATATTTTACGAGAATTACTTTAAAGGATCGTTTTATGAAAATCATGAATATAGGATTGTTTAAAATGGACTTTTGATGGAAGTTTTGAAATGAACTTTTGAGATGAACTTATATATTGATTTTGAGTTATGATTCAGTTAAGATTTCCCAAGACATTGCTATGTTCCCTTTGAGTGAACCTTTGATATTACTTTGATATGACTTTGAGATGCACCTTGTGATATATGACCTTGAGCTATGATTTTGAGACATGACTCTTAGTTTGATACCCGAGCCATTTTTGTCCTTTCCTAGCCAGGAAGGTAACCTGGCCATGTCTGTGATGCACCACTGGCATGACTCCTGTGTGGGGGAGTGATTTCTCACACCGTCCCTTTATATTATCTGCCGGCTACTTGAATTTGAGATTGACTTTGAGTTTGGGGGCGTATGGATTGCAATCCTAGGCATGTTTGTGAATTTGAGATTATGACTTTGAGTATGACTTTGAGGTGACTGGTGCTGTGTACAATACACGCCTTTCACATTTCTGGGAGCTGATCACTCCACTATTATGATACATGAGGACACCCCTCATATTATC
This sequence comes from Artemisia tridentata subsp. tridentata, assembly GCA_021014915.2. NCBI lineage: Eukaryota > Viridiplantae > Streptophyta > Magnoliopsida > Asterales > Asteraceae > Artemisia > Artemisia tridentata. Next base: position 165,914,800 of record CP139508.1, read on the forward strand.
TGGTTGCCTGAGAGGTATCCCCTCTGATTGTGAGACTATGATTTTGAGATGATGACTTTGAGATTATGACTTTGAGTTTCTGGGCTCGTGGTAGATGACTATCCTACTCTTCTCTTATTATCCATTTATTTCTTTTATACCTTATGACATTTCCCCATTGCCCATATTATATTTCTGTTTCGTTATTCTTTGCTTTGTATACGTATCTGTTCACTGAGCTTTTTAAGCTCAGCCGCACGTTTTCTTTTCGTGTGCGGCAGGTAATAAGCAGGACGATGGGTTTGGGTATGAGTGAAGAGACTTTTGGACTTAGAAGACTTTGATAAGTGTTCTGAAGTAGAGACCATTAGAAGGAGTTGCTTTTGCAGACTTAATGTTTAGTTTTGTTTCCGTTGTAACCATGTAAATTTCAGAATTTCATTTGTAACCTTTGAGAATTTCTGTATTACTTGAAACGTATGCTTTGTTTTGATTCTGATGTGAAACCATTAGTGTGACATCTTTACCCTTATTGGGTTGGGGTGTTACAACCATCACCACAATGGTATGTAGCACCTTTAAATGGTCAAAGCACAACAACTAGACAAAGTATGCTAGTTTGCCTTTTATCAATTTTGCTGTAACTAGTCTAGCTTCTAATTTTAATAACTCATAAATGTGCAATTTTCTTAACTATTAAAATTTGCTACGAGTTATTTCTTAGAATTTAGACAATTCTAATTTTCCTTTCTTATTAATGAAAAGGAATAGGATTAAGCCTCACTCTTCTCAAAGAAAGTAGACTAGGTTTATTCTTTTAGTAAGGTTGACTCTAGCCTAAACCCCTACGGGTGTAGATCATCTTTCCACTAAAAGAATGCCCCACGTTTACGGTTTTAACGTTGCATTTACATTAAAAGAATTTTCAAAATTCAATTTTAGTATTTTCGATAATATACCTTTTCAAGAAAATTAAACACCCATGGTAAATAACATTTAACCATTTAATTTTCACTGAAAACTAGGATCCAAATTGACATAGTTTCATCACATCAGCTGAGGCTGCTAGCAATGAAAGTACTCAATAAGGTACGAGTCGAACTCAATTGCCAAACTCAAATTACAATTCCTAGGATTATGGGATTTACATATTTTGCCAACCTCAGTTGCAAATGTAAGCATGTTTTATCCCCATCTTTATGCCTTGATATAGTTTCATCACATCATCTGAGGCTGCTAGCAATGAAAGTACTCAATTAAGTTAACCAACTTAAGAAACTGCAAATTAACATAGTTTCATCACATCAGCTGAGGTTGCTAGCAATGAAAGTATGTAATTTACCCTTTGATTACCATCCTTTTGATTCATCACATCAACTAAGGCTGCTAGTAATGAAAGTATGTAATCTCAGGTGTTTCCGTTTCATTGGATGGAATATAACTTAAATTTTAAAGGTATTTATTTTTGATGTGTGTTATCAAAAATATGTACAAAGATGTCATGCATTCATCTTGTATCATATGTTTTATACAAAAACTTTACTCATTGGTTACATTACTAAGCTCAAATCAACAAAGTCTTAATTGATGGCGTTGAGTAACTTACAACATTGCCTTAAGATGTTTCGTACATTTAATGGTTGTACTTGGTAAGTCTAATTTTGATGCACAAGCGGGTGGAGAGACAGAATGGAGTCTCTTTAAGGCCACAATTTAATGCGAAACCAACCTTAAACCAACCTTATAGTTTGTCAACAATTAGGTCCGCCTTTCGACCATTTTGGTACAGTCACATCAATCAATTAAAAGTTTATGATTTTTAAAGCTTAAAACCATGTTTCACCATTATTAAATCAAGTTTAAATTTTATTTTGAAATTACCCTTTTGCTTACAATCATGTCACATACATATTTAAACAAATGCGTAATTAATAAAACTAAACAACTTAAATAATGGACATGCTTAACAAATCAATTAACATGTATACATTGATCCTAAGACTCCCATTGGTTTTCGAGTGCATTGTACCCAATGGACCACAGGCACCAACAAGTTGGTCGCGTAAGTCTTATGATAAATGTATACAATGACACACATAATTGATTTAATATACGATTTATATGGGGTCTTCCCCAATTTTAGGTCTTTCCTAATAACCTAATTAATTAACTTTTAGTAATTTAACTTGTCCAACAATTTTATTACTAAAACCCTAATTAATTCATATCGCATAAAATAAGCATGTAAAACATGTAACAATTACAATAATTTCCATGACAAAACATGCATGTTTTTGTCATGGATCCCCAAATAGCACTTATTATCATGTCACAACATATAATCAAGTCTATCCTACGCATATTCAATTAATGAAATAAACCAAATACTCATTAACTAACACATAAAAAATTACATGCAACCTAGGGTTTCTACAAGTTTTTCAAAACTAAAACCCTAATTATAAAATATTAGGGTAATCGACCCATATATAAAAAATTTAGGGTTTACTAATTTTTAAAACCCTAGAACACCAAAAACATGTAATAATCATATAGATCCAATTTTATGTGTTTTAGTAATTAATTACACAGTATTAACGGGCTCTTGATGCCACTGTTGGAATATGTATATCATAACAATTATATAAAACATAAACACATAAACATCAAAGCATGCAGCGGAAAACATGATCTAAATACTAGTAATTAATTAACTAAAATAAAAGAACATGCGTACCTTTGATTTCTAGCTAAACAAGAAATCGAGTGAGCAAGAACCAAGTAAAACCCTAACTTAGGGTTTAAGGAATGTCGACTTCTCCTAAGTCGAATGGGGAAAAATTCACTAACAAAAGTATGTTAGTTCTTCGTTCTTGTACACACGTATTACTAGCGTCTCAATGTGAAAAGCTAGGTTCTTGATCACAATAGATTAACCAAACACCTTTGTTAAACTCAAGGTCACTCGTAAATCCCTTACTTGGGGTTTCACTCGTTGACCAAGGGAAGAAGAGAAGAAGTTTGGCCTTCTATTGAATCAAGTGTACCAAAGGATGAATACATAGGGATGTATTTATAACCTTATGGTGGAGATCCAGTTTACAATGGTTTCCGATGTAGGATTCCATTGTTTTGCCATAAAGAAGCCCAAGAGAGGATTTCTAGAACCTTCTCTTGTCTTGTTTCATCTTCTTCGTATCCCGTTGACATTTACCGACTGTTAGTCAATTCCTAACGCTCTTTAGTCGTTTATTGTGAATTTAATAATTAAATCATAACTTATTATATTAATTATTAAAACATTGAAACTCATACGTAATGTGTGCAATCCCGAAGTCTCGTGTTCGAAACTGGTCATACGTATATTAATTTATATCCATAACTCTAACACTTGTAACCAACACAAACTTCTCCGAACTTTGACCGACAAGTAAATGACCAGAATACCCTCGATAAAAAGACAATAATTACATACATATTTTAGCCATCTCTAAATCCTAAAACTTAGTTTTGAGCCTTCTTTGATACCATTTCAGCCTCTTTTGCCCTATCCAATTCTGCCTGTCTTGTCCTCCACCTAAAGAAAGTCCCAAACACTTCCTCAGCTTCTTCAAGGTTTTTACCTTGTGTCTCGAGGTACATGGTATAAAAGAACACGAACCCCACAACGGCTACACCCGTAAATAAAAAGAAGGCCCCACCAATCGTAATCGCTTCGTATAGGGATATAAATGTCATTCCAATCACCCCACTCACAATTCTATTCGTTGCCACACCCATACTACATCCTTGGGCCCGCAACCTCAGTGGAAAAATCTCTGAGCTGTAGACCCAAGGGATCGGGCCCATCCCAATCGAAAAGAACGCCACAAGGATAAAATTGTGGCGATACATAGCGCTATAGCCCATTCTATCTTATGATCAGAATGGTCTATGATAGTCAACCCGATCCCAAGGCCCATTAACGATAAGATCAAACCAGCTACACTAGATAATAGAAATGGTCGACGTCCAACCTTATCTAGAAAAAACGTCGCCACTAAAATAAAGATAGTCTTCACGAAACCAACGGCTATGGTTGCTAGTAGCTTTGGTGTATCCTTAACAATCCCTGCCTTTTCAAAGATTCTCGGGCTGTATACAACACAACAGCATCTATTCCACTTGCTTGTTGGAGGAAATGAATACCAATGGCTGCCATCAAAATATGGCGAACTGTGGGTGTTGGATGGATGAGCAACTCCTTCCATATGCCCTCACCATGACTATCTTCTGACACTTGGACAATATAGTCATTGCAGTCTTCAGGTATGCCAGCAGCTGCCTTGATGTCAGCTAACCGAAGCCTAGATTCTTCTAAGCTATCAGACGTTTTATCAAGGACAATTTTGGCATCACCTAGTCGACCTTGCATGACAAGCCAACGAGGTGACTCAGGCATGCCTAAGACACCTAAGGCTAGGAGTATAGAAGGGATAGCTCCGATTCCTAACATAAATCGCCATCCTAAGTGGAGTGGGAGCTTTGAGAATGTGAAGTTTGATACAAAACCAAGCAATACTCCTGTAAACAAAGACCAATGTTCAGAACACAATTTACAAGACATCTCGTATACCAATAGTCGTATAAATTTTTGTATTTATAGTAATAATTTTTAGTTACAAGATGTATTAATATTAACGAATACTTATTAATAGTTGAACATAAACTTAAAATGAGTTTGGACAAAGTTACTGTATTTTGATAAAGAAAACTAAAATAATCCTTTAAGGTGTTTGGTCACGTTTTTTTTCAAGACTTATGCAGTTTTTTTTTTTTTTTTCCCTCAAAATAAAGTAACAAATAAATCTCTTTTCTTGAGGTTGTATAACTTATTCAAATATTTTCCAAGTGGTACATGGTTGTTCTTAACTGAAATGTCAGAAAAAATAACTTATTTTTCAAACAAATAAAAAGACTTCACCGGGTCGATAATTATGATTCTTTTTTTAAGTGACTATAACATTAGTCTGATAAGTTAACTAATAATCATGTACTTTATATAAAAAGATGCTTACCAGCATTAATAAACACTTCAGGAAATGAAGTCGAAAAGCCACGAGCAGAAGCTGGTGAGACTTCAGCAGTATACACCGGAGCTATCATAAGTGCATATCCAACACCAATACCAGCAACAAAACGACCAAACATAAGAAAAGCATAGTTTGTAGCAAACCCCATTAAGATTGCACCAGTAAAGAATATAACTCCTGTCAAAACAATCGTGTAACGACGACCGATCCAGTCTGAAGTTCTCCTAGCTGCTGCTGACCCCACTAATGAGTATAAGTTAATAATACCGACAAGTATCTCGATTTGAGTATTGGTACAATCAAGATCTCTTTGTATGTAGACTTGTGCCTCACTCAATACACCAATATCTGTCATAAAGTATTGTCGATTATCAACGTTTTACGAAAATATATATTCCAAAGATGTCATATGTACGTATTATTTAACACTAGCTCGTATTGTTTTTTTAATGTAAATTAACAGTTTCACAATATACACATTATAAATATCTGAAATTATTTCGAGACTTGAACCGACAATCACTTGACTAGATCGCTAACTACACGCAATTTGGTAGCACTTGTATTATTGTATATTGTAATTAATATGATTAAATGCCAAGTTGCCAACATATATTTCAACTAGCTTATAGACCCGTGAAATTCACGGGATTTTAGAGAGTTTTTTTATTAAGAAAAGGTAAGTACGTGAATAAAGTAAGAAAGAACAACGAACGTAAATGTTATGAAATTTTCTTCAAACGGAACAATAAGTTATAATTGACTGAAAGTATAAAATACAATGCTTGTAAATATCTGTGTAACAAACGTTGATTGCCTCTTGATCTCCAATATGTTTGTCTTGATAAGCAAATGGTTTCCCAATCTATATATATTTCTTTTGATCACAATGTAGCTTCTTGTTATCGTTGCTATCTACGGATTCATTGTCAATAACATCCACTTTCATTGTCTCTTGATACATGGTATCATTGTCTTTACCTACGCTGTTTGGGACGTAGTGTAAGGATTCCTAAATAATGAATAAAAATATCATTAGTTATGAGGAAACTATAAAAGAAGAATGTGTACTTGCAAGTATGTTTAAAAAAAACGTACGATTTGCTTAATCGTATTAAGAAGGTCAGATATAGCACGTTCATCATTGGGATTTATAATAAGTGCAAATAAAGAAAATGCAACAAAAGATGTAATATGTATAGTATACATACCTATTGAGCATTTAATCACAGACCTTGAAGAACTTCTTTATATACAACATTTATAGTAGCTGTTGATAGGTTACCATCCACATCTGAAGAAACAACCTTCAAACATTTTTTGCTTTTCACACGTGAAAGAGTCACATACAACTGTCCATGTGTAAAAATAGGAGGTGGCAAATACAATCCTACTTTTGAAAGCGACTACCCTTGGCTTTTATTTATTGTCATGGCGAATGACACTGAAATGGGGTATTGTTTTCTCACAATCTTTAGAGGTAAACGTTTATCAGATGGACTAATTCTCAATCGTGGTATGATAAACTTACTTCCAAAATGTGTCCCATTAATGACTTTTGCTTGAATGGAAGTCCTTGATAATCGTAAAACTTGAAGTCGTGTCCCGTTACACAATCCGTTAGATTGATCAATATTCCTTAGCAACATAATGGGGACACCAACTTTTAACACCAGTTTATGGTTTGGTACACCTGAGAACTTTAGTCCATTGATAAAATCAGTTGAGAAGACGGATTGATCTATTGATGTCCCACGATCCATTTTATCAACATTATCGCAAATAAGGTAAACCATTTCCTCACCTGGAAATTTCTTAAGCAAGTGATCATTTATGCTATCGACCACTTCATTGGTCGGAGCAAGAATGGCATGTTCTTGAAAATACGACGGATCATCTTTGTTATTCAAAAGGTTCGGATAGGTAAAATCTACAATAGATGTTATCGGATCAGTAACATCATGTATCAGAATATCATCCGGTGTGTCTATCGAAATCTCACCGTCGTTTGAATCTCCGACGTCCCCGTCTCATACTTTTAGTATCCATTCAGCAAAATCACATATCTCGTTGACATCTTCAGGGCGAGATCCAACAGTTAGCATCATGTTGGCTATTAACTTGAGAACCGTGCAATGATCCCACAAATAAGATTGTTTTAAAGATGCACTTACGATGTCTTGTCGTGAACCTTTTGGAAAAACTGGAAGAACTTGTCTAAAATCACCACCAAAGACCACCGTCATTCCACCAAAAGGCTTTTCGCTAGTGTCAAACCTCATCTTACGTAGTACATCGCGCAATGACCGATCTAAAGCTTCAAAACAAAGCTTATTTGTCATTGGCGCTTCATCCCAAATAATTAGCTTGCATTTCAAGACCATCAAATTGATCGTGCAAAAAAAAAAAATAGTGTGTGTAAACAAAGTAAGGAAAAACCACAAAGTAAACAGAATGAATCATTTATTCGAAAGGAATATCAAGTAATAAGTCAATGATAGTATAGAGTACAATGCTTGTAACTAAGAATATAATAAACGGCCATGCACGCGTGCTCCAATCTTGATAATGTAGATGAAAAGCAAATCTTGACAGCCTTGGTAAGGAAATGAGCATTTGTTGATAACCTAATAAGTATAAGAAGAAATGTAAGTAAAACATTTTGTGTGATTGATAATATATGTAAAATAAAGAAAACGGCATAAATCACATCATATTCCAATTCGTACATACCTCTCGATACATGATCATACACCGTAAAGAACCTCTTAGTAGACTACATTTAATATAATAAGATATAAAAAAAGAGAGATAACAGCCACTCCGTATAAAACCTCTATTATCACAAAAATTTAGAATTATTATACCAGGTAGAAGTTCCTACTAATCTTACAGCTTGAAGTGGCTAACATAATTCGTCGGACTGTTCAATATTTCTCAACATAATTAAGAAGACACATACTTTTAATGTAAGTTTGTGGTTTGAAACACATACTTTTAATGTAAGTTTGTGGTACTTCAATGTATTGACAACGGACAAATCAAAGATGAATCCAACAGTGAATATTAAGCATAAAAAAGATTTTAACTTCAATTCAAACATAGATATATATGGCGTACAAATGACGACTAAATAGGTTCCGAGCCAACTCAAACACGTCTGTTAATAATAAATTAGATATTCTCAAAGAACTTATTTCCATAAAAATATGTTTAAGAAGAAAAGAGCAATAGAATATAATAAGGTTACAATGACCCTCAATCATTAGACCCGTCGCAAAATTCTAACTAAATTGCTCATCCAAAACCTGGGTAGCCCGAAACATGAACGTGCCACTGACCAGTTTATGGACTATATTTTACAACAGTAATAAAAATGTGGTTCTAAAGTCCGTATGCAAAGCCTGTCCCATCGAAGTTCAAGTACTGTCGCGCGTTAGATAATGTCTGGCCCCATTTTTTTTCTGGATGTTTTCAGCAACTGTAGCATCCTGCCTTTTTTTGTTTGACAAACCTGCAGGTTCTGAAACTCCACATCAATGATGAAGCGACCATGAAAAGTAGAATCAACAGGTGAGGCAAAGTCTTCACTTGTCCAAAAAGTCTCTCATGAACTGCAATGTTAAACAAAGTGTATTAGGGAACTATGTTAGCTACACAAACATGTTAGACCAGTTTGTCTATATTATATAACATAAATTGACCAAGTTTACATAAGTGGTTTGAAATTGTACCTATAGCTAGAATAGTTGCAACATACACAGTAAATATATGTTCTCCCTTTGCACCAAAAGAATTCAAATTTATGTTTGTACAATATAGAGGCAAATAGACGAATAAAAGACACCCCAAATCAAAAGTGAGGCCCGAAAGCAATGTTCAATCAGCTCCTTTGTAATACCACATTTTAGTTTGAACTATTAAATCTATTTATCGTCGGTACATTTATGTAAAATGCAGGTAATGATAAACATAAGCTAAAAGCAGTAACTTGGGACTAACCCATTGAGTGGCTGAACACGCGAGTTTTCTTGCAACCCAAATGGTCCACGCTCGCAGTTGCATCTTTAGCCTTCATTGTCATTTTGCACCTACCAAATAACTTACATTACTCCATACTCAAACATAGATACACACATAGATTCCCAACGCAACCACAATAATTATACCCCTCTGGGACAGCGAAGCTTTTTGACAAACAGTAAATGAGCATCCGTTGCGAAACTATTCTTCTTTAGAATAAAAATTGTAAAATTTAGTCTACTTTTTCTTACATAAATCTCAAAATCCACATACTATAACCAAAATAAGAGGATAAAAGTGTTAATTTATAAACAACCTAATCAAAGTGTTAATTTAAACAGCCTAATCAAAGTGTTAATTTATAAGTAGGATATAAATAAGCAATCCCAAACACCTTATTAAGTATAACAACTTGATTATTGAAAAAAGTATATATATAAAAAATGTCCTTACGTATATTCCGATCTCTTAGTAGGTATAGAGCTTCTTCCAAAACCTCAAAAGCACAAACTTCCAAGCCTCCACCTGAGCGGACGTCCTTTCTTCAGAGACGTCTCTTGTGGAAAGAATCCAGACGGTGGTCCCTTTAAAAATTCAAGGATCAAATGATCGATCAATATAGCAAAACATGTTTATATTATAAGAATCCAAATGAGAAGAAACAACACATGACAATTACGATTCACGGTTGTTTTGAGGATCACTTTGGTCTCTCAGTAAGGCATAATGCCGAATACTAAAATTAGCATATAACTCCTCAGTAAGGCATAATGCCAAATACTAAAATTAGCAGATAACTCATTTGACCCATTAAAAATAAAAGATAACCCAAACTGATCAATCTAAATGTTATGAGGTCAAAGTAGCTACCTTTAATCGTTGGTTGATACCCTTTTCTTTGTCTTCTGGTATGCTGTTTAAGAGCTTTTTTCGCGCTCATAAGCCTCTGAGTTCGCATATTCAGCTTTTTCATACGCTGAATCTTTTACAGATCATGCTGCATCTATCACCACTAAAGCTTTCTCAGAAGCTAAATCTTTTACTAACCCGGCCACGTCGTTCACCTTTTCAGTGTTGTTGTAAGTTACACCTTTTACATATCCTGATGCGTCTTTTGCCATTTTCGCTTTATCGGAGACTGTGCGCAGTGTTGTATCTGTCGCATATCCAGCGGTGTCTTTTGACATTTTTGCTTTGTCATATGTCTCGTCCTTAACATATTCAGCACCTTCTTTTGCCTTTTGGGCTTTCTCATATGACATACAGAATTTCGGATTATGTGACATCAGATGTGTGGTCCTTAATATCCGATGTCTTTTCACCCCCATTGTGCTTCATTTCTTGTGCTTTGTTCATATGATACTCTTGTGTTCCTAGAAATACAACAAAAATCATCACATATATCATGAAACAAAATTCTATGCATAGTCAAGTGTTTATTCCTACTCGATACTGCCTGTTATCAACATTTTACAGACACAGATGAAGTGTTTTGCTAACCTGTGATAGGGTGTTTGGCATTGTTGGCCCAATCAAGAGTGGCACCAGCTGCCTTTTGGCCATCATCATTGGCTTCTTCGGTACGATGTGCTAAACCTTCAGATATATGATTTGATGTGATATACATCTTGTTTCTTCAAGTGATGTCTCTCCAATTTGTCACTGACCTGCAACTATGAGTTACTAATTAGGGTCTATACGAAATTCTGTGTAATTTAACAATAAAATAGTCGAATGTAATCTAACCTTGACAGATAGAAAGGAGCTACATCATATGATCCCAGGCCCTAACGCTTTCCCCTGTGAGGTTGTCAACAATCGTTTCCCTCTGTCATATTTTATTAACCGTCAAAGATACTGAAATTAACCAAAAAAACATACAGTACTAAACTACAGAACAAAACTGAAGCATCTAAAAGCCCAATGAAACCAATGTATGTGTTATTAGAGAAAATATAAATAAGTGAAAAACGTAAAATCATGCAATTACCTTTAGTACATTGTCATATATATCTGCTAAAGTATATTTGGTCATTCCAGTCATTTTGAATGTCTTCCCACTGGTCGTTTGCCTGTATGCGAAAATATTTGTTGATATGCAGTCATAATTTCACCATTGATACCGCTTGTAAGAGCAGGGATGTTAGCTATTTCATACCTGCTCAATATTATACCCGAGGGTGTTACCAGATTGATCCAAAAGTTCAGAAGTAATGCTCCTGTATGGAAACTTCTATAGGAACTCTCCATGCTTCGAGAGCTTTGAGCCAATATATATCTTCGAGATGGTGTTAGCAGATTGATCCTTGCAATCAAGAAAATGCCAAGGATGTGGTGGTACCTGAACTACATGTTACATAAACTATAATATGTGGTACCTCCTTGCAATCATCAGCCCTGCTTCGTATCATTCTTATTATCATTTTGATAATCATGAAAGCTCGATCATAGGCTCCTGTCGAACTAAAAGAGCATGCATTTCAATATCATAATCTAAGCCCTTGCCTTAAATTGAGTAGACAACTTTACCACAACATCCAGGTAACCATTTTCAAGGAATGTGAAATTTCTATCCATTGTTTCATTTGTACATTTTATCAAACAATTGCCGTGCAAATAAATACACATAAAAATATGAAAATAATGAAGAATGGAATGAGATTCAGAAAAACATATGACTTGAGAAACGTGGTTAATTCAATATACTATTTATTTTTAACCCAACTTTCTCAATTACATTACACCTACAAAGTATCATAAAAGGAACAAAAAAAGCAATTAAGAGCTCTAAATCATTAAAGAAGGAGTTTGTTTTAAAAATATATTTGAAAAGGTGATTTAAAGTTTTCTGGAAACTATAACACTTAAAAAATGATGAACCTGTGAGGATTTTGTCTGGCCAATTCTGTGACATCTATCCATTGCATGTAATTCCATTTGAGGGTTCTGCAGAGCAAATGGATAAAAAAATCATACATAAAAAGTAAATTATTAGAATTAGAAAAAATGATAAACAAAGGGACCTTCACCTTATTAACAGATTTCGTGACACACAACTTGTCTCAAGCAAAAATTACCCAACTTTCTCAACTTATAAATTAAACATTCCCAAATTATTAGTCACACGCGTCATCAAATCAAACTGAATATATATAAATCAATCATAAAAAAATTATTCATTAAACAAAATGAATTAATCATTAAACATACAATTAAAAAAAAACAAAACAAATTTATTCTGGTTCTATGCATAAACTTATTTAGGCGTAATAATCATGTTTGCCAATAATCAGAATATATAAAAGAAAAAATTATTAAAAAAAATGATGAGAAGAAACTTATAATCGAAACCAATAATATGTTTGCCAATAATCATGATCATTGCCCAATTTAGGGTTTTATTGTTTTTGGGTGGATTGATAATCGATTGATTTGGTGTATCATTTTTTGGGATTAATGCAATAATTCTTCCCAAAAATTAATCTTTTTAATTGAATAATTGATTAGACATTCCTCTTTTAAGTGAAGGAGCGTTTCTTGGAGAAGAGAAAAACGCGAGGAGCGTGTGAAGGAGGAGTTATCTTTGACTTGGTTATGATTGACCGAGTAATTGATATCATTAATTATCGCGTTTTTTCTTTTCTTTTTTAATTTTATGTTTTGTTTTGAAGAGTGTAAAACATGCATGCTTAGACTTGTTGTACGCAATAAATCATCGACCAATAGGAGAAGAGACACATCAGCGAATTAATTGCAATGGGTGCTTTAAGGGGATTGTAAAGTTTTCTGGTTTATTAGTATAGATAGATGACAGTTGAGAAAAAAAAATACTATATTTTGAGATCTTGAAAGACTGTTGTTTTTGGTTGGGATTTTAATAGTTTAATAAAATATTTGCTGCTTCAAAAAAAAAAATAAATAAATAAATAAATAATAAAATAATAAATAAATAACCGAAGATTAGAAAATATGTTTTTTTAAAGTAAAGGTAGGTATTTTACTTAATAAATGTTGTTTGAGGAAAAATGTCGTATGACACGCGAAGTTTTGCTGGTCAATACTTTCGTTTTATGTTGGAAAGCATGTTTCGTGTGGAATGTAATAGCAATGTTCCTTAATTTTATGAATAGTTACCATGATGCATGGATTTTTGTACTGTTTTATTGATAATATGACTTGTACTGTGTAACTAGCTAGTAAAACACATGCTTGTTTAAAAGTTTTAAATGAGCAAATGAGTAAATGTTTTGGGACTTTAGGGAGATGTTATAATTTCAAAACAAGCCAGAAATAAAGAAATCAAGTTGCTAATTAATTACCATAACCAAGTAGGACAGAAGTCATGGAAGCCAACATAGCACAAGCAAAAGCATACTTGTTCCTCCTAGTATAGGTTCTTTTGGTGGATCAAAGTCTGCAAGTTCTTTGGTCTTACTAGAAACACCGTTTTCTTCTGGTTTCTGGTCAGCCATGGCTGTGATGTAGCGTTGAAGTGGCGGTAGGCCAAGGGAGAAAAGCGGGTGTTTAGTAATAAGACATGAAATTATATACGTTAGAGTTATATGTTTGTTACTGAGTTGTGGTTAGTAACTAGTAAGTATAGATGTTGAGTGGTATATATAGAGCAGTGTGGACTACGCCAATACTATCGGCCAAATCATATCCTCCAATCCTACCCACAAAGTCAATGGCCATATTCTTGGCCAGTTGAGTTAATTGTTACACACACAATAATATTTATGTATGTACCCCATGTGCTTGTAATTTGGTTTGATTGTCTGTTTAAGATTTAAATACCATTTTTGTTAGAATTTAATAATCATGACTAGTTCATATATTAAACAAGTATTCATCATACACATGCGGAAGCGAATGATCTATTTTAACAAATAAGAATTAACCGAATATTAAAGTGAACGTACCTTTTGATTCTAGCAAAACAAGAATCAAACTTCAAATCTTCTTCAATCTTTATCAAGAATGGATTAACGAGTTACCCCTTACCGTTTTGTAACTTAATCCAAGATATTAACTATAGTGAGTTAATACCACGATCTTGTACGCACGTACTATAACCGAATTAATGTTTATGCTAGTAATTAAACACGAATTAAACCAAACAATTTTGTTTATGAAAAATCAAAGTCGATCAACCCTTTTAGGGTTTAGTTCGATCGGCCAAGCAAGAAAGAAGAAGAGAAAAGGTTTAGGGTTATAGCAAGTGCACAAGAGTTAATGAATCAATAACCCTACGTCTTGTATTTATAACATGACAATCTTGGAGAACAAGTTGGCATGGGATTGGGTTTCCCAAGCCCATAACCGATCGGCCAAGGGTTTCCCTAGGGATTCCGGAAGCTTCTCGTTCCTCTAATTTCATCTATAGTCCTTCTCTTATTCTCTAATGGTCGTTAGTCAATTGTCGTTAATTACTTAACGTCCGTTAGTCGTTATTTTGTGTTTTAATAATTAAATACATAACGGTTTTTATATTAATAATTATCCATTAATTCTTCATACGTAATGTGTGCAATCCCGTGGTCTCGAGTTCGATTCTAGACATACACACATTAATATTTGTCCACAAAACTTAACAGCTCCCAATTGGACATCTATTAATAGTGTAATGACATTGGTTAGCGTCTTGCAACACGCCAATGCCCCTAGTACAACTCGAGGGATGGTCTCCTGGAAAAACCATTCGATGATTCATCATCATACTTATCTTTTTGTTACTAATACCACGTTAATAAATATATGGATCTTAGTCATTCTTTAATTAACCATTATGTTTCTCGTTGTTTCTGATTGAACAAGATTACCAAATCGTCTGAACGTATTCCAGATAGATCTTGGGCGTGGCCACGCAAGCATCCTGTCAACCCTACGAGGGCCCCAACAGTATTAAACTTCAAAACAAATTTGAAGGAACAAATTCTCTCTTGACTACGAGCCTAACCCATGAACTTTGCAACATTCCTGAAAACAATCCTTATGGCTACCAGTAACGTATAGCGGTAAATTGCTTTACAGAAATGCACTACATCCATGACAGTTATCTGGTATCTCAAGTCTGAGGATAACTATATTCATGATTTACTTGATGACAAGATCCATAAAGTAAACTCATGAAGTTGGGATAAGTCCTATATTCAATTCATTGAATATCATGTGAAATTGGTATGTCAACGCATCAATATACTTTCAAGTATATTCTACCAATATTGTCTTAATTTAATGATATTCCCATATCATTAATTGACAACGGACAATTTATAATAACATAAGTTATTCACGGATTTAAACATGCAAATATATGATACAATCTATTATTAATGAAAACAAACGTATCATGTACTTTAATTCATTGTAAATAATAATTGCTTAACATCCCTTATCCAAATACTAAATAGATCAATGCATGATAATTCTAGTTAATGAATTATGCCTCAAGTCATGTCAATCATACTTGTTGACAAGACATAAATCAACTAATTTTGATCTATCAGAATTTTGAGAATACTTATTTCAAGAATTCAGCTGGTGAAGTTCTTGTATGTGTACATTCAAATAATTTGATAATGCCACATAATATTTCATAAAATGCGTGACATCCTCAACCACCAATTTATGGCAATTAAACTATCAAACCTTTTATAGTTTAAAGTATTCTAATTCTTTAATGTATAATGCAACTATGTTCTTAGTTGAGCACAACTAGTTCATATGGCCATTAATCAAGGATGAAATCCTACCATAACTAGTATTGAGTGTCATCTCAATTTCATTAGCATCATTGTATGCAAACAACAATATGCTCTTTAAAATTCCATAAACTATAATATCCATTGTGTAATGTTTGATGCCTTCCAATCTTTCAAAATTTATCGGCTATAACGATTACGCAACAATTTGCCATATGGTTCATATTTAGAATTTAGGAGCAATTCCAGGCTGATGATGTAATTATATATCCAACCATATTCATTACACTTAGTTATCCAATAACTTTCAATTATATATCATTGTTGTCAAATTATCTTTCATCCAAGCATGATACAACAAATAACATGATGTTCATGAAAAATCCTTGTGTCAAACTTAGATTTCATTCATGTTATATCTTTTCAAAGATATGTTTCCATTTAGACTTTCTAATAGTATATCATATTCTATTAGAATCAATTATTTTACCGCTTATGTTTATAACAATAAACATATATTTCAATGTTGTATGTTTATTTCCTAAATCTTCAAGTGAAGTTTTATTCCAAACTAAGACTTAACAATTAACGTACATAGAATGTTACTTCCTATATGTTATACAACATATATGAAATAAGAATACATAACACTCCCACTAGCTTTCAGGAATACTAAGGAATTATCTTATTTTAATTATAAATCAAACTTGGATTTAATAATTAAACATAAGTATATCTACCAGATGCATGCATTAATCCATTCATGAATTATTGCACTTGTATACTTTCAAAGATTATTTTGAATTCAAATACTCCTTTTGATTACTTATCGTCCTCGCATAAGTAATTACTCAAGAAAAAGTTTTGATATTCCATTGTCAATTTTATATTAATGAAACTAAGGATGACAATCATAATCTTTATACATTTAATGTGCCAAGAAAGAATATTCTATCACAGTTAATTGCTTAAGTGTGATTGATAATCATGTCATACGACATACATTAAATATGTTTACAAAATTGTCCATATGATTTCTACACAAAGATTTAAACCACTAGTATTTTCATTCCCTTTGAAGAAACTCATCTTCATTCTATAGTCTAACTATAGAGTTCAAGATTAACTAAGTTTCCAAAACTAGTTATCGTTATGGACTGCATCTAAACATTCATAGTATGAGTAATTTGCCAAATTCAATTTTTGCAATTAATGACCAACAGGTTTATCATAATCCTGTACCTCATAATCCTCAACATATTATTCAAATATTTGAGATATCCTTGCGGATCTTTGAATGGGAATTCCGTCATCTTGAGATTTAACATTAACATGTTTAATCCTCATCATGACATTTACTAGTGTATTTTTAGAAGATTATGTATCTTGTAATTTTATCTTTTCAAGATAAAACTCCCACTTGCCTTTTACAATTTATAGACTATCTATAAATACTTAGCAAGTAGAGCAACACTAAATTGTTCTCTTTTGGGACATTACAAATACATATTTACAGTTTCTTACATTTAGTTTGTTAATATCCTACTTCATAAGTTGTTTAACAAATTAAGAACTTCAATTTTAAGACTTAATGTGATTCATCACATTCCATAATAAATGATGTCTTATTAATCTTCTAGGTTGGAGTATTATTGAGTATATACAATCCATACTCAATTTTCTAACCTTGATAACTTTTTGGAAGCAAAGAAGTTATAGTTATCTTTAATTAAACAATACCAATAGATTTTGATTCTCCTAACTGACCACACCACAAACTTGTGGTATTTCATTAGAACTAATATTATGAGACAATCTAACAATATGTAAGATAAACTCATATCCCTTATAGCTTACCTATTTACCAACTAAGTCAACTTAATGGTGAAATAGATTTTTCAAGCCAATTGCATGCTTTATAACGCAAGTACTTTTTGTTAATACAAATATCGTCCTAAAAACGTTATTTATATTTTACGATCTTTGCTATATTTTGTTAATGACAATTATAAAGTTTATCTTTAGCAAAGCATAATTATAAGTAAAAGTCTTTTATATTTATAGTAATAAGCTTTTAAAACTCATCACAACATGCTACATGATCACTAGGAAATACATATGACATACATGATACATATATACATTTACATGTTTACATTTTTATTCTTAAAATAGAAATTAGTACATGACATCATTGCATACATCATTTGGATATCTTTAGGATATCTTGAAGATTTAGTAAATATTTTGGAAAGTTCTTCAAACAAAGAATTGGATTTTGTAAGATCTTGGCAAGATTTGGAAAGATTTTGAAAGATATGTTGTCAGGTTCTGGCGGAACCAAATTGCATAAAGGACGGACCCCAGAATTTGGGTCCGCCAAATCCGTGGACTGTGTGATCAGTTTGCCTATAAATAGCAAGCTTATCATTCATGTTCACCCATCACTCATCATAGCATAAACTACATTATACATTCTTTCATACATTACTAACCCATTCATTCATTCATTCATTTTATTTGTAGTGATCTTTCTTTTGTAGCAAAGAGATCAAGCATCACAAGCTTCAACATATTGTTGCAAGACTTGTTAGTTTAGATACTGTGTGATTTTATAGCTTATCACACATCATTGTTATACCAAACATTCAGTAGTGATCGGTTAGTGTTTTAGTCCTCAAAACACATAGAGTGTCGAGATTGGTTGTACCCTTGTAAAGAACTCAGTATCTAGCTTAGTACCGGAAAAAGTGTAAGCGACGTTAGGTTGGTTCTACCTTAAACTAGAACTCGGTATTTAGCTTTGTACCGGATAAAGTGTAAGCGAAGTGTATAAAGGTTTTCTCTGCCGAGAAGGGAGCTTGTTTCTTAGTGAAGAAAAACTCTCGAGTTAGAGGCTTGAGGAGTGGAGTAGGGCAAGGAAGAGAGTCCTTGTAGACCTAACCACTATAAACATCGGTGTTGTAGTTTGATTATTTCTTTCCTTACTTGCTTTACTTATATTGTTTGATTATTTGCATTAAGTTGAAATCACGTTAAGTATTCAAAACAAATTAATTTTAAAACGGTAAAAACTATTCAACCCCCCTTCTAGTTTTCCACAATTGGTATCAGAGCTACGTTACTCAAGATTTTCAAAATATATTGTATTTTAAAACTTGAAACGATCAATGGATTTTGAAAACTACAAATAAGGACAATCTATGCAAAGACCACCACTATTTGAAGCAAATAGTTTTATATATTGGAAAATTCGCTTTGAAACTTATGTGAAGTCAAAGGATATAGATCTATGGTACATCATTGTAGAAGGTGACCATAAAGCTATAATTAAGGATATATCAAGCGGTCGGGATTAGGATATTTCTCTTACTCGTCACAGTGATGAGCAAAAGAAATTAATTGCCAAAAATAATGAAGCTAAAATGATGCTTTATAATGCTCTACCTAGGAAAGAATATGAAAGAGTATTTATGTGTAAAACCGCTAAAGATATTTGGCAATCGTTAATTATCACTCATCAAGGGAACTCACAAGTAAAGGATAACAAAATTGATCTTCTTGTTCAACAATATGATCAATTTGTTATCCCTGAAGATGAGATCATTGATAGTGCATTTGTGATGAAGCGAAAAGTGTACCGCTTTTAAGGGGTCATTTAAGCCCTAAATCGTATTTATTTGATCAAATATTGCCCTAAATCGTTCCTTTTGTCATTTTAGGTACTTTTGAGGAGAAATCTGGAAAAGGAGGCATTTTGGACGTTTTTGGAGCATAAAAGTGAAGAAAACGACAAAGTCTCAAAATTGTGCTGGAAACTACCTTTGACGGCGTCAGGATTTGTTCTGGATGGCGTCATGGCTTGGCAAGAAAAGGTGGATGTGAAAATTACTCATGATAAGCCAGAGAAATTTGCATGGAATTCTGACGGCGTCACGCTTTAATGTGATCAAGGTCGTCACGGCTTAATTTAAAGATGGACGGCGTCACGCATAATCCTGACGGCGTCACGCCTTGATAAGCCAGAACGGATTTTGGAGAGCTAAAGAGGGACGGCGTCAAGAAGGTCATCCGGGAACCCTAAAAGCGGCGAGGTGACGGCGTCACACTCCATAATGTGACGCCGTCAGATCTGAAAGTCTATATATAGTTTTGCAATTTTTTGTCATTAGGGTGGAACTTATTGTGGAACTTATTGAGGAACTTTGTGTGTGAAAACCCTAAGACGAATTTGGCAGCTTTTTCAAGGCTTTTTGCCTTGAGATCTTCCATGTTACATTGAAGATAAGTTATCAATTAATCATTCAATATGTCTATGTGTCGTTTGATTCTATCTTGTTCTTGTCTTTTGTTTAACATGCTAGGCTAGATTTATCTTGTGTTTGCTTAGATCTAATGAAACATAGCTATTGATTATTGGTTATTAGTGTGTTGTTAGTTGTATTGGATGATTGTTCATCTATGTTAGGCTTAAGAAAACTGGCTAACTTCCTATTCGGTAACTTGCTTGAACGTC
Source organism: Artemisia tridentata subsp. tridentata (assembly GCA_021014915.2). NCBI lineage: Eukaryota > Viridiplantae > Streptophyta > Magnoliopsida > Asterales > Asteraceae > Artemisia > Artemisia tridentata. The sequence goes on from CP139508.1 coordinate 165,935,094, forward strand.
TTAAGAAACATGAACCAATGCGTACTAAAGGTTTTTATGGTTGTATTTAATGCACAAGCGAATTCTAGTGATCCCATGTTAGGAGCTTCCTAGCCGGCTCGACATAGGAGTGAAGTAGGAGCTTGTAGAGTTAGGGAAGTACGTACGCCACCCCACGATTGGTATTAAGGAATACACCCGTCATCCACGCAATTAATACACACTAATCAACCGATAAAAGATAGTTAGGGAGTAAGGAAATCTAAGTAAACACATTTCTCTCCATATAAGTTTTACCACCTTTTCATTTTTTGTTATTTTATTTTATTTGCATTCGTAGTAACTTGGGTTAGTTGACTAGCAACTAATTTCGCCCACTCCTTCAAACCCGAGATTTTACTTGCTTTCATAAAATTATAAAAACATAAAAAAGAATCTTCTCTCACCCTTAGATCTATTAGAGTAGTTTTTCATACCTAACGAACACTATTCCCTGTGGAGAACGATCAATCCCCCGTACTTACCACTACACTATACTACATCGGTCAGGTACACTGCCTGGTGGGGTTGTAAGCCTCTTGAGATCCCTCGAGAGGTAAAACCTGTTGTAAGGTTGCAAAACCACGCATCAATTTGCTAGGTTTAATACTATTGTTACTTCTCTTAAAGCACTTGACGATTCTTTTTCTAGTAAGAACTTTGTCAGGAAATTTCTTAGAGCACTTCATCCGAAGTGGAGAGCAAAGGTGACGGCCATTGAAGAATCTAAGGATCTTTCAAGCATGCCACTTGACGAGCTCATAGGAAATCTCAAAGTTCATGAGATGGTGATGGAAAAAGATTCAGAGATAGTCAAAGGCAAAAAGGAAAAGATCAAGTCCATTGCCTTAAAAGCTAGGATAGAGTCAAGTGATGATGAAGAGTCTAGTTCAGGTAGCGAAGACGAAGAGTATGCCATGGCCGTAAGAGATTTCAAGAAGTTCTTTAGAAGACGAGGAAAGTTTGTTAGACAACCTCGAGAAGAAAAGAAATCTTTCCGAAAAGACCGTGATGATAAGAAAGGCAAAGTAGATAGGAAATGCTTTAGGTGCGGGGATACTAGTCACCTAATAGGAGATTGTCCGAAGCCACCCACGAACAAGACTCAAAGAGCCTTTGTTAGTGGTGCTTGGAGTGACAGTGAAGATGATGACGAAGAGCCTAAGAATGATGAAGTTGCTCTTATGGCTCATGACTCTAACGAGGTACAATCTGACTCATCTTACTCCTCTATTGATGATGACACCTTAGAAATAGAATATAACAAACTGTGTGAAATTACCCTAAAAATCATAAACAAAAATAAGTTTTTAAAAACCAAAAAGGAATTTTTGGAAAACGAAGTTTATTGGTTAAAAGAAAAATCTATACGATTAGAAAAGGGTAAAGATGTTAAAGAAACATGTGTTTCATGTCAGGAACTTAAACTAGAACTAGAAACACTTAAGTCCACACAGGAAGAACTTATCAAACAAAATTCTAAATTTAAAAGGTTTGATAAAAACATTAGTTGTATAGATGATCTAATGAAAGTTCAAAAGTTGCCTCATGATAAAAATGGATTAGGCTTTATGAAACTAGGAGACTTAAGTAGCTTTAAGAAACAAACAGAGAAAGTACAAGAAACAGTTCCAATAAGTTCAGACACCCACGGATCCCACGGAACCAAAAACTTGGTTCCGCCAGTAGTGGACATTGGTTCCGCGGGTACTGTTGCTGAACAGAAGGATTTCACTTTGGCTCGTACTGAATTTGTTAAGGTCACAAGAAAACCTAGCACTAGTACAACTGTTAACAAACAAAAACCAGCTGTTACTATAGGAATAGGACAAGTTAAAAATGAGTTTAGGACCAAAACAGTTCAACAAAGACCTAGAATGACTATTCCCAAACGCCCCTTTCCAAAGAGTAATTACAACTCACAGCATCATTATCAAAATATTTGGAATCCAAACTTACCTAGAAGTTATCAAGGTCCCAACTACATGCCATGGAACCCATATCCACCATTTCTATACATGAATCAAGATAATGGAATGTTTAACCCAAATGGACCCATGAGATATTGGGGACCAAACGCTTGAGTTTTTCTTTAACTTAGGTATGCTTGAAAGTCGGGTTAGAACCGGACGAGTGGATAAAAGATAGCGGGTGTTCAAGGCACATGACGGGAAACAAAAACCTTTTCTCAACCTACCAAGTGTACGACGGAGGTAATGTTACATTTGGTAGCAAGCTTAAAAGTAAAATCATCGGAAAAGGTACAATCTCTCATGACTCTCTCACTATTGATGATGTTGCTCATGTAGATAACTTAGGTTTTAACTTGCTTAGTATTAGTCAATTATGCCGTAAAAAGTATGACGTCCTTTTCAGTGAAAATGGAAGTAAGATACTTAAAAATGGCATAACCGTAGGAAAAGGTGTTTTGAAGAATAACGTTTACGTTATGAAATTAGACAAAACATCTAAAGACAAACTTTGTCTCACCTCCTTAGATGACAACTCATCCAATCTCTCTCATCTAAGGAACTCGTTAGGAACCTACCCAAGTTGAAATACGACCAACACTTTTGTGATGCTTGCAAAATTGGGTAACAAGTTCATAATAGCCATAAGGCTAAAAACATGGTGTCTACATCTAGGTGTCTAGAATTATTGCATATGGATTTGTTTGGTCCATCCGCTATACAAAGTTATGGAGGAAACTTCTATACTTTGGTAATAGTAGATGATTACTCTAGGTATACTTGGACTAAGTTTTTGAAAACTAAAAATGAAGCATTTGATAAATTTGAAATTCTAAGTAAGAAAATTCAAAATCAAATAGGAAATAGCATTGTGTCAATTAGAACCAACCATGGTCGTGAATTTGATAACGAAACCCAATTTGGAGCTTTTTGTGATGCTAATGGCATAACACATAATTTCTCGGCTCCTCGAACCCCTCAATCAAATGGTGTAGTAGAATGTAAGAATAGAACACTTCAAGAAATGAGTCGAACAATGCTAAATGAACAAAATATACCACAAAAATTTTGGTGTAACACCGTTGACACATCCACATACATCTTAAATAGAGTCTTAATTAGACCATTTTTGAATAAAACACCATATGAGCTTTATAGAGGCAAAAAGCCTACTTTAGGATATTTTAGAGTTTTTGGAAGCAAGTGCTTCATTTTAAATACTAACGATTACCTCACCAAGTTTGACCCAAAGTCTTATGAAGGTGTATTCCTTGGATACTCACAAAATAATAAAGCATATATCGTCTTGAACAAAGAAACCGCAAGAGTCGAGGAATCGTTGAACGTAACATTCGACGAAAGTCCACCTCCCTCTAAGACATCACCTTTGGTAGATGATGAATTAGTTGAAAGTCAAATGGTTGAAAACCAAGAAAATTTAGATAATGATAAAGAAGATGAGCCTTTAAATAAGGAAATAGTCAACATCAAAGAATCTAGAAGTCATCCATTAGATAATGTCATAGGAGAAATTAACGAAAGAACCTTAAGATCAAAAGTTCAAAATCAAAGTAATTTCTTTTGTTTCATTTCAACAATTGAGCCCAAAAATATAAATGAGGCCATAAAAGATGAATCTTGGGTTATAGCAATGCAAGAAGAACTTAATCAATTTGTTAGAAATGACGTTTGGACATTAGTCCCTCAACCTAAATGTCAGACCATAATTGGAACAAAATGGGTGTTTAAGAATAAAATAGATGAAAATGGCGTAGTATCTAGAAACAAAGCTAGGCTAGTAGCTCAAGGCTACAATCAACAAGAAGGTATAGACTACGACGAAACATTTGCACTGGTAGCTAGGCTCGAGTCAATTAGAATACTACTTGCATATGCTTGTGCACATGACTTTAAACTATTCCAAATGGATGTTAAAAGTGCATTTCTTAATGGTTTTATTAATGAGGAAGTGTACGTGGCACAACCTCCCGGCTTTGCCGACTTTGAAAAACCAAATCATGTCTACAAACTAACCTTTGTTTTGTAGCATTTCTCATCCTTGAATCATATACGTTGGTACCTTAGCAACGGGGAGTATTGATCAAGGGGGAGCAAATCATGTACTAATCCTTGTTTTGTAGCATTCATAATCCTTGCATCATATACGTTGGCACCCTAGCAAAGGGGAGTATTGATCAAGGGGGAGCATATCATACACGAACTATTGTTTTTGTAGGATCATTCATGCATCATAACCTTGGCACACCAATTAGGGGGAGTATTATCCAAAGGGGAGCTATTAAGTTCTCAAAATCCATGCATCATACTTGGTACTCCGAATTAGGGGGAGTAATCACGAAGGGCCACTCATCGCGTTCCGCTATGCATTTCTTCTTTTTGTTTCGACAAAAACGGGGAGATTAGATTAAACACATACATCATTCATCTCATACATGTTTTATGCCAAAATTGATTTCAAAACTTGCATAAAACCAGTTTAATCTATATTTTTAAAAGACTTACACTTTACTTATACCATTGCTAAAAAATAAACTTTATGTTTTGTCATCAACAAAAATGGGGAGATTGTTAATACAAATATCGTCCTAAAAACATTATTTATATTTTACGATCTTTACTATATTTTGTTAAAGAAAATTATAAAGTTTATCTTTAGCAAAGCATAACTATAAGTTAAAGTCTTTTATATTTATAGTAATAAGCTTTTAAAACTCATCACAACATGCTACATTATCACTAGGAAATATATATGACATACATATATACTTTTACATGTTTACATTTTTATTCTTAAAATAGAAATTAGTACATGACATCATTGCATACATCATTTGGATATCTTTAGGATATCTTGAAGATTTAGTAAATATCTTGGAAAGATCTTCAAACAAAGAATTGGATTTTGTAAGATCTTGTCAAGATTTGGAAAGATTTTGAAAGATATGTTGTCAGGTTCTGGCGGAACCAAATTGCATAAGGGACGGACCCCAGAATTTGGGTCGGCCAAAGCCGTGGACTGTGTGATCAGTTTTCCTATAAATAGCAAGCTGATCATTCATGTTCACTTATCACTCATATAGCATAAACTACATTATACATTCTTTCATACATTACTAACCCATTCATTCATTCATTTCATTTGTAGTGATCTTCCTTTTGTAGCAAAGAGATCAAGCCTCACAAGCTTCAACATACTGTTGCAAGACTTGTTAGTTTAGATACTGTGTGATTTTGTAGCTTATCACACATCATTGTTATACCAAATATTTAGTAGTGACCGATTAGTGTTTAAGTCCTCAAAACACATAGAGTGTCGGGAGTGGTTGTACCCTTGTAAAGAACTCGGTATCTAGCTTAGTACTGGAAAAAGTGTTAGCGACGTTAGGTTGGTTCTACCTCGAACTAGAACTCGGTATTTAGCTTTGTACCGGATAAAGTGTAAGCGAAGTGTATAAAGGTTTTCTCCGCCGAGAAGGGAGCTTGTTTCTTAGTGAAGAAAAACGCTCGAGTTAGAGGCTCGAGGAGTGGAGTAGGGCAAGGAAGAGAGTCCTTGTAGTCCGAACTACTATAAACATCGGTGTTGTGGTTTGGTTATTTCTTTCCATACTTGTTTTACTTATATTGTTTGATTATTTGCATTAAGTTGAAATCACGTTAAGTATTCAAAGCAAATTAATTTTAAAACGGTAAAGACTATTCAACCCCCCTTCTTGTTTTTCACACTTTTTAACTCAGTCACTTCATGTCCATGTCTCAACAAGAAGACATAGACTGTTATAATCCCACTATCTCTACTATCTATAAAGAGTTTATTGTCAAGTGGAAAAGTTGAATTTTTCAATATTGGTCAAATGTGGGAGAAATGAAATGTTGAAAATTAAAATAAATAAGGAAATGTTGAAAATTAAATGTTGAAACTTAAATAACACATACACAAAACACTCTCACAAAAACACAAAAACAAACACTCTCTAAAACTCACACCATCACCGCCCAACGCCACCACCACTGACGCCACCACCGCCCGAATCCACCACCACCTGACTCCACCTCCACCCGACGGCAACACCACCCCGACGGCACCACCACCGGACTACCACGAGAGAAACCACCAAAAGAGTTTTTCAAGTTTAGAGGTATTTTTTGAGTTTTTTTTAGTAGATCTATAAGTTTTGAAGGTTTTTTTTTTATAGATCTAGATTTTATATATTTAGATCTATAGTTTTGAAGTATGTTTTGTATTTTTTTTTTTTTTTTTTGTTAGTGACATTGCTATCTTGCCGGAAAAGTTCAACGCCGCCGTCGCCTCTGTCGCTAGTAGGGTTGCAGCCGCCGCCGCTGTCACCGCAAGAGTTGATGCCGCCGCCGCTTTAGGTGGAAAGGGTTGCTGCCTACGGGTAAGATCTGTGGATTTTGGAAGCTCTATTTTTTTAGATCTATGTTTTTTTTATAGATCTATGTATTTCTCAAGCTTTAAAATTTTATTTGAGTAAAGTTTTTTTAGATTATTGCGCCGCGGATCACCTAACATTGCCGAATCTGCTTAATTCCCGCCGGAATCTGCTGTAGTGTTGACTGCCATTACTGGAAAACGTTTATTTACCTCACAATATTTGTTGGTATTTTTTTATATAAGTGTATATGACCTCTGTGTATTTTTTATGTAAATCTATTTGTGCACTTTGATGTGTAATTTGTTTGCAAGTATATTTGTAAATAATTTATAGGTAAATTATGTAGTTAAAATTTATATGATATAAAGTTTATTGTGTATTTTGTTATTTAAATTTTGTCACAATCGTATTTGATGATTATAATTTTTTTTTTTTTTTTTTTTTTTTTTTTTTTTTTTTTTTTAATTTGTTTGTAAATTTTGTTTATAAAGTGTAAGTAAATTTGTTTGGTAAAGTGTAGGGAAATGTTGAAATTTATCAGAGTATGTGAATTATCTTATTGTAATTGTAAGACTTTTGAGATTCGGAATATTTTAAAAGTGTGAAACTTTTAAGATTTAAGAATATTTTGAAAGTTTAAAAGTTTTGATATCTAAAATACTTTTAAAATTTAAAAGATCCAAAAGTTTAAAAGTTTTTTAAATTTGAAATTTTGTAATAGTGTTTGAAATTTTTACCATCTAAAATTTGGAAAGAACTAAAGCGTTTTGTTTGTTTTTGCTTTTTGAAAGTAACTTATTTATAGTGATTTTATTAAAGGCAAACTTATTAAATGGATCTAAATATAAACATAATTGTTTCGACCTAAAACATGAACATAAACAAACAAAGGTTAAACATTTTGTGTTTTATAAAAAAAACAAACAAAGGTTAAACATAAACAAACAAAGGTTAAACATTCTTTGCTTTATAAAAAAAACAAACAAAGGTTAAACAAAACGTCTAAAACACAGAATGTTAAGTTCACCCATCAATCAAATGAGAACCACAAATAATTTTACAATTGTTGAATTGGTATATTTAAAACATAAAAGAGCATGCAAGCATACAAACATAAACGACTATCTTAATAATTGCATATACCTCATTTTTTGAAAACTTAATTATTCTAAAAAAAATTAAAGTTAATTGTCTAATTTACCCCCTTTAATACCCCTTATACTTTCAAATGAAAACTATAAAAACTAAGTAAACCGTTAGAAAATTCTTTGCTATGCACGGGTACAACCGTTTGTAAATTATATTTTGATCTTTTCACGTTTTAATTTGAACGTTATAAGAAATACTTACCACAGTATCGCATATCGTTAATTGTCTGCCGCTAGGAACCTCCGTTGCTATGCACGTGTATTCGTCTAGTACGTTATAAATCATTGATCAATTCAATGACTTCTTGTATGTGTCTTAATAAAGAAGACATAACAAGTTAACGTCTTACTTTATATTATAATAAGTCTTGTAACAATTTAAAAGACTTCATATTTATAACTTTACAATAAAGTATAAACATGTATAACTAAAGTAATCATGAACACCACAATTTGGTTTCAATAGTAATTTCAAGTTAATTTATTACTTCATTTATTTATGACATTCCAAGAATACATAAATATTCAAATTTGAAGTAGTGTTAGATTCCTTCATTTATTTATGTCATTTCAATAATACATAAATATTTAGTTTGAAGTAGTCTCATTATCATATTGACACTTGTTCTAATAGGTATCTAATTTAGAAACTGTAAATTCTCCATGTACGGTCTCACGTAATCATGGAAATTCACCTTGTCATTGCAATCTAGTCAAGGTCTCACTTAAGCTAAATTTCAACAACAAGTGTTTCTTGAATTAGATGTGTATTAGTCATAATTAATTTAGTTTAAAATTCAGTGTTTACTTGCCAAATATAAGATTTCTCCACTTAAGACACATTGTAAGATAAACAGGTTTAATGATCTACTAGATGTTTTCAGCTTTGCAAGATCGGGATCGTAGATTGGACGGATCCTACCTAGATCTTTTCGGCTTTCTTACTATGTATCAAACTTAAAATTGTCAAATCACATGATACGTTCACGATCCTCGATCTACGGCATCAATCCTTAACGATCCTACTGAAAAATTACAACAGACGATGTTCAGATTACGATCTAGAGCATCTAGATGTACGATCTACCTGATTACATCGTAAATCTCTCGTTTTGTGTGATTGACTAGATCGTCATCCTCACGTGTCTGACAACCTTAGATAAAAACATGTCACTTGTTTGTTTATGTGATCAATGTGATTGTGTCATAGATATTAGCGTAATTAGTAGATATAGAACCACATTGTCTAGTAAGGAAACGTACATGACTATCCTTAAAACCACAAGTGTCTATAATTGGAAAGTAATTATCTCAAGACATTCTAGAGATAATCTGGGTTACTACCAAGATGACAAAGCTTGTAGCTCCCACTGAATTACAGATCATTACAATAATTCATTATTCAGTAATTACAACACATTGCTCCCACTGGATTTGACAACATTGCAAGTGTTTCATAACTAGTAAAAGCAAATAGTGTGCTATTAACTTTCATACACCTTTGAGAAGACCCATTCGTAACAATTACTTAGGTATTAAAAAGAGTGTATTCTACTATGTAGATGATAGACTATCCATCAATGCAATTAACTTGAAAATTGGGCATGCAATTTTTCCTTAATATGTCTACCATCCCCACAATGGTATGTAGCATCTTTAAATGGTCAAAGCACAACAACTAGATAAATTATGCTAGTTTTCCTTTTACCAATTTTGCTATAATTAGTCTAGCTTCTAACTAAATAACTCAGAAAATGTGCAATTTTCTTAACTATTAAAGTTTGCTATGAGTTATTTCATAGAATTTAGACAATTGTAATTTTTCTATCATACCCTTCTCATTCATGAAAAAGAATAGGATTAAGTCTCACTCTTCTCTCATAGAAAGGAGACTAGGTTTATTCTTTTAGTAAAGTTGATTCTAGCCAAAAACCCCTACGGGTGTAGATCAATTTACCAATAAAAGAATATCTCACGTTTGTGGTTTAATGTTGCATTAATACATTTAAAAGAATTTACAAAATTCAATTTTAGTATTTTCGATAATACAATCTTTTCAAGAAAATAAAATACCCAAGGAAATATTCATATAACCATTGAATTTTCTTGAAAAACTAGGATCCAAATTTTCATAGTTTCACTACATCAGTTGATCTGCTAGTAGTGAAAGTATAAAATATGGTAATCTGTCGAACAATAATCGGCAAACAATTTCCGATTCCTAGATCATTATGGGATTTACATTTGCCAAATACAATTTGCAAAGTAAGCATGTTTCATCCCATCTCATGCCTTAAGTTTCTAGGTCTCACTAACAACTTAATTAAGTTTTCTAATTTAGAAACTGCAAATTCTCCATATATGGTCTCACGCATTAACGAAAATTTACCTTGTCATTGTAATCTAGTCAAGGTCTCACTTAAGCTAAATTACAACTTCAAGTGTTTCTTATAATTAGATGACATGAACTTAAATTTTAGGGTACTAATTTTGATGTGTTAATCAAAATATGTACGAAGAAGCATGCACACATCTTCGTATCATAAGTTTTCAAAACCTTTTTATTTACCAATTTTAGGCTAAGATTTAAATCAACAAAGTTTTAATTGAGGTATTGGGTTTACCAATCAAAGAATTACCTAAAATTATCGCCTACTATATCCTACTATTGCATGAGTCAAAAGACCAAAGTTATTCGGATAATTACCACAAAGTGGCACGTGGAATTGAGGTCAATTCACCCTTAAGATGATTTTGTACATTAATAGCCATACTAGGTAGCTCCAATTTGACGCACAAAGGAGCGGAGAGACAAACATCAACACTTAATGCCAATTAAAAACACGTCTCTTTCGGTTTGACAATTTAATGTCAATCCTCCTTATACCCCTCTTATAGTTTGTCAAAACTAGGTGAGTCGTTCACACTATTGGTACAAAACTCATCACTCAATTAAAAGTTTATGACTTTAAGTCTTAAAAACATGTTATAAATTATAATCTTGCTAGTTGAGGAGAGGGATTCGATACACTATAAGGTGGTTAAATCTTTGTGACTTTGTATATATGATATATTGAGTTAATATGATTAAGTATGCGGAATCTAGTTAACCACACTTAGAAGGTTATTTGGTTTTTGTAAATGGAAAGTAATGCTTTAGAAATGAACAATGAACATGCAATGTTAACACCAAACGATTCAATATTATTCAAGATAATACGAGTGATCTTCACTATTACTAGGGTTACAAAACCTTGAATCTTATGTTTCTATGACTTATGATATTGTTGTGTTTGTTCTATGTTCTTAACAGATATGATCTAATTCATGCACTTATAATATCTAGTCTAAGATTTCTCTTTTATATTCCAAGAGAGATCTTTACAATATTGTCAAGTCTAATCGAACACATGCTTGAGAGTGTCAGTCATTAAGATACAACATGTATCTGTGTTTACAACTTGTTACTGAACACTTTGTCTAAAGATATTATCTACCGTGTATTGTTGACTTTAATACACATAATATTTTTGTATACTTATCTACTCAGCAGCAGAATAGTTCGATAGTTATCCACTTAGCAGTAGAAAGTTCTTCACCAGGAGCAGAATCATTCAGCAGTAGAATATTTAACGCTAGCAGCAGAATCAAATGCTCTAGCAGTAGAATGATACTTAAGAGTATTTCTTGAGCAGAACCCGATATTAATCTTCTTGAATATTTAATTCTCAACAATCCTCCCCTAAACATGTGAATCCTTTTCAACATGTTTCTGAATTAAATTATGGATTGTGAAGATCTTTCAAACACTTCTGAAGTCAGATTCTTGATCTGAGCTATCTTCTGTTCTTCAAGATTAAATATCTTTCTCAGTAACTCATCTGCCATTTTCTTTTGACTTTGACAATATTAGTACCTATCTTCAAGCTTCAAACAAAGCCTAAAAGATGGTGCAATTTCCTTGGATGGAGGAATTATAAGAGGCAATGATGCTGTGTATCTTGGATGCTTGTTTCAACAAGTGAAATCATCTATCAGCATGCCTTTGTAAGTGATGAACAAATATAGTGAACTGAAATTGAAACTTTTCTCCGTTTGACCTAGATAGAACTTTCTCCTTTTGAGAAGAGATTATCAGCTCTATTCTTGTCATTTTCAACCTCTATGTCATCATCTTGTATGCTCTTGTCTTTTCCTCCCTTTCATTGGTTAATCTTCCTTTTTGGATTTATTTCCTCCCCTGAGATATTTCTTCCCCTGGATTGCAAATAACATTTTATCCTCCCCTGTTTGGAAGATCTCTCACCATCATCCCATCATCATCTGATCTACCAATGTGAACTTGTTTTCAGACAATGTTGTACATGAAGCCATCAATTCCTTAAGAGTTTATGTGCTGCCCTCATCACTTATAGGTGTGTTAACTCCTATGAGAGGTGATTCATGGGGCATTGACTCATTATCCATCAATGGATGGTTTTACTGAGTCCCTTTGAAAATCCTTTTTAAGAAACTTTTGACTTAGCAGTATGTTCATGATCTTATTATAGAAAAATCATACTGCTTTCAACCATTTTGAAGGGATTAAGTATGTAACAGACACTTAATCTAGAATTCGGTTTATGGCAACCTCTGGTTGTGTGAGAACCAATGTTTTTCAGTTATAAATAACTGCCTGTGTAAAGATAAACCTATTCAAAAGGCTTTCTTGACAGGGTTTCCAGCTCATAGCAATTGTTACCTCTAACACAAGTGTTAGATTCATTGTTGCTAGCTGTTCTTTCTATCAGATGTCCTTAGACTTGTTCATTATACTTAAAAGTATAAAATGATAGAAAGTGAGTTGTATCAGTTACTTTCTGATCAACTAAGTCATCAATTCCATGTGAAATTTCATAATCAGGTTTCAAGAAAGAAGTTTTAAGGAGGTGTAAATTCCCAAACTCTTTCTATCATGAACCTATTATGTCAGCAACTGTATTATCATTCTGCTGCTCACACATTTCACTTGAAACTTCCTTTGTGCTCAAATATTCATACCTGAAATTGTTAGTCTAAAACCAAAAGAACAATGTACAAGGTACTTGTCTTGAATTAGAGTAATCATAGGACTAACTGTATGAATAACGCAATTTAAATTTGTACTAGCAGCACAAACTTTTTTAATAGCAGCATTAATTTATAAAGTTAGCAGCACAAACAAAAATTTATATACAAAAACACATCAGATTGAAAAATTCAAAGATTAAGCATTCCAATACTTGCTACCAAGTACTGAAACCTTCCAACATCAAAAGCTTTTGTAAGAAGATCTGCAAAGTTATGATCTGAAGCTATTTTCATTACTTGAATTAACTTTTTGTCATTGCAATCTCTAATAAAATGATGTCTAATTTCAATGTGTTTTGTTTTAGAATGTTGCACTGGATTTTTAATAATGCAAATTGTACTACTATTATCAATATGAATGACAGTGTTCATGAAATTGTACCCATAATCAAGAAGTTGGTTTTGAAGCCATAGAACTTGACCACAGCAACTTGCAGCAGCTACATGTTCAGCCTCAGTGGTTGAAGTTGCCACAATAGTTTGCTTCTTACACTGCCATGAGATAAGTCTACACCCAAGGAATTGACATCCTCCAGTTGTTGACTTTCTGTCCAAGCTAGCACCAGCATAATCACTATCTGAGAATGCTACCATGTCAAAAGGTGACTCCCTTGAATACCATAGACCCAACCTAGGTTGACCCTTGAGATATCTAAAAATTCTCTTGACTGCTGTTAAATGAGAAACCTTTGGAGTTACTTGAAATCTTGCACAAGCACAAACAGAGAACATGATGTCAGGTCTTGATGATGTGAGATACATCAAAGAACCTATCATAGATCTGTAAGTGTGTACATCTACATTGTCTCCATCTAAATCTTTAAGAAGTGGCTTCTCAGAGTCCATTGGTGTGCTTGCTATTCTTGAATCAGCAAATTGAAATTTTCTAAGTATCTCAGCAACATATTTGTCTTGAGAGATAAAGATTCCTTCTCTTGATTGTTTAACTTGCAGACCCAAAAAGAATGTAAGTTCCCCCATGGAACTCATCTGAAACTTATCATGCATAAGCTTCTCAAACTCCAAACACATCTCCTTCCTTGTAGATCCAAAGATGATATCATCCACATACACCTGAACTAGCAAAAGATCCTTCTGTTGCTTCTTGATGAAAAGTGTCTATTTCATACCAAGCTCTTGGTGCCTGATGTAGGCCATATAGAGCTTTTACAACTTTGTACACTTTGTCTGGATTGTCAGGATCAATGAAACCAGGAGGTTGTGAGACATATACCTCTTCTTCAATAGTACCATATAAAAAAGCACTCTTGACATCCATTTGATAAACTGTGAAGCCTAAAAATGAAGCATAAGCTAAGAAAAGCCTAATTGCCTCAAGTCTTGCTACTGGAGCAAAAACCTCATCATAGTCTATCCCTTCTTGTTGTGTGTACCCTTGGGCTACTAATCTAGCCTTATTCCTAATCACTATTCCCCTTTCATCCCTTTTATTCTTGAAAATCCATCTAGTGCCAATTACCTTTGCATCCTTAGGTAAATCAACTAGCACCCATACCTTCTGAATCTTGAACTGAAGAAGCTCCTCTTGCATAGCCTCTACCCAGCTTGAATCATCTAGGGCTTTAAGAATGTTCTTTGGTTCATCTTGTGAGAGAAAACATACAAACAAGCAAGAGTTTGAAAACTCATGCTGTTTTGAAGCATAAAGGGCATCAAGAAGCCCTTGTTGGTCTGAAGACATCAGTTGTTGTCTTGTCTTCACACCTGATCTCCAATCACATTTTCTAGGGAGTGAACTTTGTGAATCCTTGTGTGTGGAGTAGAAGAAACTTGATTGTTAGGTGTGATATTGCTTAAATCCACCTCTTTATCTAAGAAATCTGCTTCATTTGAGTTTGAAGGGCCAGCAGTAGAATCATTTGGCCTAGCAGCAGAAAAATTAAGCATAGCAGTAGAATGCTCTGTCTCAGCAATACTATCATCAGCAGAAACATTTTGTTGTTCCTTTGTTCCATCTTCCTTGTGTTCATCTTCAACATCTTCTTTAGCTTTACTAGAAGAAGATTCATCATTTTTTGAAGTTGAAGCCACACTGGTACTTATTGGCATCCATACATGATCTTGATTGGTCTCCTTGTCTAACCCTGCCTCATTTGTTGTTTGTGAACCTGAAAAATCATTAGTTTCTGCAACAATAGGCACATAATTCATAGAATGGGTTAGTGACTCAAGATCAAATAGCCAATTAGGACCTTGACCTGCTACATTGGATTTATTCTCTAAAAATTCCACATGCAGGTTCTCATCTACTCTTCTAGTTCTCAAGTTGTATACTCTAAAAGCTTTGCTATTGAGAGAATATCCAACTAAGAATCCTTCATCTGCTTTCCCATCAAACTTTCCAAGATGGTCTAAGGTATTTAGAATTGTCACATGAAATCCAAAAGGTCTAAGAAATCCTATTGCAGGAGTTCTACCTCTAAAAAGCTCATATGATGTCTTATTGTGAGACTTGACAACCAAAACCCTATTTTGAACATAGCAAGCAGTGTTGACTGCTTCTGCCCAAAAAGTGATAGGCAACTTAGAGTCGGCTAACACGGTTCTAGCAGCTTCTATGAGTGTTCTATTTCTCCTTTCAGCAACTCCATTTTGTTGAGGAGTTCTAGCTACACTAAATTCTCTCCTAATACCTTTTTCTTTGCAGAAATCATCCATAACTCTATTCTTAAACTCTGTCCCATTATCACATCTAATGACTTTTACTCTTTTGCTTACTAGGTTTTCTATCTCTGTAATGAAAGTCTTAAGGATGCTAGAAGTCTCATCCTTAGTGGCTAAAAATAAAACCCATGTAAATCTACTATAGTCATCAGTAATCACTAGACAATATCTTTTATGCATCAGGCTCCTAACAGAAGTAGGTCCAAATAAATCCATATGAAGCATAAACAATGATTGATTGATAGAGTTAAAAATCTTGGGCTTACAAGTGGCTTTGTGTTGTTTTCCTTTAAGACAAGCAATGCATGTTTGGTCATTTTCAAATCGTTTTTGAGGTAAACCTCTTACCAAACCATTCTTAACAATCTGATTTATGGTTTTGAAATTAATGTGACCAAGCCTTCTATGCCATAACATTGATTCATCCAATGTGGCATTTGCTACAAGACAAGTTAAAACCTTTTTAGGAACAATGTTCTTCATATCAACACTGTACATATTGCCCTTTCTAGGAATTCTAAGAAGTACTTGACTTTCATCAGGCATCTTAAAATCAGGAGAAAACACAAGACATTCAGTGTCACAGAAAAGAACTTTTTTCTTTTTATCACACATTTGTGAGACACTAAAAAGATTATACCTAAGCTCTTGTACATAGTACACATCTTCAAAATCTAAATTTCCAGTTTTAATTGTACCTTTACCGGAAATTTTGCCACCAATACCTCCTCCAAAGGTAACATAGCCACCATCTAATGTTTGAAAATCAGAAAGATAGGACTTGTTGTCTGTCATGTGCCTTGAACATCCACTATCTGAGTATCCTTGATCCTCTTGTTTATCAGTTGAATGTTCCTGCACAGTAATAAGAAGTATTAGTTTCCTTTGGGGACCCAAGCCATTACTGACTTGGACCTGCCTCTTGCATCAATGAAATTTAATCTCTTGAGAACAGTTGATGCAACATTGGATTTAAGAATCCAACATGCTGAGGCCTTAACAGCATTTGCCCTGTTTTCCCTAGCAGTAGTATGAACTGATTTCTTAGCAGCAGAAACTGCTAGCTTTTCAGTTTTACCCTTAATTTTCCAAACTTGTTTTTGGACCACTGCTTTTGATTGAATGGGCCTTTGAACAGTTTTTGATGCATTTTTGTAAAATGATTTTGCATATTTAACTGTTGGTCTTGGGTTAACATTCATGAATGGTCTAGCAGTAGAAACTGCTTTTGTAACTGCTCTGGGTTTTGTTCTCTTAGAATTAGAGTGAAAGTGAAATTGAGGAGTTTGCCTTTTGTAATTCACTCTATTGTTTGTTGATCCGTGCTAAAGTGTATATATAAATAATATCAGATGGATACACGTGAATAAAGACAAATCAGCCCTTTAGGAAAAAGGCTAAGTTGCAAAAACTCATGTTTGTGATATGTGTGATACCAGGTAAGTGATTACCCGGGTCGTGTCCCAACGAGGTGTGAATGGACAACCGTTTGAGGTTTGGAATTAGAGTGACTAATGATTTGTAATATGGAATTTTGCTTTTTAAATTCTAATCTAATTAAATAATGAGAAACAAATTCTCAAAATAAAATTAAGATTAAAACAATATATATTAAAAACGCGAAACGGAAATTCTAAAAACGGGATTAAAAAGTGAAATCTCTAAAATTTAATCTTACAAGTACCAAATTATTTTTCCTAAGTTATAAATGATAAAAGAAATTTTAGAAAAAAGATTTATATTTTTCTGACTTTTATATTTTTTATTATAAATTAAAAACTAAATGTAAAAGAAAAATAAATTAAAAATACTAAAACTATTCTAAAAATTCTGAAACTTTTTCTAATATTACTCAATGATATGACAGACCTAGGAAAAATATTAACAAGGTATCAGCTTATTCTAATAAGCTGATAATAAGCAAAATGGAGAAATAAGCTTAAATTAGAAAAACAAGGTTAAATAAAAAAGGGTGCAAGGTTATGACTGATAAAGACCCTAGGGCGACTGGTTAAGTGTGTGTGTATGTTTATTTGAGAGACCAGGGTTCGAGTCCCATGGTGCTCTTTTTGCAAAATTATTTTATTTTTTTGATTTTCTGTTTGCTACTTAACAAGTTAAGGAAAATAAACAACTTTAATAAAGACAACTTATTTTTAAAACCACAAATAAGCCCAGAAATAAGCTAAGTTTGCTGATCAGAGGCTAAAAAAGGATTAAGCCCAAGGCTTTTTGCTAAAAGGCTGAAAAGCTATTATTAAGCTATAATGGAACGGAAATAAGCTAAACAACCAATATTAAGCTAAGATGGAAACTGAAAAAGCAACAAGAACATAGAAATAAGCACTGAACAAGCTCCAAATAAGCACAAAGTCTGCTGTTACACTATGGTGCAGGGCAAAAATGGCACTTTTCAAGCCAAATTTTAAGCACTTAAATAACTACTAAATACCACAAAAGCTTATTACACTTAAAGCTGACCTAGTGAGGGTCACATAAAACCAAAAATCAGACCAAAATAAGCTAATTTGTATCTTAAAAATAAGCTGGGAAAGTGGCTCAGTTCACTCAATTAACCACTGATGACTCAGTGGTTATTTGTGAAATTAGGCAACTTTTGAGCTTATTCCAAAGCTCAAATAAGCTAGAAAAGGGGCTGATATTGGAAATAAGTAAAGATCAACTAGCAAACTACTGAGAAACCAAAAATCTAAGCTTAAATTAACTCCAATAAGCACTTAATGGGTCTAGAAAAATCATGCAGACTGCATATATGGGTTTAATGTGCAGACCTGCAAAAAATGGCAAAATCCAAATGGAGACTTAACCAACTCTTGCATACTTACTAATATGACTCAAAGGGTCTCAGAAAAACCAAATATAAGGTCCAAATTAGCTTATAGCTGTAGGAGCTTATTCTGAATCAACACTGCCCTATAAGTGCACTTAATTGACTTAAATCCTGCAAATCTTTGAAAACAAGGAAAATACTTCTACTAACAACTCTTTGATGCTAAATTACTCAAGATCAAATCTAAGAAGAGTGCAAGGGAACAGTGGTTACCCCAAATGACCCATTTGACTTATAAAGCCAAACAGTCCTTAATGGACTGATTTTGAGCTTTTACACTAGAAATGACTAAAATATCCTAAGATTCTGACTAATTAGTGAATAACTAACTTAACTAAAATGAAATAAGCAGATTTCAAATAAAGATAAGCACTAAATAAGCTAAGAGCTTAATTTGACTTAGTTGACTGATGTAGAGCTATTAAGGGAAAATGAGACTGAGGCTATACTAATGATCAAACTGAGCTAATATTACTTTAAATAAAACAGAGAAGAAAAGAAAAACACAATAAGCACAAAATAAGCAGATGAATAGTACCTTTGACCAATGTTGACTTTTTCTGACTTTTGGATTAGAACTGAAATGAGCTTAGAATAAACTCACAAAAAGCTATGAAGAGCTTATATGAGCTTATCTAAATAGTACTAAGGCTTGTGAACAATGTAACAGTAACAAAATGCTTAATTCAATGTAATGAGGAAACTTAGAACTTTAATTAATCTTGAAACTGAATACAATGCTGGTAATGTAAAGATTTAATAAGCTTAAATAAACTTGAATTACAACTGGAAACTTAAATTGAAACTGAAATAAGCAACAAGTAACTTCTACACTACGAATGATCTAAAAGCAGGGACCATTCTATCATTGTGTCTTCATTTCTTTATATAGCTATCCAAAAAGCTTGTCTGACCCTTCCTGAGCAAATCCCACTCGTTTAATTGCCTTCAATTCATCCTAGCCGTTAATTCCATTTTTGGCGGGAAAAGCAGTCCATGTGGGTTTTAACCTTTTCTAAGCACGTGGGGGAGTTAGCTTGTGAAGGCTTCTCATTGGAGGAGGGGGGAGGTGATGGTGGATGTGTCAGGGATAAGGGGTGGTTTTGCAGAGAAAATGGTGGGTGAGTGTGGTATGGTTTGGCGGGCAAGTGGGGAAGGGGATAAGAGTTTGACCGAAGTCAAACGGTTTGGGTTAACTCAAAAAGAAATAAGGTGGGTCGGGTTTGGGTTATTGTTTGGGCTTGGGTTATTTAGTGAGTGGGCTGGGTTGGTTTAGGATTAGAATTGGACTGGATTTATTTTTAGGATTAGATATGGACTTTGGATTTAACTTGAGGGACCAATGTTGTAACATTCTGAAAATCCAAGGACCAAAGCTGCCAAAAGTAATAATTATATCCAAGGACCATTTGTGTCATTTTGATATTTTTGGGGGTTGACTTGACTTTGTCTTTGACTTTTGTCTTCACTTGATCAATTGTTGGCGAGTCGATCCAAAAATATTCGTTTTCGTTCCGTTTTCAATCCTTCAGTACCTGAAACATATAAAACACAAACCAAGGATATCTGCAATATAATATGGGTGTTTTTGGTCATTTTAGTGTCTTTTATGGGTATAAAATGATGAGTATTTACACACTCATCAATCCCCCACACTAAGCTATTGCTAGTCCCTAGCAATCCGATCATATAAAGTAATGAAAGGATCAAAAGAATACCAAGTATACCCCGTTTTGATTTTTTATACAATGCCAGAAATTTAAACTAGAACAAAAATATAAACATGCTTGATTTCCAAAAATGGTATCATGGAACGGGATTCACACAACTGGGTGCCTCCAGGGAATTAAAATCGTCATCCTCTTTTTTATACTCCCAACTAAGCTTAAACTCAATGTGCAAATGCTTTTGTAAAATGCTAACACTACTTATATCAATAATCTATGTAAGCCGAAACTTAACTTTTCACTCCCGCATATATTCAAGTTAGGCGACTGTGCTCATTTTCAAAATTTTTACCGCAAAAATCGACGTTTATTATGGTTGCCATTCGTTTAAGTCAAATACTAATTTACCGGGAACCTCGAAAATCTAAGGATCAAAAAGGGCCTTTTCCATGTAGCGGCTTTCTTCTCGGCACATCCCAAACCAGTTGGTTTTAGGTAACCAGGCTTTTGACACCCCACAGAGAATAGTACCGGAATCAGCGGAATTTCGATTTCAAAGATTTAAGATATTCCCACTAATCTAGTATTAAAATACTTAAATAGATAACAACAAACGATCATTTAGACATTAGAGACTCAAAGATGAGATCACTCCATGTAACGGCTTTCTTCTCGGCACATCCCAAACCAGTTGGGTTTAGGTGACCAGGCTTTTGACACCTCACAGAGAATAATACCGGAGCTTTCGGGATCTTTGAAATCAACAATCTACTAAATTACCGTTTAACCTTTATACAAAATTGACGAATCCAAGTTCAAGTTCCGATTTAAATTTAAGAGAAAGCAATTTTCCTACATTTATTCATATAAACAACATATACATCTTTTATTTTTGCAACATCAAAACTTATTGCATTTTGCAATATCATTCCATTTTCTTATTTTTCTTTTTCATTTTTTCATTTTTTTCATCATTTTTTATTTTTTTTTACTTTAATAATATACATACATATATGCTTTCTCAAAAATAAAAATAAAAAGTTGAACTCGGGCTCTATATCAAAATTGTATAAAAATTCGTTTTGCATAACAACATGATTTTAACGTTCAAACGTTTGAAAACAGCACGCATTTAATCAGATTAGTTATCTTCTGGGAGGAAAAGCCATAGATTACTTATATAAGCTCTAAAGAAAACCAACTATTCTACGCTTAGCATTTTCATTTGCACATATCGTAAAACCTTAGTCTAATCGTTAAGGAAGCAGCCAGATCAATACTCTGGCAGAGTCGGGATTCCCTTTGTTCTAACCTAATCAAGACTAAACATTTCTTCTTTTTTTATTGCAATTTCTTATCTAAAAACGAAAAAAATTTAAAATTTTGGCCAAAACGGGGGTACTAGGGCACTAGAAGGTACATATGTGACAAAATTCGAGAGAATTCCCCCCCCCCCCCACACTTAGAATTGAATATTGCCCTCAATATTCAAAGTACCGGCTATTATGCCGACACTTAGAACGTAAAAAGGTAAGACTAATAGCCAAGTGTGTGAAAGAAATCTCTATTTTCACAAACAGGATTAAAAAGATATCCCTAGATAATCGTTAGCAAAAGGATAGGATATTGGGCGGCTGGATTGAAAACAGGCGCGGCAATCATCACAATCCAAGGGAAACCTGAAAACAAGGGCAAACAACACACAAAACAAAGCACAGTAGAGGAATTCCTCCACACTTAGTGTCAAAAAATAGAAAGAAGTCAGAAACATGGGTTGTCACCCATGTGGTGCTAATGTTTTTGTTAACCGAGTCACTAGCTTGACTCGACCCCGAATTCATTTGTTCATGGGGAAGCAAGTGGAAGAACAATCTCCATCGGACTTCCATTCAATGTGTTTAGATAAACATTTGAACATAAGAAAGTTCCACACCGATGAGATACCCTCGGTTTTAAAGAAAGAAGAACCATAAATGGTAATACCGGGGTCAAAGATGGTATCCTCACTCCCGACTGAGTGAAGAAGAGGAGAAATCACATCATACGTGATGAAGAGAAGAAAGATTTTTATGATTATCATATAAAACTCTTCATCATCAAAAGCAAATTTTTCTTCAAAATTAAAGCTCTTCGGTTCATTTGCAATAAAAGTCTCGGGAAGGAGGGTTGGGATGAAATCATCAATAAGCAAATACTTATGAGAAAGTACACCTCCCCCCACACTAGAATCATCCTCAGGATCAAAATAGAAATGATCATATTCCGGAGGAGATATAATATGAGAGAGTTCACCGGAGAACTCCTCAAAGATAAACGAATCATACTCGGGAAGAGAGATATGAAAATGAGAAGTGGTATTGCCACTATTCGTCTCTTCAGTATGATCGATATCAAGACGGAATGCTTCATATTCCGGAAGAGAATAATCGGAAAAAGCCTCAAGCTCAGGAAATGTTTCGGGCTTTTCCAAGATAAAGTCACTATCCTCAACGGGGATAGGAGATGAAGTTGGTTTATCATTTAATGCCTCGATCTTAGAAATGAGAAGATTGATATTCAATAATTTATCACGAAGTGCATCGTCCTTGATTTGAAGAATATCAGTGTCAATCTCTCCATCATTTGGATCAAAATCCTTTTCTTCTTCTAAGCTGACGAGCTCAGAAGGTAATTTCTCAACATAATCGATGTCTTCACAAGATAAAGAATTATCATCACTCGAAGTACAATCATCGTCAGAATCGGAAAACATCTCAACTTGATCATTTGAAATGTCAAGAGGAGGCAAATCACAAATTTTGTCGGAAATACCCTCGGACTCACTTTGGATTGGGACAAGGTCCTTAACACTAGACTTTATTACTTTGTCCGATTCCGTTTCCGGAATAGTGCTAAGATGCTCGTCCCCCATTATGAGAGAGTCCTCCGGGACGGGTGTGATTGCAGCTGACGAATCTTTATAATATTCTTGCATTTGAATAGAATCCTCATCATCATCGTCAAAGTAAATGAAAGTCTTGCAAAATTGCGCACTCACTTTGGCTACTTGTTCTTCGGCTAGGAATTCTTCATTGCGAAATTGGGAACTTACTACCGGTTTGTTTTGTGCAGTGCGAACTTTCGATTTGTTTTCGATAATCGTCAAGATGTCCTTCGGAGTTCGATAAAAGATATTGCCACCGGCGGCTGCATTAAGTGAATCTTGATCGGTTTGCGTCAAAGCATTATAAAACATATCAATTTGTTGCAATTCCGAAAAACCATGAGGTGGGCACTTATAAAGAAGATCTTTGAATCGATCCCATGCCTCACCAAAATTTTCATCAAAAAGTTGTTGAAAATTTGTAATATCGTTCTTAAGATTCGCAATCTTAGAATAAGGAAATAAATGATTCACGAATTTAGAAATGAGATCTTTCCAAGTCGAAATCGAACGAGGGGGTTCTTTATCGAGCCAACTCCGGGCTGCTCCTTCGAGAGAAAACGGGAATAAAATCAACTTAATCGCGCAATGAGGAACATCCTTATATTTGACAGTCAAAGTCAACTTATTAAACCATCAGATGTGAGCGTAGGGATCGTCCCTCTCGAATCCACGAAATTGATTTGACATAATAAGTTGAATTAAACCGGTTTTTATCTCGAAGTTCTCAGAAAGAATTGCCGGTAAAATGATAGCATCTTCGTAACCCTCGGTGGGTACTTGAAGTAATTCCGACATCGTACGCGTGTCCGCCTTAAGAATTAAAGATTACAGAGGGATATGAAGATAGAATTAAATAGTTTAAGAGAACAAAGAAGATTATTTTTGAAAATCATTAAAGAAAAAAAAAAAAAAAAAATATATATATATATATATATATATATATATATATATATATATATATATATATATATATATATATATTTTACTTTAAAGAAAAAATGGAAAACAAAGCAATTAAAACAAGACCGAGGCAAAAAAAAACAAGGAACTTAAACCTTAAATCAAACAAGCGTACGGTAGCTCTCTGAAAGAAAAACGCACAGAGTGGCGGAGGAGCAAAGGTGGGCAATAAATGCTCCTTAAAAACCCGCTCCTTTCGGTTTGTCAATTTAATGCCAAACTTCCTGAAACCTCCGTTAGAGTTTGTTTATCAATCAAAGGTGAGCCGAATTCGCAAGCGACACAAAGGCAAGTTTTAATCTTTTGTTTGAGAACTTATTATGATAGTATTCCAAGTTGAGGAATATTATATTGAGATTGCTTTTATCTTTTATTTTAACACAAGAAAACGAGAAATGTTTTTGGGTTTTTGTTTTTATATGGTAATATATATATAAAAGAAAAGAAAAATATTTTTGTATTTTATGGGGTTTATGGGAAACAGGAACTTCACAAGGAAGGATCTCAAGTCACTAATCGTTTAGATCTCAACGATATAGTCGCAACACAACCTCCCCGGCAGTGGCGCCAAAATTTGATCCGTGCTAAAGTGTATATATAAATAATATCAGACGGATACACGTGAATAAAGACAAATCAACCCTTTAGGAAAAAGGCTAACTTGCAAAAACTCACGTTTGTGATATGTGTGATACCAGGTAAGTGATTACCCGGGTCGTGTCCCAACGAGGTGTGAATGGACAACCGTTTGAGGTTTGGAATTAGAGTGACTAATGATTTGTAATATGGAATTTTGCTTTTTTAATTCTAATCTAATTAAATAATGAGAAACAAATTCTCAAAATAAAATTAAGATTAAAACAATATATATTAAAAACGCGAAACGGAAATTCTAAAAACGGGATTAAAAAGTGAAATCTCTAAAATTTAATCTTACAAGTACCAAATTATTTTTCCTAAGTTATAAATGATAAAAGAAATTTTAGAAAAAAGATTTATATTTTTCTGACTTTTATATTTTTTATTATAAATTAAAAACTAAATGTAAAAGAAAAATAAATTAAAAATACTAAAACTATTCTAAAAATTCTGAAACTTTTTCTAATATTACTCAATGATATGACAGACTTAGGAAAAATATTAACAAGGTATCAGCTTATTCTAATAAGCTGATAATAAGGAAAATGGAGAAATAAGCTTAAATTAGAAAAACAAGGTTAAATAAAAAAGGGTGCAAGGTTATGACTGATAAAGACCCTAGGGCGACTGGTTAAGTGTGTGTGTGTTTATTTGAGAGACCAGGGTTCGAGTCCCATGGTGCTCTTTTTGCAAAATTATTTTATTTTTTTGATTTTCTGCTTGCTACTTAACAAGTTAAGGAAAATAAACAACTTTAATAAAGACAACTTATTTTTAAAACCACAAATAAGCCCAGAAATAAGCTAAGTTTGCTGATCAGAGGCTAAAAAAGGATTAAGCCCAAGGCTTTTTGCTAAAAGGCTGAAAAGCTATTATTAAGCTATAATGGAACTGAAATAAGCTAAACAACCAATATTAAGCTAAGATGGAAACTGAAAAAGCAACAAGAACTTAGAAATAAGCACTGAACAAACTCCAAATAAGCACAAAGTCTGCTGTTACACTATGGTGCAGGGCAAAAATGGCACTTTTCAAGCCAAATTTTAAGCACTTAAATAACTACTAAATACCACAAAAGCTTATTACACTTAAAGCTGACCTAGTGAGGGTCACATAAAACCAAAAATCAGACCAAAATAAGCTGATTTGTATCTTAAAAACAAGATGGGAAAGTGGCTCAGTTCACTCAATTAACCACTGATGACTCAGTGGTTATTTGTGAAATTAGGCAACTTTTGAGCTTATTCCAAAGCTCAAATAAGCTAGAAAAGGGGCTGATATTGGAAATAAGCAAAGATCAACTAGCAAACTATTAAGAAACCAAAAATCTAAGCTTAAATTAACTCCAATAAGCACTTAATGGGTCTAGAAAAATCATGCAGACTGCATATATGGGTTTAATGTGCAGACCTGCACAAAATGGCAAAATCCAAATGGAGACTTAACCAACTCTTGTATACTTACTAATATGAATCAAAGGGTCTCAGAAAAACCAAATATAAGGTCCAAATTAGCTTATAGCTGTAGGAGCTTATTCTGAATCAAAACTGCCCTATAAGTGCACTTAATTGACTTAAATCCTGCAAATCTTTGAAAACAAGGAAAATACTTCTACTAACAACTCTTTGATGCTAAATTACTCAAGATCAAATCTAAGAAGAGTGCAAGGGAACAGTGGTGACCCCAAATGACCCATTTGACTTATAAAGCCAAACAGTCCTTAATGGACTGATTTTGAGCTTTTACGCTAGAAATGACTAAAATATCCTAAGATTCTGACTAATTAGTGAATAACTAACTTAACTAAAATGAAATAAGCAGATTTCAAATAAAGATAAGCACTAAATAAGCTAAGAGCTTAATTTGACTTAGTTGACTGATGTAGAGCTATTAAGGGAAAATGAGACTGAGACTGTACTAATGATCAAACTGAGCTAATATTACTTTAAATAAAACAGAGAAGCAAAGAAAAACACAATAAGCACAAAATAAGCAGATGAATAGTACCTTTGACCAATGTTGACTTTTTCTGACTTTTGGATTAGAACTGAAATGAGCTTAGAATAAACTCACAAAAAGCTATGAAGAGCTTATATGAGCTTATCTAAATATTACTGAGGCTTGTGAACAATGTAACAGTAACAAAATGCTTAATTCGATGTAATGAGGAAACTTAGAACTTTAATTAATCTTGAAACTGAATACAATGCTGGTAATGTAAAGATTTAATAAGCTTAAATAAACTTGAATTACAACTGGAAACTTAAATTGAAACTGAAATAAGCAACAAGTAACTTCTACACTACGAATGGTCTAAAAGCAGGGACCATTCTATCATTGTGTCTTCATTTCTTTATATAGCTATCCAAAAAGCTTGTCTGACCCTTCCTGAGCAAATCCCACTCGTTTAATTGCCTTCAATTCATCCTAGCCGTTAATTCCATTTTTGGCGGGAAAAGCAGTCCATGTGGGTTTTAACCTTTTCTAAGCCCGTGGGGGAGTTAGCTTGTGAAGGCTTCTCATTGAAGGAGGGGGGAGGTGATGGTGGCTGTGTCAGGGATAAGGGGTGGTTTTGCAGAGAAAATGGTGGGTGAGTGTGGTATGGTTTGGCGGGCAAGTGGGGAAGGGGATAAGAGTTTGACCGAAGTCAAACGGTTTGGGTTAACTCAAAAAGAAATAAGGTGGGTCGGGTTTGGGTTATTGTTTGGGCTTGGGTTATTTAGTGAGTGGGCTGGGTTGGTTTAGGATTAGAATTGGACTGGATTTATTTTTAGGATTAGATATGGACTTTGGATTTAACTTGAGGGACCAATGTTGTAACATTCTGAAAATCCAAGGACCAAAGCTGCCAAAAGTAATAATTATATCCAAGGACCATTTGTGTCATTTTGGTATTTTTGGGGGTTGACTTGACTTTTTCTTTGACTTTTGTCTTCACTTGATCAATTGTTGTCGAGTCGATCCAAAAATATTCGTTTTCGTTCCGTTTTCAATCCTTCAGTACCTGAAACATATAAAACACAAACCAAGGATATATGCAATATATATTGGGTGTTTTAGGTCATTTTAGTTTCTTTTATGGGTATAAAATGATGAGTATTTACACACTCATCATTTGTATACCCAAATACCCTTTGGTTGCAGAAAGCTGCAAGATGGTCAAATTCTCCACATACAAAACAAGCTTTGTTATAAAAGTCAAAGTCATCACCTAGTTGGTGAGACTTAAGGCCATTCCAATTCCTTTGGTTGCCTCTAGGCTTGTTTGTGGTTCTGTATTGTTCACAATATCTAACTGGTTGCCTAACATGTTTAATGTTGGTTTTTGGCCTAACAGCACTATGTTTGACTATCTTAGGAACAATTGTTCCTGCTTTCTTAACCACTTCAGGTTTAGACATAACCTGTTCATCTTCATCATCTTCAGATACCCAGTCTTCAATGATTACTCTATCTGATCTTCTAACAGAGGACACCTTGTCCTTAGGAAGTGAAGTTTTATTTAAACTTTCACTTACTTTCTTAGGTTCATCAACAACTAGCTTTGTTTTTGGCTGTACACCATATTGTAGCTCAGGTTGTTGAAATTCAGGGACACCTAAATTTTCTTGGTCAATCCCTGGGGGTTTAGGGATTCCTCTATAAGGGGTTGGGATAGCATTATATCCTAACCCTGACTTGGCTCTATTAATCACTTGACATTCTATCATGTTGGTCACACCTCTAGAAGCATGTTCTAGTGTTTGTGTAGTCAAGTGAATGTTTCCATTTTCCTTTTTGACCCTATCAAAAGCCTCTCTTAAAAGCTTAATTTCAGCATCTCTAAAGAATATGTCTTGTCTAAGAAGAGCTTTGTCATCAGAGAAAGCAAATTCATTTTGTTTGTAATGAATGATCTGCTTCTCTAGGGATTCTAAACCACATTTATAGTCTACTATGTCTTGTTGAGTTCTGCTTAGGACTTTTTTTTGGTCATCATAATGTTTGATTAAAGTTTGTAGTTCTGAAAGAGCTGTGCAAGTATTAGAACAAACTTTATGATTTTGTACCTCAGTAGAGAAAGCCATGAGTGCCATCTGTGAAGAATCTTCTTCTTCATCAGCCATGAAACTCTAATCAAAACCTAGCCCATCAATAGCTACCATAGCTTTTGAGTTTGGCTCAGAAACCTCCCTTGTTTTGGATGTGCTTCCAAAACCTTTGTTCTTGCTATCCTGCTGCCTTGGCCTTCTACATTCTCTTGAGAAGTGCCCCATCATGTGGCAGTTATAGCACTCTATCTTTGACTTGTCAAAACCAGCAGTATCAGTGTTGCTGATTAAGAGCTTCTTCCCCGTCCTTTGATAGAACTTCTTGGCTCTCATGCTAAGAAGAGAAATTTGCCATTTTAGGTCCATTTCCTCCAGATCATCATCATTGATCTCTTGGAGGTCTTCATAAGTGAGCATGGACCCATCATTTCGACTTGTGAGAAATGCACAACAAGTCTTTTCATCCAAAATACCCATGGTACTGCTTGATGAACTAGCAGCACCAACACCATCAACAACTTTCACCTCTTCACTTGATTTTGAGGTACTAGGAGTTGACATAAATGCCATGTTCCCAGTATTAGAACTAGTACCTCCATTTTTCTTCAAATCTTGCTCCACAATCTTAAAGTTGCTATACAAATCTATCAGTTCCATTGTATCAAGGTCTGGCTTATTCTTCCAGAAAACAACATGTATAGCCCATTCTTCTGATAAGCTTCTCAGAAATTTTGAGTTTAAATCTTCTTGAGGTATTTCAACCCCAAGAATAGTAAGTTGGCTCACAATATTCTGAAGCCTATTAAACATATGGTCAAGCGATTCATTGTTGGTAGAGGAGAAGTTTTCAAACTGCTGCTTGAGCAGTGTCTTGTGGGTTTTCTTGGTGGCTTCATTTCCACCATATTTGGCAACAATAGGTTCAAATAATGACTTGGCATCTTTGAACTTGCTGAAGTTTAAGAGTTGATCATTGGGAATGGTCATCATCAGCATGCTTCTTGCCTTTAGGTCATTTTTCTTCTTTATTCTGTCTTCGGCAGATGTTGGGTGTTGTTGCAGAGTTCTCACCACATTGCCATCCACTGTTGATGTAGTGGTTGTGGGCTGGTAAGAGTTTCCATCTTCAATAATTTCCCAAAGTGCATAGTCTTGCACATGGAAATATTGCTCTATCCTCAGCCTCCACATCTCAAACTCATTATGTTTGAGCATGGGTAGTTTTGCAGCAACATTGGTTTGAATAGATTCAACATCCATTTCTTCTTCTTCTTCTTCTAAATCAACTATATCAGCCTTGCTCTGATACCAATTGAGAGGGATTCGATACACTATAAGGTGATTAAACCTTTGTGACTTTGTGTATATGATGTATTGAGTTAATATGATTAAGTATGCGGAATCTACTTAACCACACTTAGAAGGTTATTTGGTTTTTGGAAATGGAAAGTAATGCTTTAGAAACGAACAATGAACATGCAATGTTAACACCAAACGATTCAATATTATTCAAGATAATTCGAGTGATTTTCACTATCACTAGGGTTACAAAACCTTGAATCTTATGTTTCTATGACTTATGATATTGTTGTGTTTGTTCTATGTTCTTAACAGATATGATCTAATTCATGCACTTATAATATCTAGTCTAAGATTTCTCTTTTATAGTCCAAGAGAGATCTTTACAATATTGTCAAGTCTAATCGAACACATGCTTGAGAGTGTCAGTCATTAAGATACAACATGTATCTATGTTTACAACTTGTTACTGAACACTTTGTCTAAAGATATTATCTACCGTGTATTGTTGACTTTAATACACATAATATCTTTGTATACTTATCTACTTAGCAGCAGAATACTTCGATAGTTATCCACTTAGCAGTAGAAAGTTCTTCACCAGCAGCAGAATCATTCAGCAGTAGAATGTTTAACGCTAGTAGCAGAATCAAATGCTCTAGCAGTAGAATGATACTTAAGAGTATTTCTTGAGCAGAACCCGATATTAATCTTCTTGAATATTTAATTCCAAACACTAGTCTCGCCTGGGAGCAAATTACCGTGCGAAGCGAACCACTATCGGCACATAAGACTTTGCAAGATTCATAATTTATTACAAGTTTCATAGTTATTTAGTCCATTTATTTTCTATTCAAAAAATTACCCTTTTTTGCTTACAACGTGTCATACAATTTAAACAAAAAACAAGTAATTAATAAAAATAAACAACTAAATAAGTACACATAATCTTAACAATTAATTTATGTACAATTAGC